>JBCNJP010000007.1:96467335-96563335 GCA_039602395.1 Deinandra increscens subsp. villosa | reverse complement strand
TTCTCTTCTTTCACCATCATCGTCTTCTTCTGGTCATCCATGGCTAATCCCTCGACCCTAACACCCTCTTCTGCTTCTGATTTCACCATTTCAAACTCGCCGGGTTGAGAGAGGGAGAAGAACTATCGCCACCACCTTTAGATCGAAGAGTCACCGCCATCGGAACCCTAGCCGCTGCTGTTGTGGGTGAAGAGGAAGGAAGCGATGAACAATTAGCCATCGGTTGCACGATTTATGTTAACCACTCCATGCCGCACAACCGCAACCATGTTAGCCTCTGAGTTTATGCGATCTCGGACTGTCTCACTCCCGATTCTATCACGAAAAGCACACCTAATCGGGAATAATTGTCTCCGTTTTGCCAGGGTAACATTCCAACTCTCTGTTGTCATTAGCGGTATCTCTAAATTTGGAACTGAATTTATGAGTTAAAATTGCAATTGCAAATGGAAGTGAAAATGATGAATTTTGGATTTATATATTCTTTGACCATCGCCACCTGGTGTAACCCAAATTAATTTTTTTGGATGATTATGATGAATTTAAACAAAATGCATTGTTGAAGTTCAACGCAATTGTATACTAAGTGCATCTGATTGCATATTTTGCAGGTCATGACCAAAAGGGTCACGTCTTATTGATCAAATAGCACATATTACATGTGTATTTTTGCCATATACTTTAGGCGGTTTTCTACAAAATAATAAGATGGTATGCATTGAACAATCAATTGATGAGGAGAATAAAAGGTGTATGATGTTGCAT
Organism: Deinandra increscens subsp. villosa; assembly: GCA_039602395.1. Taxonomy (NCBI): domain Eukaryota; kingdom Viridiplantae; phylum Streptophyta; class Magnoliopsida; order Asterales; family Asteraceae; genus Deinandra; species Deinandra increscens. The sequence goes on along the minus strand of JBCNJP010000007.1, from coordinate 96,562,570 downwards.
AATAATCTTTATGTGGAAAATTGGCACTAAGTTACAGAGAAGGTAATAACAATCCAAAGCTTATGTAGGGTTTCCTTTTCTCTATATATGTAGACATGGCTTACTAAAGTCACATTGATTATCTAAAAATTGGCACTAAGTTACAGTAAATGTAATAACAAAAACAAATAGCTCTACCCATTTGGACAGAGAGTTTTGGTCAACAAAAAGGCAGATGCTGGGAAAATAAGAAGCCATTTGAACTTTTAGATACATGATTTTGGTTAGCAGAAAAGCATTATCTATATATAATTAGACAACCGGAGGTATATTGATTCACAAGCTATTAAAGCACCACGATACAAGCTTTTGATGCAGGTAGTAGGTTGAGCAACATGGAATGGTACGTCTCTCACTATTCAATGACTCAGAAGAGAACGACCTTGCAAGTAACCTAAAGAGTCTAAAATGGCAATTTAACTGTTTGTAATTAGTTTTTCGTAACTCCGAGTTTCTCTGTTTTGAAGGAACATATGGATGCTTGAGCTACAAGGTAGTGGACACACAATACAAGGAAATTTGGAGGCAGCTTCAATGTCAGAAAAGGACAATGAGCCTTTTATTGAGGTAGATTAACAAGCTTAGTTCTTAATGATATACTATTGTTCATTTTGATGAAATTTAGTTATATTATATTTTGCTTAAGCTATCGGATAATAAGAGTATGTATTTGTGTTATTTCATTATAGGAGTTTAAAAAGTGACCTACTATAATTATTACACAAAACTCATGATATTATATTGGGGCATTTCATGAATGCAGCCTGAAGCAAAGAAGAAAGCAAAAAAAGGAAAATTCAAGATAAACGTTGCAAAAACAAGTTTCAAGGCCAACACAAAAAGCATTGCCCGAAAATGAAGAGGAGGGTATTGCCAAGGTCTTTTTCCTCAAAGCCACTTTAGATCTCTAATTTTAAAACATCCAATTAATGGATGTCATGGTTAGGTCTTTTTCCTCAAAGCTACTTTACAATGTGTAATTCTAAAACATCCAATTAATAGATGCCATGGTTTTCATGTTCTGTGGATTTGTTTTCATGTTGGTGTTTTCTAGATTTCTTGGTTATCATTATCATCTTTTGAGGGTGTTTTTTTTGACACATAAAGTTCAAGTATATAACCATTCTCCTTTATTCTAGATTGTTTTTGGTTTACATATTATTGATTACAGGGAAAGAAGAACCAAAAAGTTATTTACTGAATATTTTCATATAATATTAATTTAATGCATTACGAGATTTTATACTAACCAAGTGACGTGACATTACAGGTTCGTTATGGGAAATCTGATTATCTGATAATATGAAGTATGAACTCATACCAACAGGGACAATATGCAAAGTTAGTATGACTAATATTCATGTCCGTTTTTTTCCGTATTAAAATATAATAGAAGGATTATACGTTTGTTTGACTACAATTGAAAAACTATACATGGTTGTATAAGGAAATACATGTATGTGATGAGTTATATATTTTTCTTTTATACATGGTAACCCCAAAAAAAATCCCTGACCTGATTCTCTCACTCATAGGAATACCAAAGTTTTTCACGTTACGCCTAAGATCAAACACATCAGCAGTTGTACAACATGTTGTTGCAACTCATGGCACCCACACAACCTCAGACACCTGCAGGCGAAGGGACCAGAATACATACTCGACGCTCACCAGGTACTCATCCTTCAGTCAAATTAACTGCCTAAATTTATCTACATATGAATCACAAACAAGAGTGATTTTAAATACTTCTAAAATAACAGTAACAGAGGGTTTCCAACAGAAAAGGTTTTATGAAAATAAACTTTATAAATTAAAAGCAAAACTCAATAAAATAGTTCAGGGTCTATAAGAAATTAACACAAGGAGATTTAGCTTAATTTGTCATATCTTCATATTAATCCTACTATAATGGCTACTAATTTATACTATAAACAGTCACTTCAATTTATTCGTCGATGACTAATTCTTGAATATTTAGCCTTTTAGTTAAGAGATTATTTGATTAAAGAATTCCAAATATTTTCGTTATGTTTTAGTCATCGATTTATATAATAATAAAAGACAAGTATGCTAGAACTTTTTTTGGTTTGTTTTGCTTTACTGCAGTTAAATTCTTGGAAATATAAGAATTTTACTTAACATTTTTAGAAATATGAAAATTACTTTATGAAATGGAATTGGTTTTGAAGATTGGGTTGTGGTGTTCTTATTTTGGTAAATTTTTAAAATACTAATGCATCTCCACTCATGTTAACAATGTTAGGTGCAGACATAACAGTCCATGAGTTCAATTGGTTTGTGAATTGTGATGTTTTTGTAGCCTGTATATCTACAGATTGTGCTGCAAAATTGACCTCTTTCATTAATTTTTTTCCTACTCTTAATTTCTTAATTTATTAAAAAAAACACACATAGCTAGGGAAAATTTAGTTTAAATGAACTGCTGTTGCCACTTCTCTTTTGAATGTTGTGCACTAATATTCATTTTCACTTCACACCATTTAGATAACTCTCATAAATTTGCAGAAGAAAGGACACCAAACACAAAAAGACAAAGGAAAAGGAGTAGTAGCTAAAATCCACCTAGATTGCACTATGGAAGAACCTTCTGTAAAAGAATTGATACACTATGGAAGAGCCTTTGGTAAACAAAGCTTCTATAGAAGAACCTTTTGTAAGTGAAGCTTTAGTGACTCTTAGCAATCATCAGAAGGCACAAAAGAAGGTTTTGGCAAGTATTTTGGATGATCTTACCATGTAAATTTTTGGAAATTACCTATTTAACATGTATTAGGATTTAGGGTACTAAAAGTAATGCAACAATTTTGCAGGATGTAAATCAAAGGGAAGGAACATGAAGGCCTATTGGATGGTGATTCCTATCAGAAGTCAACGCATAACTACGACAGGTGAAACCCAACCAAAATGTGATTCTTGGGTGTTTGGATGTGTACTTACTGTTGTAGTTGTGGTGAACTATGTCTCCGCTGTTGTAGTTGTGGTGAACTATGTCTCCGCCGCAACGCGCGGAGGGGTCAATATCTTGTTTATAACATTAAAAGTTGGTCCCAGAAATTTTCTTTACAAAACGTGTGATTTAACAATCACGCAATGACACAATTGTGGCTAACCCTTTACAAAATATTGTAACTAGTTTGACATTCTTAACAGTTAACATCATTTATAGGTTTATAAACCCCAAATTACGCAACGACTTAGCAATCCTCTCGTGAGTCAGTTCTTGTAGCCTTGATGAGCATCCATCAAGCTTTCGCCTTACCTGCATATACTCACTTTCAACAGTGAGTTTCTTTTGCATAACCAATATAAACATCATAAATAATGGGAAATAACAAGTAAAAGTCGGAAATGGGTTTCCAGGCGTATCGCCTAGAATAACCCACGTTCTAGGCGATACGCTTGTATCAGTAGGCGTATCACCTACAGGGTGATAAGCTCCAAGCGATACGCTTGGAGCCCAATTTCCAAGGATTTGGCCAAATCCGGCCAGTTTTATACTTAGCCAAATTTTTGGCATATTTTCCCTGTTATGCATCAGCTTCCTCCTAGCTGATTTTCTACCATTCTCCAAGTGTTTCAACACTCATAATCAACTCCTAAACATGTTTTAGACTTATAGACATACCTTGAATGAATTCAAGTCATGATTTTCACCCACGGGACTCTACGACCCGCTTGACCCATTACGGGATATCTTGGTGGTAACCTCAAGGATTACCATCCAGAAATTACTCAATACCTATGATTTCCATCTAGGAACATAATGCAAACAATGTGGCCTCATAAATATTCTATGCATTCCATAATGAGTCTAGCTCTACATATTACCAACACACTTAAGTTTTAGACACAATTCATACAATTTCATCATACTTGTCATTTAGTTGGTATCCGAATGACCCATGTTTCTTATTTGACCTGTTAAGACGGGTCCTTGCCTTTGGTTTACTCCAATGCCTAAATTGACCCCATATAAGCCTTGGGATCTATGGTTCTATAACCATTTGTGATTCCTTTACTCATGTTACTTGGCATAGGCTCTATAAGCCCATTTTCGCCCATTGTAATTTTTGTTCGTTATATGATTCATCTGAATCTTTTATGTGGTCAAGTTTGGTCATTTGGAGAACCTTTTGGCATTGGGCTTCACGGTTTCTTGAACCATTCGTCACCCATTTACATAATTCATAGTTTGTCCATTTGTATGTAATTACATGTTTACATATCTGCTATACGTAACATAAATAATGTTACCTTTAGAGCTTGATCCTCCGCTTCCACCAACTCCGGAGTTATTCCCTTGATCACCTTGATTGCCTAATGGGTCATTAACAATGTTAGGACCTTAATCAAAGTAGCATTTTACCACATTCTCAATAACATGATTCCTATGCTACACATACACATTTACAATTTCATATAGATGGCAATCAAGCATTCTAACAAGTTTACATCAAGCTTTATGGTCTTAGTTCACAACATGTCAATTAAGGCATTCACTAACCAATTATAGCCCTAAATTATAATTTCATCAAGGATGGGTCAATTTATGCACATAATGCCTCCTATGGTCATTCAAGCTCAAAATCTAACAATTTGCTTGTTTTATGACCAAATAGTTTCTCTAAGGCATTTTATCAAACACCTTGTGTGCATACACATATGCACACATATAACCCCCATCCCATGAACCTTCAAGTAACCATTTAACATGAAGTTTGTGGGATTTACTTCCAACCCATCCACAATTAACCAAATTCATCAATTAACAACATATTTATGCGAGAATTCCATCAATGGAACTTATTTCTTGACTAGCTTAAGTAGTCATATAACATGGAAGTTCAAGTAGGTGAGATTGGTGACTACTTCACCAATATAATTTAATAATTCCAACACAACAAATTACAAAGAGGTGACGGGTAAGCGGGCAACAAGCTGCGCCGCGAGAATTCATATTTCATTACAAATTTGCAGATTTGAGACCCTAATTTTCGTGACCTACACATGCAAGGACTTGGGGTTTCACTTACTTGTTGCAAGGATGAACTTAGGGGAGCAATGCACTTCCAATTTCACTATTATTGCAGAAAATCACAACTTGAGGCCTCCTATATGGTGATTCACGAGAAGGAGAAGAGGAGAGGGGTCTGGGAGTTCTTCCAGGTCGCGAGCCACGACCTCCTCCCCCTTCCAACTCTTTTGTTTATTTTTTTAGCACATATTTACAGTTCTGGCCTTTAGAGATTCATCCTTGTTTTATTTTTAACCAAAATACAAATGTTACCCACTTAACCCCATATTTACACATGGAATAATTTTTACAACATAAGAGGTTATTTTGAGCTACGGGAACTTTACTTTACTAGACGTTAACAGGAGATTTTAATTATTAAAAAAATTTGGGATGTTACAAGCTGGTTACTTTTAGTTTAACTGTAATATAAATATATTTTTGTGGCATTTTTGTAAATAAAACTATACATGTATAGAAATCATTTTAATGCTTATGTTTCGGAGAGATATGTGTTAGACCAGAAGTCCAAATGACGTAGATTTAATGGAGGTGGATAATTCATGAATCTGGGTAAGGTCTCTAAAGAATCGAATTTTAAATACTTGAATTAATCGAATCGAATTATTCGAATTCAATATTAAAACTTGGATTCAAATGCACAAACTGAATTCGAAACGAATCGAACTCGAATGAGATTAAATCGAATCGAGTTTGAATGAGATTCATTCAAATCAAATTCTAATAAAACATTATTTTAGTAAAAACTACAAATCTATACAAATATAAAATTAATGTAACTCCCAAGAGACAAATGAAAAAAAATGTTGATGGTTTAACATTCAAAATAAAAACGTTCAAATTAGACAAAGTTTAGTTTAACGTTCAAAACATTCATATTTAAAACAATTTTGTTCAGTAATCATCGTGACAGACAAGTTATAATTAAAAAATTCAACTTAAGCATCCTTAAAAAACCAAAAGATTACAATTTTGTTATACATCTAAACAAAAAATATAGTTATAGAACTTAATACCATTAATTCATTTGGAAAAGAAAATTGATAATGGTTGAGTGAATCCATATAATGCCAATTTTTGTGTGAATTAGATAATACGTGTTTTCAAATTAAAATATTTTAAATAGCTAAATTTGTAAAGACTTTAGATTGATGAAAATGAGGAGTTGTCTATGAAAGCTAGTTTAATATATTTGTATAATTATTATATTCGTTGATATACAAAATAAATGTATAGTGTATATATATATATACGTGTGTGTGTGTGTGTAAATATATGAATATGTCTAACTTCAATTTCGAATTGGATTCGAATTTAAGATTCAAATTCTAATTCGATTTGAAATTGCTATAAAACATCGAATTCGAATTTTGATTTTCGAATCAAAATCGAGTCGAATTTTGAATTTTGCGGATCCGATTCGAATACTAAACACCCATAAATCTGGGAGTTGAGTTTTGTATTTCTTCTTAAATTAGTTACCGCAAAAAACTCTACCTCTCATCATCTCTTTTTTTAATTAAAGTTTGCACAAACACTTTCTAATAACTACAACCACTAGTTTGGCATAATGATGAAGATGTATGTCTTCATTTGGAGGTGATAAGTTATAGTCTCACTTTAACATAGAGTGAAATTTCAATGTAATAGTTAGTCGTTCAAAAAAACCTACTAATAACTACACGCATTTGGCTCACATTCACATAATGTCATATCACGTATGTATAAAACTTTTTTACTCACTTATTAAGCATTACATATAGCTTAACTCCTAAGGTGGAAGAGTGGAAGTCAAACTCCCCTCACTCTCACTCTGAAGGAGTCTTTCTTCCATATCATTTCATCCAACTCTTCTAGAAGCAAATATAACTCCCCTACCTATTTTTTTAAATAACTAAATTTAATTTAAAAAAAAAATTGATTTTCATTTGTGTAGGAAGCTTCTAAACCAACTAAGCTGGAACTCATCTGGTTAGAGCATTCACAATAGGGGTATTTATCTTTATTTTTAATTTTTTATAATTTATCAAAAAACACATTTATGCACAAAATTTAAAGACTTTAAAAAAACACTTTAGATCACTCACATCAGCTTTTATATGTTTCCTTCTACGTCAGCATCTTTATATTTAAACCTTAGAAAAAAAATATAAGAAAGTAGTAAAGATACTAATCCATTAGAGCATTCACAACATGTATTTATTGTTATCTTTGTAATTTATCAAAAAAAAATAAACATATTTATCCATCAAATTTAAAGACTTAAAAAGAAAAGAAAAAAAAACTTTACATCAGATCCATATCATTAAAAAAGTTCATATATATGTAATGGATTGGTATATTTACCAATTTTTTGCATTTTCTTTAAAGTTAAAGTATAAGATTTAAATTTTAAAATGATAATGTATGAGGAAAATAGATATTTCCCTAATTTGTCAAAAAATTTAAGGATAACGTGTAATAAAAGTCTTTAAACATGGGTTTTTTTATGGGTTTAGAGATGTGACATAGATTTTTTTTTATTTTTTATAAAGATAAAGACCCTATTGTGAAGGCTCTTACATTACATTATTTATCCTTCAAAACCCTATTTATATGTAACAGATTGGTATATATATAAGAGTATTCACATTAGTTTCCTGGGAACATATTTGTAATGAATATAATTAATCTGTTTATGAATAAAAAATAATTCATCAGTTAAAATCAGTGTTGTAAAAATCTGAATTAGTCGACAATTAATCGGCGCCTAGACGCTAATTTGTAATTTACCATCTAATGATTTTTTTCTGATTTTTCCTAGTTAATCACTATTGCATGCTAATTAATCCCGATTAATATCTAGGTTGTACCTAACTAGTGCCTAGCAATTTTTACAACATTGGTTAAAGTTGGTTAAAATGATATTGTTTGATCATGAAAATTATCTCAAAAAGGATCTTAATTCAAAGCACAAGAAAAGTCTATATATCAACACCAGCAAGACTTGTGAAATAAAAGTTGTGGACAGGCCTTGTAGGTTTAATGCTTCTACTTTTAAATTCTAATGCTGTAAACAGATACATTCTTTGTCTTACAAGCAAAGTTTTTCTCACAACAAAAAAAAAACAACAGAGGTCGAGTGAACCACTTTAGTCATCTACCCATAACAAACGATGCGAGATTTAGAATACAAGTATCATCGAGCGCCATTTCAAACGAACAAATCTCACCTTTTTCTAGACCTTGTAACTCTCATGGTTCCAGCATGAGATTCTGCCTTCACAGATGTAGAACCATTTTTCTTGGATCCCCTCTTTGCTGTTTCTGTAAGAATATCACCTCAAATTTGTAACCAACACGTGGAAATGAAATTACATCATAGTGTATCATGATTTGCATTGCATGGAAATCATGGAAGATTCACAGTACCTTTGGGAACAAATTGTGGGGATTGGACCTCATCATCACCTGGTTCTGACTGTATCACTTGACTAGACGGTTGTGAACATTCTTCAGACTCCACAGATTTTGGAGCATTTTCGTTACTAGGAACATCACTCACTTGACTAGACGGGTGTGAACATTGTTCAGACTCCACAGGTTTTGGAGCATTTTCGTTACTAGGAACATCACATGTTCCATCCATTGAGGGGTCAATGACCTCGCCATCTGCATCATATGATTCGTATTCAATGAAAATAATTAATCTTAAAAGACTATAAAAACTTTGATCTAATCTCATCTTTCAAGGTACAAACCTTCAGCAGCTTCAGACTCGCCGCTTTCCTCTTGAATGTTCTTATCCAGGGTAATGTTTTTCATGGCATCGGCTTTCTGTTGATGAGCAGCTGCATTTCTTGCTGTAAGTTCCTGTTCCTTTTTATCAATGTGAAATTTGTCGATTTTCCCCTCAAATTCTTCGATGCATGTCTTCAGTTCTGGTTTGGCAAACTTCTTACCCTAAAAGAGAGATATAAAAGCATAAAATGTGAATCGTGTTTAAGAGAAAATTTCATCATAAACAATGGAAATAGTTGTATAAATACCTTGTTTATTATGCTTCTAAAATGATCCATCACAGCATCATTAGATAAAACATGTTCGTAAACTTTAAATAATTCTATCAGCTTCTTAATGCCTTTGTCGGTAAATGATAGCTGTGCGAGACAATATGATATGTTTTCCCACTGCCTAGCATCTGCACCACCAAGTCATGGATGAAGCACAAACACAACTTTATCAACAGTCTCCAATAACATATCATAGAGTATAACCAACCATAGCAAGAGAAAAGGTTAAAAATTAAAATTTAGAAACAAATCTGAGATAAAAAACAATGATAGAAAAAAAATACATAAAAACAAGTGTAATTATATCTTAAGAGTTTTGGTTGAGAATTAAACCTGTGACGCCACTGAATCTATGGCATAGCTTTTCCACAAGGGCTTCCATTTGCTTGTCCTGAAAAATTATAAAAGAAATGTTAAAGGTTGACAGTAAAACGAGTAACTTTTACCTTAGTGATACAAAAAAAAAAAACAACTTTTACCTTCTTGATTGATCCTATCAAGAACTGCATGATGTTGAAGAAAGATTCTTTTTTCAAATCCTGGTTTGATAACTTGCCAAGAATATCCGGTAGTAAATTATATATAGGATTATTCCCTGAAGAGAAACCAAGATGATAGATTAATAAGAAGTTACATTTAAGTGTGCCGTTAGCATCCATGTTTACCTTTCTTTGCCAGCTCATGGAAAAACAGTTTTGCAAGATTAGAAATCCTTTCATCTTCATCTTCTAGTCTCATTGCCATCTCATTTATATGACCTTTGACCTAACAAATGGAAGGAAAAGAAAATAACATATTCAGAAACTATTTATACTTACAAAAATTTGATTTTAACCAAAGTAATTGGCCAGCATCTCTAACCTTCATCATGTCATTGAGAATGAGATGGGACAGAACTAATACAGCATTCTTTCTTACAGAAAGCGAAGGATCATGCAGTCTTGAGTATATGTTCTCTGTCCATGGTTCTAAGAGATTGGGAAAACGAACCGCCAAATCACCAAGAGCAAGTGTACAGTTGGAGCGAACAGTTTCAGATGGTGCACTTTCAACAACAGTGAATAGAAGCTGAAGATTTGCTTCGCTGCCCAGTAGATCAAATTTAAATTTTTAGGAAACAGAAATTTAGAGAACACGAGAGCAATGGAGAAATTATACCAAAATTTGGCATCGATTATCATCAACCGGCATAAAGCGAGCATCCCAGATGCCTGTAATTCAGGATACTAAAGTAGAAATGCAAACCATGTCAGCAACTAGGTAAATCACATAAAAGATTAGAAAAATATATAATAATCACCTTCTGCATCAAACTGAAGTTTCTACACAATTTTGACAGCAACGGGGCACAGTATCCAATCAAGTTTTTTTCAGTTGAAGAAACGGAAACAATTTCCTTCTCCGCCCTTTCAGAAAGAATGTCAAGCACCGCATCCTCAGTGGCAGCAACACCTAACTCTGCATTGATATCATCCTCCTAAAACACATATAGAGGAAAAGGTTTAAAATCAAGACATCAAGCGTCTAAAAAAGATTCATGAACAGATAAATATCATCTCACCTTTGATTTACCATTACTGTCAACATTCTGGCCTTCTGCAACCATTTTTTCTTTCTTTGCTTTATCTTTTTGAATCTTCCTAACACATGATTCAATGTATACCAGTTGATTCATTGCAACATGGCTTACAACATATAAAAACCTGCTTAGTTTTGAAACTTGAACGACAGTAAGGACATTATTGTCATTTTGCAACCCATCAACTCCAAAAACAGAATTATGGGATCTTATCACCAAATCAGCTGCTAGAGTTTCTGGAGAAGGATGGATAGCATATATTGTACTGATCGCTTTATCAGCAGCAGCATACCATATATGTTCTGGAATCCAAGATCCAGTGATCAAGCTGTCTAAAACACCAAACAACCTGCTGCCATGACTAGTCAACAAGTTTTTCTGGTCAACAGCAGATAATCTCTGCAGTGCAATACAAGCCGTTCTAGCAAGCAAAGGTTCTACTTTGGCCCACCTACCAAAGCCAATATCTATGATGTCTTGTAGATGAGAACTAAGAATACCAGCTGATGATTTGGCAGCCATGCACAGTACAGATAGAGCCCCACGGCTGCGTTCTGCACTAGTTCCACTAACATTGAAACAGAAGTAGTCCCACAATGCTGACAGCTGTCACCACACAAATTTTCTTTTAACAGAGTTACAAAAAGCATAACAAAACCATTGATCAGAAATTACTAGAAGAAAAAAAAAGAAAAAAAAAGAGTGATTAAGTAACTACATGTTTTTGCCATTTGTTTCTAAAGTAACATCCTCATTAATAATTAGAAGGTTGAATCAAGCTTCACAACAACATTATATGATTAAGGGGTGTTTGGGAGTGTGTCCTGAAAGTCATTAACTCATTATGGGGTACAGAATAACCAGCATCAAATAAGTAGCTGTATTATAAGGGGGTGAAGGCTTGGTTTTAAAAGGTGTGAGGCATGGTGAGGGGATAAGTTCCCAATCCGAGGCACAAAGCATGTCGCTTTTCATACACGAGGCGCACGATACTTATATAAAGACTTTATATTTCTCACAGGTTTCTAGCATCACATACCTAGAATTTTGACAAAAACTCTCTATACAATTTAATATATAAATAGCCTATATGTACAACATCCTGATGCACAAAACCTTTCCCCGGTCAAGAGATGTGCCTCTAGCCGCTCTTCCTTGCACCTCGCTCGCTTTTGTACGCACTGTGCTTTTTCAAGTCAAAAGCAACCAGCCTTGCACCTGAGGTCATTTCACGTCTAGGCGCAGTTATAGGTGCGCTTTTCAAGACCCAGGTTGAAGTAAATAATGTTTGGATGTCCCTCTACAGTTTGAAGGTGCAATGACCAAAAAGAGCATTTTTAAGTAATGTTTATAAAAATGATGAGAAGTGAAATATAGAATAAAAGTCTTTTGGGTTGCATGATAGGTATTACAGAACTTATGTTTTTTTACTTAAATAATTAGTTCTGTTGTAGCAACTCTTAGCTGATAGTATGAGCTACACTATACCCAAGCACTATATACTGATTATCTGTGACTTGAAAACACAATAATCCTTAGTCACTTTCAAACCACAAAGTCAATCAGATCTATATGTTTGGTAACTAGGACCATACCATACTAGCAGAGATGTCCCCTTTAGACACCAATGCAGCAACAATGAACTCTAATGCTGCAAGGTCCCCAATGTTTGAATCAGTGGCAAGAGTTATGAGATTTTTAGCAGTTTCCGTTGGACTTTTTGTTATGTAGATTGTAACAAATGCATTCTCCACAGCTTCAGAGATAGATTTGTCTTGAGAAAATACCTTCACATAAAAAAAAAACCAGTGTTAAAATTGAAATTTATAATAAGAACAAAATGTAAAAATCCATAAAACAGGGGAATACTGCATTGGGGACTCAAATATAAAAGCATGAAACTATGAAGTGCATCACCAGTGGCAACATCTTTCTAAGGCATGCTTCTGATCCATCAATCTGAAACTGTTTGCACCTCATCAGCAATAAAATTGTATTTTCAACGTCAGTTGCTGATGATGAAGCCATTAATTGAACAAGGGTTGGCATTGTGTCAGATATACACTTAGAAAATCTTAATCCCGCCTCAAGTGATGCAATCAAAGTCCGGGTTTGCTCCAAATTCCCAACATCTGGTACCGAACTATCCATTTGAGTACTTTGTTCATCCTCTTGTGCAATACAGCTGTCTGTCAAACTATCATCCTGCTTCTTAGGACCTCCATCATTGTCACCATCTTCATTTCCTGAGTCATTATCCAAGTGTGCTGCATCCAAAACACTTTCTGATGACTGGTTAGGTTCTAGTTCATTTAACTTCTTTGTGTACTCCTTTAAAGTTGCCTCAAATGAAGCTATACGCAGTTGTGGCCCAAATGGATTATGTTGCAGCATCATAATTAGTAAACTCAATGCCGATTTTCTCACTATAGCACTCTTATCTTCCAACCTCCCAGCAGCTACTACAGCAACTTCATTCCATAAACCAATAGTTATGGAATGTTCTTCACACAGTTCGGCCCATACTTGTAATACTCGACTTCTAGTATAAGCTGAAACATCTCTGGCACGTTCTAGAAGGATTTCCAACATCGCATGCTTAGTTCTAAGACGAATAGATTTTGAACTTACTTCACCTTCAATATCATTAAAGGCTTTTGCCACTAACTTCCCCAACACTCCAACAAGAGCATTCCTTATCTTGTATGACTCTCCACCAAAATGAGGAACCAATAAACCAATATTGGTTGAAATTAATTTTGGCAAACGATCGGCAAGCTCTACAAGAAACCGTCCAATATTTTCAGCTCCAGCAGTGTCTTTTACATAGTCTTTTGGGTTAGTTCTCCCTATTTCTCTAATAAGAGAGATGCACAGACTTCCATCTGAATACTTTTTCTCTGCCCAAGCAGCAGCATCAGCCAAGTGTATAACAATAAAATCATGTTTGTGAAGCAAGTGCAAGATTGAAGCACAAGATTGAGCCAAATAGTGGTATTTGGTTGCACAGGTTCCAATGACACGACATAAAGCTTCTTTCACATCAGCATCTTTCAACAGTGTTGGATTCTCAAACATAGAAAGTGAATTTCTACAACCACCCAAAACATGGATTGTTATTGATTATATTTGAAATTTTGACATAAAGCTACAGATATATAGATACATACATTTAATATGACCAGATAAACTACAGTAATGATAATCAACATACCTCACTACAAAAGACAAGTAGTTTTCATCTGGGTCTGATGATCCAAAGAGCAATGAGAGGTTGATTTCCAAAGAATTCGCAATCAAATTTAGTATGCGTCCCCTTTGAGCCTCCCAATTCCATGAGCTAGCAGGATGTTTCTTCCTGCCATTTGGCAGCACCTAAAAGGGTATAAATCCTATTAACCCAATACTCTTAACAAACGCATAAGATTCTATGTACAAAATGCACAACATGTCAATCATGACCTATTTATTCATGATTAATAACTGTCAAAGTTTATCAGTTACCATCACAGATATATCATGCACAACATTTCCCTAATAACCTATATAAAAATATGCACTCATAGGTTCTACATTTCGTATACCCTAGATAAAACCTGATCATCTGTCTTAGCATTACTCCTTCCTCTTTGGAAAACAGTGCTCTAGTTTGACTGATAAAGTGAAGATTCATTTTGCTGGTTCAAGACTGAGACTGATTAATATAACTACTTAAAGTAACACCTAACTAAATTATTAAACAAAAAATAAGAACATGCTACCAAACACAACTCATATAAGCTTCTACAAAACAATGTAACTATTAAGGTTGATATGAAAGAAATAGCATTAGCATCAATAACTCAAACAAAATGAATAAATAAAATAAGAAAGAACATAATGTAAACAATTAACATGAGGGAAGTAAATAGGTACTTTGGTAGTGTTGCTGGAAGCGGTGGTTGATTCTTGTGAGAGAACAACATGGATGAGAAAGAACGTATAGATCTTGAACGCATTTCTGTGAGAATTAACTCTATCAAGTACTCCATTGCCATCAAGGCCTCCATTTCTGTCGCTACCGGGTGATGTAGTTACCCTAAAAAGAGAATCTATGTTCGGAAGCAAAACACTGAAGTTCGACCGAAGACTCTCGACTATATTCAGCTTGCAACCAGGAGTTAGGTCACCAAAACACTTAATCAACGAGTAGATCCTGTCGAAAACGTCTTGCTCCTCAACACAAAACAGCTCCTTGTCGGATAGATCGAATGAAATGCCTGTAATTTGAAGTTTTGAAGTCTAATTCATGGAGATAGAAGAGAA
Source organism: Deinandra increscens subsp. villosa (assembly GCA_039602395.1). Lineage (NCBI taxonomy): Eukaryota > Viridiplantae > Streptophyta > Magnoliopsida > Asterales > Asteraceae > Deinandra > Deinandra increscens. The sequence continues at coordinate 96,547,536 of JBCNJP010000007.1, read as the reverse complement.
ATTAGGGTGTGGAGTGGGTAGGAGGAAGTACCTTTGACGAATTCTTCGAGATCTGAAGGTCTGAGAGAGGAGATGCAGGTAGGGTTTTGGACGGAGAGATTGGAAGCATCGTCACCGCCGGAGTCTTCTTCGAGGGCGGTTAGGTTTTGGGGGAATAGGAACGGCGGAGACATGGCCGGGAGGAGAGAAATGAGAGATTTCTGTTTGGGGGAGTTTGAAACTCTGGAGGAGCGGGAATTTGAATTTTGTAGAAGAAGATGAATCGAAGGGGAGTATAGTATTATTCAAACTAAAAACAATAGATAATTGTACTATACCACTAGCAACGCTCTTCACACAACACAAACAATTTATCATCCAGTACAGCTCTTTTCTAGAAACTTATTTTTATTTCTACGTTACCACTTTTTTTCTTTTTCTATAATAAACTAGGTTAGTAACCCGTGTAATACACAGGTTGAATATTAGGTTCATAAGTTGGGATCAACACAAAAAAAATGATTAAGATGTTTAAAAATTATGAATAACATAATTCGTTATTAATTTTGGTTATTAAACCAGAGTTCTGTTCGTCCAAATTTAAGAACTATGGCAATATGAATTTTATTATCTAGTAATAGATCCAGTAAAAGTAATCATGTTTGGCCGATCTAAAATTTTTATATTTGATGTTGTATTTTAGGTTAGATAGTCGACATTTTACCGACCAATGATGCCATGTTTCAAATCTGCCTTTATAAATCAGCAGGACCACCAACATGATCATTTTAGTTGTTAAAGCATATCAAATAGTTATCTTATAGTTGCTAACTAAAATGAAGGATTTGTTGACAATTAGAATAACTATATGTATAGTGAATGATAGAGAATATTTTTAAATAGAATAAACTAACATACAACATTAGGAACTGTAACAATGAGAACTTTCTTAGATAATTAGAATATTAATCATAATGCGTATCAAATGGAATAATAAATATGTATATAAATGTAAAAAACAAAAAGAACATTGTAAAGAAATCAAGTAAACCGAATCAAAATAAAATTAAGCAACAAAATCCAAAAATTAAATTATTTACAATGATTATTGGTCACACGAAGAATAATTATTTTTATTGACTTTGTATAAATATTAATTTGTTAACATGAAATAAAATATTTAATTGTGTATTAAATGTAATTTGAATTGTACATTTGGAAAGATTTTGTATTAAATATAATGCTGAATTGTATTTTTAGAATGTAGTAATAAATTTTTGATATTCATTGTGGTGTTGACAAGTGGAATGATGATGTGGAGGCCTTAGAAAGAAGACATGTGGACACCACTTTAGTGCTTTATTAGAATTAAATATTTAATTCTTTTTAATAATATAGATTAAACTTTATATATATATATATATATATATATATATATATATATAATTTAATTTTATAAAACTTTAAATAGTATCTATTTTTACTTTATGGTGTCCGTTTCAATTATAGCATATCGCTTCTTTTATGCTGACACATAAAGTAAACGCAGGGTTATCACGATGACTGCAATTTGATTTCGTTTAAAGAAACGTGTTACAAAGTTTCCATGTGTGGATTGATGCATTTTAGGAGTTACATGTGTTTATACTGACACTGTTATCGTCTCTTATTTTCCTTTCATCCCACCGCGTGATCACACACACCCACAATTGAAAGAGACGAGGGTCGAGGACATGAGAGGGAGTCGGCGGGCGAAGGTGCGTGAAAAGTTGATGATTACGGTGGCGGCGAATGGGGAGGAAAGGAAGAGGGAAGAGAGGTAGGCGTGGTAAAAAAAGTAAGGTGGAGAAGGGTGATTTTAGGAGAGACGGAGGGTTAGGATGGAGATGGAAGAGCGAAGAAGATAGTGCCACCGTTTTGAACCGGCCGTCGGAGGCTAAGCCGGTTCAGGTGTGTCCGGTTTAGTCTAATTACGAGTTAATTTTTGACCTCGTGGTTTTTACGGTTCGACCGTCCAAAATCTGGAACCAGACCTCTAATTGCGTCGGTTTTCAAAACTGAAGTGTCAGCTATCACGCTAAATAATGAAAAATTTGATAAATACAACACTCTGATGCTTTTTTTTAAATATAGTTTGATTAAATCTTATACTTATGTTTTTTTTAATTGTAATTTTGTTTAACACATTATCGAAGTATTTCTTGACATTTGTTGCATTTGGAAGTTTATATCGTTTATATTATAATTTTACAAGTTTGAATGGTCAATCCAGATTGGTCAACCTGGGTCTGTTGAATTAAATTAACGAGTCACCGAACTAGCGAGTAGGCTAGGTTCGGCCGCATGTAGACAAGTCGGTTTAGATAAGGATTAGAGTTAAGTATTGTTTGAGTCCCTGTGGTTTATCGATTCTAACTAGTTGATTTCAAATTCTAAATTTTTTAACAAATTTGACCTCAGGTTAATTTTTCACTACCCTTTGAGTACCTCGTGCCAACGGATGTTAATTTTCCCGTTAACCTGGCCCTCACGTGTAAAGCACACGAGGGTATTTTCGTCCGAAAAAAAATCAGAAAGCTCATTTATTCTCTTTATTCTCACTTCCTCACACACTTAAACCACACTCCTCTGATTCTCTCTATCTACCTCCGACCACTTTTCCCTCCAAAAGTCTTTCCGTTCGGTGCCAATTACTCATGCAAATCATCCATATTGCTTGAAAGATCAAACGTTCGAAGATGGTTTACAAAATGTGGCAAGTTCGTGACCCTGCACTCCATGATTTCGACCCGTATGAGATTTACGCCTTTACGGTGCGTTTTCATATTTTTCTATGTAATGTTTAGGTTAAACCCTAATGTTTTGTTGGTGAGTTTTTTAAAAAATCGTGTTTTAATTTCAGCTAATGAACCTTCCCTGTTTACACTTAAAGTATTTCATGGTGGAGAATATATTGAGAATCTAGAAAGGAAGTACATAAACGTTAGATACATTGACATGGTTGATTCGGATGAGTTCTCGATCCATGAGTTTGATCGTATGATCCAATATTTAGGCTACGCTAAAGAAGCAGCTATTTACTATTACTATAGGATCCCAACTGAGGATTTGAATCTAGGTTTAAGAGCTCTAGGGAATGACAAGGATGTGATTGATCTATTTAAGTATGTGGCTAGTTATAAGGTGATTTCTATCTTTATTGAACATGGAGGTACCACTTTAAACACATATTTTATGCAAAATGATAACTTTTCAAATGTTGTAATCGAGGAGATTGTTGATGATATGCCAAGTCATACTGTCCCATCTGTTGAATTGAGAAGTAGGTTGTTACAAATAGGGTGGAATTCCAATGTTTTGCAAGATGAGATAGTAAATGAGATAGATGTGCACGAGGGGAATGAATTGGCATCTGCTAATGTAGAAGGTGATAATGCAACTATTGGGAGTGAGAACGAATTGCTGATTGGGAATGTAGAAGGTGATAATGCAACTGTCCAATTACGGATTGATGAGGAGGGTGATAATATAGAGAAGGGGATACATGTCAATGATGAAAATGATTTGATGGCTGCTAATATAGAAGGTGATAAGGTATTTCAAGTAGAAGCAAATGAGATAGATGATCCTTTTGATGGGCTTGATGACATACTTGGGACTGCTACTCAAGATGCAAATGCATCTGCTTCTAATGTATCTGATGAACATGCAACTAGTTCTAATGCAAATGTTCACTATGATCTCCCCAAGACTGATGAGATATTCTTGGCTCAATTTATGCATCAATATGCACAAGATCAAGCTGATGATGGATATAATGGTGAAGATGAGGATGGGGATACTGATGAGGATGGAGATAGTAGTGGTCATGATGAGGATGGAGATAGTAGTGACCATGGAGATGTAGATAAGGATGGGGATGGGGATAATGACTCAGATTATTTCGTTGATGAAGAGAATTTGATTGAGGATGTGTAGGAAGATATGGAACATTACAGAGCTGCAGTTGATCCTGAGGATGTTGTTGAGCAAAATGATGATGAGGAAGTGGAGGAATTGGACTTTGATGAATATGTTAGTGCAGATGATGAGGAAAATGATTGTCCATTGACAAAAGCAATAAAGAATGCTAATTTGAAGAGAATAGACCAAAGGAATGTTCAATAGGCAATTTAATTTGTGGGTCAAATGATAGGTACTAAACAAGAAGTAAGGCCTGTTGTTCTTAAGCTAGTTGTGAAGACTAGGAAGCAACTAGTTTTTAGGAAAAATAACCTCAAAAAATCTGTGTGATATGTTATGGGCCAAATCCTGAATAAATATGTAAAAAGGGACAAAAAGGGGATTTTACTCATATTAGGGAATCTTCCAAAGTTGGCGGGTCCCAATAAAAAAAGCATCCAAAGTGGGTAGTTGTCCATTAAAGAAAGTAAAGAAAATTAGATTCCCCAAACCTAGTTGCCCCTTTGCCTTGCAAATATCAAGGAGAACTACTAAAGAAGCTCGATGTGTTAAAACAATCAAAGGAGTTCACAAATGTTTTAACACATGGGATCTAGATCTCTATACAGTGTCGGATATTACAAGAGATATTGAAAATCTCATTGAGTGAAACCCCTCAATACCTCTGAAGTCTCTACAGGACTTGTTATAGAAGAAGAATAATGTGAACTTACACTTACAAAAAGTTTTTAGGGCAAAGGATATGGTTGTTAAGAAAATTCAGGGTGATTACATACATCAGTATGGTTGGTTAAGGGGGGTATAGTGAAGAAATTCTTAGATCCAACCCAGGTTCAACAATAAAGATTGATGTTGAGAGTGACTGTAACCCATCCACTCCTACAAGGTAATTTAAGAGTATTTATATTTGCTTTAAGGCTATGAAGGATGGTTTCAATGCTTGTGGGAGAGACATTTTGGGATTGGATGATTGTTTCATGAAGGCCATATCCTGGGCAAATATTGACTGCAGTTGGAGTAGATTCTAACAATGGTATTTATCTAGTTGCTTATGCAATAGTAGAAGCCGAAACATTAGCATCATGGACTTGGTTTCTGGAAAATCTTGGAGATGATTTGGATTTGACTGCCTCTTCCAATTTTAGCTTCATTTCTGATAGACATAAGGTAATTTGGTATCATGAATTGTGAGTGTTTGATTTCATAAATTACAACTCATCTAATTAATCTCTTTTGTTAAAATATACAGGGAATTATCCCCACTTTGAAAAAGGCTTTCCATGTTGCTGAGCATATGTATTGTGTGAGACATATACATGACAATATGAAATCCAAATGGAGGGGAAACACTTACAGGGATATGCTTTGGAAGACTGCTAGTCGAAGAACAATTCCACAGTTTGATAATTCTATGGAAGCAATCAGAAATGAAGATGATGGTTTGTATCAGTGGTTGAAGGAAATCCCTCCAAAACATTGGAGCAAAGCTCATTTCAGTGGTATGTTATAAAATCATTAACTTACTTAAATATATTTGTTGAGTATGTTATATTTTCTAATATTGTATACATAAATTATGCAGATTGGCCACAATGTGATGTGTTGCTAAACAACCTTTGTGAAGTGTTCAATAAGCAGTTGGTTGGGGGCAGAGAAAAGCCCATATTTACATGTTTGGAGTTCATAAGGGAGTATATGATGACAAGGATTGTTGCTGTACATAGGATGATTGAGAAGGCTGAAGGCCCATTAACACCAGCTGCAACAAGGATTTTCTCATTTCGTAAAGAGAAGGCTAATACTTATAACTTGATTTTGGCTGGAGGTAGGAAGTATCAGGTTACTGGACCATGGATGGAGGGTGTATATGTGGATCTGGATAAGAAAACTTGTTCATGCAGGATATGACAACTTACTGGAATACCTTGCTCTCATGCAATAGCTTGTATATGGGATTTGAAAAAGTCCAAGAAAGGTGAATCAATTCCAGAGAAATGGGTTTTAAAGGTTTATTGGCTAGAGATAGGGATGACAATGAAACCCGAACCCGACGGGAAAACCCGAAACCTGACACAAATGGGACGGGTATGGGGTCGAGTAATCAGATATGGGTCCGGGTATGGGATTACTTTTGAATTTTTTCATGGGTATGGGAACGGGTATGGGATTTGATGATATACCCGCTTGCCCGTCCCGATTACCCGATAATATATACTCGCTATAATTTTCTTTCTTTTATTTATTTATTTTAAGTATATATTGTATGATTTTATTTATCTATTCTTTATTCTTATCTATAATACTAAGTTATTTATTAAAAACATTGATTTACATATTATTAAACTTATATATGTTTAGCTATTTGAGATATTTTATTATAATTGTGATAAATATAAATTAATAGTTAGTCGATATACACTCGACGGGTATACCCGAAACCTGCGGGTATGCCCGATACCCGATGGGTAAATACCCACTAGAAACCCGACGGGTTTTGGGTCGGGTATGGGACACACTTTTATAAACGGGTATGGGGTTGGGATTACTCAAACCCGCCCCATGGCTATCCCTAGCTAGAGACCTGGAAAAAGGTTTATTCACACACAATTAACCCTATGGATGGGAGATCTATGTGGCCAGTATCAAGATGCCCAACAACTTTGACTCCTCCAAAACATCATGCACAAACTGGGAGGCCAAAAAAGAAGAGGAAGAAGTCATAAATTGGGGAAGGTGCGTGAAGGCAACAACATTGTGGGTAAATTGACCAGAAAAGGGTTCACTACCACTTGTTCAAAGTGCCACAAGAAGGGACACAATGCCAGATCATGCAAGGGTAAGGGTTCCCCACAAGCAAGTTAGTAGCAGGGTTGATGGGGGTGTGCAGCAGGTTGGATGGATGTTTGATGTGAGAACCGTCAGATTCACCACTAACTATTTCCGTTAGTCTTGTTAACGACCCAGTTATACTTTTCGTGTCATGTTAGTGTCACGTGCGTTTATGTGACCGAGCCTGTCTCCGTTCACTATTTGAATCGGTTGCATTGTGTGAAATAAAAATCGCAACGTAAATAAATTATTTATATATTATTTGCCACTATGTGTTATTTAAATGTTTACATAAATATTTATATTTAACTACTAATTAATTTTAGTAATTTATTTCACGACTTATGTGTTTCTTGAAAAATTGCATTTCGTAAGAAACTGGGTTTCTTACGCCATTTAAGTTTCATGTGCGTACACGTTAACTAAACTTTTCCCGACTTAATATTTCATGTTAATTAAGTTATAAACGCATGGAAATGTTCCTAGCATTTTATTTTATAAGTCTCGGGTTTAAAACCCATTTATATCGTGTTTTGAGTGCATATGCTTAAAAAGAGAACTTGAGGGACCAAATGTGTAATTTTTCAAACTTAAAAATCTACCCTAAGACCCCTCTTCCCCCTTCATTCATGTTCACTTCTCCCTCTTCCTTCTTCTTCACGGTTCACAACCCACACACACACACTAGTGATTTTGTGAAATCAAGCACTAAGGAAGCAAGAATCAAATGTTTTAAGCTTCAAGAAGTCTAGTAGAAGCTTTCTCTCCATCTCGCCATTTTCTTCAAGACTTGTAAGCCCTAGATCTTCACAACTCGAAATTGGTAGAATGCATGTATTAAACTAGTGTTTATGTGCAATTTGGTGTGTTGAAATGCTCATGATACATGTTTTATGCTAGGTTATGAAATATTGTGATTTGGGGGTGTTAACGAGTTGATTTAGGGGCTGTGATTTGGGGTAAAAATCTGCCATTAAATGCTCTTGTTGATAGCTTGTTGTGTTGGACATGAGAAATTTGATGTATGTGCTTGTATGCAATTTCCATGTTTTGAATTTGTTATGAACATCATGGGTATTATGTGTGCTGAAATTCTTGGGTGAAATAGTGTTTATGGTGTTACAAAGTCTTACAAGGAGTTTGATGACCAAATTGTTAACCAAAACTTTTAAACCAAAACTTTTGTAAATTCTCGTTTTTGACATATTCTGTCCAAATTTTTGCCATCATGCACATGTCATTACTTGCTCAATTTTTATCGAAATCGGCTGATTTATTTTCCGTAGTAAAGTTCCATGTCTTAGCTTTAATTTGGCTACTCGCACACATTCTAAAACCTCCGTTTGGTCACTCAAAAGGCTGCTGCAAGTTAGGTGTGCAGGGTTGTTAATTTCAGTTAAATGTAGACTTTGCAATTTGGTTGGGCATGATTATCGTGTTTTAATGTGACGCCCACTACCAGACTTGGCCCTAGGAGCGGTCACGCATCGGATTTACTCATGAACACAAAGTACAGCAGAGATAACTAAAGCAGCGGAAATTAAAACTTTTATTGATATGTCAAGTATTACATCGTAAGAGAGACAATTACAAAAGATAACTATATATCTATGCCAGTCTTCAAAATATATTCTCTTGATAGTTGATATCCTCTTGATAGTATATGCCCTCTAACTCTCGCTCACATCTGAGCCTTGCCCTTACGGTCCGAAGTTCCACCTTCATCTGACATACATAACTTAACAAGTCAGCTTACGCTGGTGAGTTCTAAGTTTTGAAAACTTTACCTTTCGAACACATACTATTTGGGTCAATCAAACCATTTCTGCAAACAGACAATTAAGCATAAAGTATCATAGGTTTACACATAATCATCCATATACTTAGTAGATTACATCTACCCTATCATTCTATAAACCTCGTGAATAGAATAACCTCCTATAACCTTATCATCTTCGCCTCACATTAAGAACCTGTCCTAATGTATCTTTTTGTCACTTCCCGTCTCAAGTACCATCTCGGGGAATAGTGTTGTTTGATCCTCACATGACAGTGGTCTTTCATTCCTGCTTTGCCGACACTTCGTGAAAAACACTATAAAACTCCCTATTTCAGAAGCCCCCACTTAATACTTGACAACCCTTGTGACCTTACTGATTACCATCCTTAACATGTTCTACTTAGCTAAATAGAACCCTGTTAATGGAAATCTTACTTTCCCTGGTGGATTACTACTCTTAAAGATGTCTAATCATCTGATTTAAAACATCTTCCTGGTCATCCTACTTTCCACTAATCCTTTCGTTACTTAATCACTAAAGGCAAGTAACATTGTAAACATTTCACATATATCAATACTTTATAAACAATAGAAAGTATTTACACAAGACGTTATGTATATCGGCCCAAAACAGTTTAAAGCATTTAAGCAATATAAACAGGGCTCATAGAACTCACCTTAGGTTGCGAAGTAGTTACTTAGCGTATTCCTTCGTGAATCTAACTTGTTTTAACGTGATGTCCCTAGCAAGACATCCTAGAGGTTACAAATGGTCATTAATACTAACCCTTTAACCCAAACCCAACCACTTGTTGGTTTAACATTCATTTGTCAAAAATGACCGTTTTGCCCTTTGGGGGAAAAGGTATTCTTTTAGTGATATTTATGAAGATGTGCATTCCTATAAGTAAACGCTCACTCCGGGATCGCTCAGTGAAGCGTTTGCCATGTCCCAGTTGGGATTTATGCGACAACGCCACTATGCCAAAAACCCCAGTGTACAGGCGCCACCCTTCCAGTCCACGCAAACTTCTAGATACCCGAGTAACTCGGTATATTCAGTACTTTACCAGAACTCAGGTTTTAGCTTATATATACTTAATATATATAATTATGTTCTTACGTTGAATATCATTACCCTTGTCCAAGTCTTTACGTTCTTGATGAGTGATTCTCATTACCGACCGTATAGGCGTTATCACGACCAGGAGGCGGAATTACTATGAGATATCACCCATATTTGTGTTTTAGTTTGGTGATTATCATTACCGACCTTCTTTAAACATGACTTCCTTAAAACATGTTATTATAAGGCTTCATATCAAATATAAACCCATGATTCCCACTAGAACTCCCATTCTTTACAAAACATATTCAAGAACCCTAATCTTGAATTATCCTTAAAAGGCATATCTAAGTGTTTTGAATCATGAAACTAATTGAGAGGTTTTGTTAAACATACCTTAAAGGGATCTATTCCAGAAGATGAGCTCCTAACTCCCTTTGAATCTTCAAAAATGCAAGCTAGAGTGTTCTTGGTGTTCTTGAGGTTTCTTAGAGGTTTTAAGTTGATTTTTAGGTGAATTAGCAAGGACAAATGGATTGATCCATGGTCTTTTTATAGCCAAGAGTGTCTCACATGCTTCCTACAAGTGTCCTAGTGACTAAGCATGAGAATTGACACCTAACATGGTGACTAATCATGAGAATTGACACCTAACATGGTGACTAATCATTCATATAACATATATTTAACATATAAACATGTACTTTTTTTCTTAATAATCTAACCCGATAAACACTTACCTTATGCATAGTTTATTGTTATAACTTCAAATATGCATTTCTTAACATGTTAACATGTTAATCACATAAACACATATACGACACATATTTTCACATATAAAAATATATAAACACATATATATTTATTGCCTTTAGATTTTGGGGTGTTACATTTAATGAAGGGATTATTGAATGGAAATGATGTTTGTATATTAAAACTAAGATCTCGAAGTTTTTGGTAAACAAATTGTAAGTCTTGATCAAGTTATGCAATTTATAAGCCTACTTTGATTATTTTGTAAAAAGCTGATTTTGTCAACTTTCGACGCGCGTAACTTCTTAATATTTAACTTTTTGAGTTGATTTTTTTTTTGCAACAAGTCCTAAATGTTGAGAAGTTTATACCTGTAAAATTTGAGGAGCTAACTCCAAGAAATGAGTAAATTAGGCATGCCACTAAATGTATGTTCCGTGTTTGACTTTTAAATCTTATGCTTATGCGTTTTGACTCGGGTTTTGCGTATATGTTTTCTTCTAGTTTAGGACTTGTGTTTAAGTGTTATGACCTAAAAAATTGTATGAAAACATGATTGATTGTTGATAAACTATATTCGTCCTAGCGACAACCTCTAATCCGGTTAGACCATATTCACCAAAATAAGTTATTCACAACCAACCGTTAAAGTCAAGTGATGAGTCCGAGTGCACCCTAAGGTGAGTTTCACTACTTCACTTAGTTATATCCTGTTGAGGATGATAACACACAACTAGTTGCATCCGGTAAAGGATGACAATGCAATGACAAAAGGTATTTTGTCTGTTTAAGTAGTTATCCGACATATATGTAGGGATATGATCATGTAATAGTAAGCGTATGTCCGGATATTATTTAAGCCTACGGGGTCACACGTCTCGACACCAAATGTATTAATATTAATGGTTAATTAGTATTTATCACGAACATTTAACGAGGTTTCGTTAAAAACTGACAGTTAATTGTTAACAAGGGTGTTAGTTGTAATTAGAGAGAGTTATAATTGGATTATAATAGAGAGGAGGATGTGGATAAGGCCTCTAGGCCGAAATTCGGTTAGGGCTCTAATGCCTATCTCTTGACTTGTTTATCAAGTCTTTAAACCTATATATAGGCCCTCTGGGTTTAAGGTTTAGTTGCAGCTTTTATCAGATAAAGGCAAAACCCTAATTCTCTCTCTAACCTCTCTCGAATTCGGCAACAAGGAAAAACCCAAGGGGTTTTCGATTTCTTGTGTGGTTCGACCAAGCTACTACATCAAGAGGAGTTCGTGATCGGTTGCTAGCACATAGCATTGGTGTGTCGTGTGTGCGAATCGTAGAGGGATTTGTATCAAATCCTCCAAGAGATCAAGTCTTACCGAGCTAAAAAGGTACACGTTCTAAAACCGGTTAGTTAGATTAATTCATAGGATTCTTTCCGCTGCGTACTCGTGTTTTGATAAATAGTTATACAACCCAACAGTGGTATCACGAGCCACCTATGATTTTAATTAATTACCGGGAATAAAACTTGGAAGGGGGGTAACCAAAATACGATTCTAGCTTTTCGATCCATTTAAAAATCATGTTTTACAATTGGAAAAAGTTTTGCAAATTGGTAAAAACGAAAAAATTCGAAGGAAAATAAATTTTCGACCCGATTGAAAAGTCCCTGATCGAAAAGCGCTTCTCGATCCGATCGGAAACCCTCGTTTTCCGATCGGAAACCCTTGTCCCGATCGAAAACCCTTGTTTTTCGATCGGAAACCTATGGTAGATCGGAAACCCGTGTTCCGATCGTAAACCCCTTTTCCGATCGGAAACCTATCGTAGATCGTAAACCTTTTTCCGATCGGAAACCCTAATCGAAAAGTGATATTCTCGATCGGAAACCCTATTTCCGATCGAAAACTATATAATTGGATCGAAAACCTCTAGCCGAATCGGAAATCCTTATTTTAGGTCTAAAATATGATTTTGTGATCTAAAATTGAGAACCCAAGTTTTGTTATTTGATAATCAACATGTTGTACCTTTAATTTTAAAATGTTAAAAAGAAGTAAAAACCATGATGTTTCATGCAAATCGTTCATGGTTATTACTTATATCAAAGAGGATTAAAATTAAAATTATGTTAGATAATTAGAAACCCTAAGATTATGTGATTATTTGATAATTGTGACATAATAAAAGGTTTTAAATGCAAATTTGTTTTATGAAAATCGAAATTTGCTAAATGAACTATATGAAATATGATTTTGTTTATAAAATAAAATTTGTGTCCTAAAAGTCAAAAGAAACACCGGCTCACCCATTTGAACACACTCTAAGAGAGGTATAAGTCGGGTCGCTCTGCTTCCCTAAAGTGGTAGGTTTTTAATTGCAAAAGTTGCAAACCTCACCCCTACGCTTCTTTGTGTGTTGCAAATGGAGCTACCGAGCTCTTTTGATTTGGAAGACAAAACTAAGAATTTTATAAACACATTATGTGGTAAAGATATGCATGAATCTTCACACATAACCTTTTGATCACATCAAATTGTTTTGACCCTATTAAACTTAAGTCTTTGCCACCCAACTCGTAAAGGACACTTGTGGGTGTTACTCTACTCATTGGTACACAATGGTAGATTAACATCTGCAAGACAAATTCCCACTCATTGGTACACAATGGTGGACAATTTGTGAGTTCTTGGTTGGACGACTTAAAGCGAGCTAGGCGGTGAGACCCTTAGCCCGTGGCAAAAGATGGGATGAAACATGACTACAAATCACTTGGTGCAAGTTGTAGGTCCCATAAAATCTAGGAATTGTACTTGGAGTACAATTATTGATCGTCACTTACCTTTTGAATGCATCATTTCTAGCAGATCAACTGATGAAATGATGTCATGTCAATTAGATCCTAGCCTTAATAAGCTTAATTGTTTAAAATGTTTAAACATTGGGTAATTAAATCTATTAAGGAAAAGATTATCGAAAATACTGATTTTTGAACTTAATCTGTTTTGTAGATGGCAACAAACCCTCCTCAAAACAATGTTGGTCATGCTTTTCGTCAAATGTTTGAAAGAGAAAAGCTGAATGGATCTAACTTCAATGACTGGTACCGTCAACTAAGGATTGTCCTTAGAGTTGAACGGAGAACCGATGTCCTTGAAAATCATTGGCCGATCGAGCCAGCTGCTAATGCTACTGAGCAAGAGAAAGCGTTCTATAATGCTGAGTATAGCAGGTACGATGAGGTTGCTTGCATGATGCTCTCGAGTATGACTCCTGACCTTCAGAAGCAATACGAGCTTCATACACCTTGTGATATGATCAAAGAGCTGAAAAAGATGTATGAAAAACAAGCTGGTGTTGAATTGTTCGACCTTGTTGTGGAACTCCACGACTTGAAGCTTGAATCTGGTAAATCGGTCAGTAGTCATGTACTCAAGATGAAGAGCTACTTTGACAAATTGGAATCGCTCAATTATGGGTATAATCGGGTTGTTGCAGTTGGCATGATTCTCAAGTCTCTTACGAAGGATTATGAGGGTTTTGTGCGCAACTACAACATGCATAGTATGATTAAAACTATACCTGAGCTTCATGCTATGCTAGTCGAGTATGAAAAGACGATTCCAAAGAAAGCCACTGAAACACCCCAAGTTCTAATGATCAAAGGGGGTAAGATTCAAAAGGCTAAACGACCGTAAAAGGTGAAGGGCAAGAATGATGGTAAAGGAAAAGGCAAGGCAGTTGTGCTTGTTCCTAAAACCAAGCAAACCCCTCCGGCCGCAAAAGAGCATCCGGCTAAATACCAGATCTGCCACCACTGTGGTGAGGTTGGACACTGGAAGAGGAACTGTCCTACCTATCTAGCTGAGTTGATGAAGAAGAGAAAGAGTACTAGTGGGACTAGCACTTCAGGTATCTTTACAATTGAATTATTTTCCTTTTCTAAGAGTGATTCATGGGTGTATGACACCGGCTGTGGAACTCACATCTGTAATTCGTTACAGGGTCTTAGAAAGAGGAGGAAACTGAAGCCTGGAGCTTTCCAGCTGTTCGTTGGAAATGGTTTGCCAGCAGCTGTGGAAGCTATAGGAGAATTTCATTTAGTTCTTCCTTCTGGGTTAATTATTGTTTTAAACAATTGTCATTATGCACCTTCTATTACTAGAGGTGTTATTTCAGTTTCATTGTTGAAAAACCAAGGATATATTAATGTTTTTAATAATATCGGTATTTCAGTTTTTAAAAATAATGTTCATTATTTTGATGCTATTCCTTGTGATGGCATTTATGAAATTGATATGCGTGGTTGTGTTTCAAATAATTCAATGTTCACCGTTAGCAAACAAGCCAAAACTAGTTTGGACTCTACCTATCTTTGGCACTGTCGTCTTGCCCATGTTGGCAAAAACCGCATTGAAAGACTTCAACGTGAAGGGATCTTACAATCAAATGATGAATCATTTGATAAATGCGTTTCCTGTATCTCAGGAAAGATGACAAGAAAACCCTTTCCGAACAAGCCGCAAAGGGCTAAAGAACTACTTGGACTCATTCACACTGATGTTTGTGGCCCATTTAGACATGTGTCAAGAAAAGGTGCTAGCTACTTCATGACTTTCACGGATGATTTCAGCCGTTATGGTTATGTTTACTTGCTTAAACATAAACATGAAGTGTTCGAAACATTCAAAGAGTTCAAGAACGAAGTAGAAAATCAACTCGGAAAGACCATCAAGATCCTTCGATCGGATCGTGGTGGAGAATACTTAAGCCAAGAGTTTAAGGATTATCTTAAAGCATGTGGAATTGTCCAACAACTTACTCCCCCTTATACACCTCAGCATAATGGTGTATCTGAGAGGAGGAATCGAACTTTACTAGAAATGGTGAGGTCGTCGATGAATCTTACAACTCTCCCATTATCATTTTGGGATTTTGCTCTAGAAACCACTGTACGCGTTCTAAATATGGTTCCAACCAAGAAGGTTGAAAAGACACCATATCAATTATGGCATGGAGAAGTCCCTGTGTTGTCTTACTTACGAGTCTGGGGATGTGAGGCACTTGTGAAGCGTGATACGCCTGACAAACTACAACCCAGGACTACTAAGTGCATCTTCGTAGGATACCCAAAGGAAACAATGGGTTACTACTTCTATAATCCTTCCGAAAATACTGTTCGTGTTGCTCGATATGCTGAATTCTTTGAAAAGAATTTTATAGCTCAAGAGAACAGTGGGAGAGTTGTAGAACTACTAGAAGATGTGTCACCTTCTAAAACAGCTAGCAATCATCAACTTGGGGGGGGGGAGAAATGTTCAAAGTGATGAACCTCAAGTCGATGATGTTGCGATTCCACTTCGTAGATCCGAAAGGATCGTACGTAATCCGGATAGATGGATTGGTCTAGTCGAATCCGAGGATAACGTATCAGGAGATCTCAATGAGCCTCCGAATTTCAAAGCTGCATTATCAGATCCGGAATCTGACAAATGGCTTGAAGCAGCGAATGTGGAAATGAAATCCATGCAAGATAACCACGTTTGGACCCTGGTTGATCTTCCTCCTAACGCAAGAACCGTTGGGAGTAAATGGCTCTTCAAGAAGAAGACCGACATGGATGGAAATGTACACACCTATAAAGCTCGTCTCGTGGCGTAGGGTTATACTCAACGTTTCGGCGTTGACTATGATGAGACCTTTTCACCAGTAGCAGACATTAGAGCTATTAGGATTCTCTTAGCCATAGCAGCGTACTATGACTTTGAGATATGGCAAATGGATGTTAAGACTGCATTCTTAAATGGTTACTTGGATGAAGAAGTCTATATGGATCAACCTGAAGGGTTCATTGATCCAAAACATCCCAACCAAGTATGCAAGCTTCAAAGGTCCATTTATGGACTAAAGCAAGCATCGAGGAGTTGGAATAAACGGTTTGATGAAGAAATCAAAAAGTTTGGTTTTGTTCAAAATCCCGATGAGCCATGTGTATATCGCAAAGCTAGTGGGAGTAATGTTACTTTCCTTGTCTTATATGTAGATGACATATTGATTATAGGAAAACACATTCCAATGTTGCAAGATGTAAAATCCCATCTTGGAAAGTGTTTTGCCATGAAAGACTTGGGAGAAGCAGCATTCATTCTTGGAATCAAGATCTATAGAGATAGAACTAAGCGGTTGATTGGACTAAGTCAAAGTGCTTATATTGATAAGATCTTGAAGCGATTCAAGATGGAGAATTCCAAGCGTGGTATAGTACCAATGCAGGAAGGACTTGGTCTGTCGGTAAAACAAGGTGCTTCTACACCTGATGAGGTGAAGCGTATGCAGAGAGTCCCTTATGCTTCGGCTGTAGGATCTATAATGTATGCGGTGAGATGCACTAGACCTGATATAGCGTTTGCGCAAAATATCGTTAGCCGTTATCAACAGAATCCAGGTGAAAGTCACTAGACTGCTGTTAAGACCATTCTCAAGTACTTACGGGCTGCTAGAGATTTGTTTTTGGTATATGGGGGAAATCCAGATCAAGAGCTCAAAGTGACCAGATACTGTGATGCTGGATTTCAGACTGATAGAGATGACACGAAGTCTCAGTCTGGGTAAGTCTTCGTTATAAATGGAGGCGCTGTGGATTGGAAAAGCAAGAAACAAACCACAGTTGCTATGTCTGCAACAGAGTCTGAGTACATTGCTGCGTCAGAGGCTGCAATGGAGGCTGTCTGGATAAGGAAGTTTATTAGTGGGCTTGACATTGTCCCCACAAGTAACTTGTCGATCGACATGTACTGCGATAACTCGGGTGCATTAATCATCGCCAAAGAACCTGGAGTTCAGAAGGGCGCCAGACACTATGCCAGGAGATATCACTATGTTCGTGAACAGGTCGAACTAGGTGAAATCAAATTACTCAAAGTTCACACATATGTTAACTTAGCTGATCCTTTCACAAAAGCTTTGTCTAGGCCGAAGCTTGAAAGGCATGCCGAGGGCATGGGACTTAAATTAGCTAGTTAAATCATGTATGTCTGATGTTTGGTATTTGGATAAAGGATGTAAACAATTTCTATTTATATTATGAAATAAAGTACTTGATATGTTTGATTTCATTTAATAGTAAATTGTGTCCTATGCTTGCATGTTTAATCCTAGAGTACTTATCAAGTATTCTAAATTGTCCATTGTCGATTAACTATATGGGAATATAGTTAAACTAAGACAAAATCTGAGTGATTGGTTAGGATGGTCCCACCAAACTCACATGGTATTCATTGGATGCATACTGGACTGACCCACTAACGAATTATCACTTTATGGATCGGCGTCATCAAGTGAAATTCGTAAATGGTTGCTTTATTTATCCTTAGACTTGAGATACAAGCAGGTCATGCACGTATGGATTGCACCTACTTGATATAGGTCTAACTATCCTGAATAAGGTAGTACAAAAGGGCTATTTTCAGTAAGTGTAGTGAAGTATGTGACTTGACACGTGTAGTCAAGAGGATTTGTTCCTTCAGCTTTGTGCTGAAGAAGATACCACTGGGCCCCTCATTGGACTAATTAAGATGTTTGCATGGCCGTGCCCAAATGAAATCTAGAGATGTCTCGATTTGCAATTTGGTAATCTTAAGTTAGTTGTGAGAATGAGAAACAAAATCGTTAAAGTATGAAATGACTTGATCCATATTCATATTTAACACGGTATCGGTAACAAAGGGATAGTAAATGACTGTACCATTTAAATACACTTTGAGAAACTGTACTTAAATATTTCTGGGAGCATTGGCGTGTTGCTAGACGCTAACCAATGTTATTACCTTTACTATTGCAAGCTCAAGTGGGAGCTGTAGGGATATGATCATGTAATAGTAAGCGTATGTCCGGATATTATTTAAGCCTACGGGGTCACACGTCTCGACACCAAATGTATTAATATTAATGGTTAATTAGTATTTATCACGAACATTTAACGAGGTTTCGTTAAAAACTGACAGTTAATTGTTAACAAGGGTGTTAGTTGTAATTAGAGAGAGTTATAATTGGATTATAATAGAGAGGAGGATGTGGATAAGGCCTCTACGCCGAAATTCGGTTAGGGCTCTAATGCCTATCTCTTGACTTGTTTATCAAGTCTTTAAACCTACATATAGACCCTCTGGGTTTAAGGTTTAGTTGCAGCTTTTATCAGATAAAGGCAAAACCCTAATTCTCTCTCTAACCTCTCTCGAATTCGGCAACAAGGAAAAACCCAAGGGGTTTTCGATTTCTTGTGTGGTTCGACCAAGCTACTACATCAAGAGGAGTTCGTGATCGGTTGCTAGCACATAGCATTGGTGTGTCGTGTGTGCGAATCGTAGAGGGATTTGTATCAAATCCTCCAAGAGATCAAGTCTTGCCGAGCTAAAAAGGTACACGTTCTAAAACCGGTTAGTTAGATTAATTCAGAGGATTCTTTCCGCTGCGTACTCGTGTTTTGATAAATAGTTATACAACCCAACAATATATCACATAATTCACTAAATTGCTTTATGATTTCAAAAAGTCCTTACTTCTTGGACCGTTAATAATGAATAGTGAGGTAATGTTGAGTAGTACTACTGGGGATTGATACCCCCGCTCAGCGGTGCACGTGATGCACCCCCCCCCCCGACTGTGGTCAGATTGAGAACAATATTAGCCTAGAACTACCGTGACCGGGAAAGACACGGAGAAGGCAAATCGCACAGGCTAAACCTGTGACGCATAGTCAGCTTTGGTCGCGATCATTCAGGTGAACATAAGCATATGCTAGCTAGCTAACGATATGGATATTACTCGTAGCTTACGAATTGGTCTTTCATTATTCGTATACATTCTTGGTTTACACAGTGAAGTGTAGACCGCTTTTGTGAACTCACCAGCTTTTGCCGACACTTGATTGTTGAATGCTTTTCAGGTTTCTTGAAGGATCTTGGAGGCACGGGCGTTGTCAATACCTGTCTTTTGTAAATACCTTTTGGGAATTGTATTTCAAATACTTTAGTAATTACTTTTGTTAAACCGCAACCTTGTAAACTTTTAATGCTTCCGCTAAATTGTAAATATAAACTCTAATTTATTAAATGTAATACACGACTGGTTTACCCTTTAAGTATGGCTTGGTTGTAACTAAAGACTTGAATCCTGGTCTGGATCACACACCACACGGTTATACTCCGTTAGTGGAAATCGGGGGTGTGACATTTGAGGTTGCAACAAGTTTCAAGTTTGTTTGTTAATTTCCTTAGGTTGTGTTTTGTAAAATATCATGTGATGTGTACTTTTGAACAACTTTTATGACCCTTCCATATATGTTTTGAAACATTGTGATGGTTGATATGGAATTAGATTGTTATGCTTGTTTTGGTGAATTATGGTTGAATCAAATGGTTGAATTATGTGGTTGATTTGGTTGAATCAAATGGACATTTTGTCAAATGGTATTATGATCAAATGGTCTTTGGTAGTTTAGCAATTTAAGATGAAATGGTATTATGGTCAAATGGTATTTGGTAGCCATCAAAATGGTCATAAAAAGTGCTCATCAAAATGGTCACTAAAATGGTCATCAAAATGGTCATAAAAATGGTCATCAAAATGGTCACCAAAAACTAAAACATTAAACAAGTTGGAAGTATCCAAGTACAGTGAAACACTAACGAAAATGGTCATCAAATGGTACATTGAAACACTAACCAAAATGGTCATCAAACATCAAATGGTAAAATGGCAGTAGCTTTCATTTGAGTACTCAAATGGTCCAACTTTATTCAAACAACTTGAAACTACATAGAGATTGTATTGACATTTACAACATGCTGTCCAAAACGAGGCCAATACATCTACACTAAAACACTACATTTCACTTGATTTGGTGAAAAAGTAAAAAAAAAAAAAAAACCAACTAATGATAACAACATATTTCGGTTTCTTCACTTCGATCTCTAATTCCTTCACTATTTCAACAGCTCTTGCACATAAAGGAGGGTCAGCCTAACTCACAAATCTACAATTGAAACCTTGATAAAAAAACTATGAAAAAGATAAGAATTTTTTTTAAATCGGATAAAAATCAACTGAAAATTCTACTTTTCTGGCAAAACAATAGAATCGACGACCTGGGTTACCTTCCGTCCATAAAGTTCTAATTACAGTCGAGGATCCACATGAACATATCACCATTTTAATCGATCGAATGATTTTGAAACCACTGTTGGCGTCGAGTAAGAAAGTGAGAAGAGAGAGAGCAACAATTAGGGAAAGAAACGGTAATGTTAACGTTATGAAGAGCACATATTCTTAATTGACGAAAATACCCTCGTGTGCTTTGCACGTGAGGGCCAGGTTAACGGGAGAATTAACGTCCGTTGGCACGAGGTACTCAAAGGGTAGTGAAAAATCAACCCCAGGTCAAATTTGTTAAAAAAATCCGAATTTGGACTCAACTAGTTAAAATCGCCAAACCACAGGGGCTCAAACAGTACTTAGGAAAATAATTAATGTTCGTTGGGGAACAAGTGGTTGTCTAAGTTAGTAAAATAATTAAATAATTAGTTTGTGTCGTATACAAATGGTATTAGGTTTCAATTGTTTTATTTAGCTTTCCTATAAATATGACTCAACCAAGTTAGGGTTAGTCATAACATTATTGAATGTTTTAAGTGAGTTTCTCTTAATAAGATTTGGAGAGTTTAGTCCAATTATTTTTGTATTCTTCGTTTTCATCCTCGATGTCAATTCTAAACTTGAGGGTCAACCGGTAAAACCGTTTTTTTTTAACTCAAGTACGGTTCGATTTAAAAATCCGATTTTAAAACATATTTTGTCAAAAATCTTTGATCTAAGAATATAATAATATCTTATTTTTAATAGGAAAATTGGATTTTAATAATACGAGTTTTAACTCATTGGCCGATAATAATACGAATTTTGATGTTGGCGTACAATAATACAATTAACCATTCCGGTCTCTAGAATGATACACTGTTAGTTTCTCACTAACGATGTTAGTCCCAAGGCTGTTTTTGTCATTCTAAAAATGGAGGGGCTGTTTTTAAAATACCTATAAATATAAAAAGAAAAAAAAAAGGATAGAAAAGTGGTAAAAGGAGATCTGGTTCAGCCCTAACGTGGTTCAGCCCCCCGACGACCTGGTTTCCGGCGACCTTTATCTGGCCGATCTGCGATGGCGGCAACCAGATTTTCGACCCGAACCTTCTTGTTTTCTTCTCCCGAATACAGATCGGTAAGTGGTGGTGATAATCTTACAGTTTTAATGGTGATGGTGGGTCGATTAGTGGTGGTAGATTGATTGTGATGAAGATTTATGGTGATGGTGGGTCGATTCAGAGCAAGCATAGTTGTAGGATGTTTAAAACCCACTCAGATTCATCGAACGGGAAGAAGGGCGAGATCAGAGGGAGGTGTGGGACTGTGGGTTGGTGTGTTCGCCGGAATCAACGAAGGGGAGGAGATGGGGTCGGGTCAGCGGAATCCAGCGATCGGATGGGGAGCGGTGGCGAGGCTGCCAAAGGTAGGTTTGGGAAACGTTTGACCGGAGGGGTTTGGGTGACGAGGCTGCCAACGATCGGATCGGAAGTGGAGAATGGGAGGAGCACCGATGTTCTTCTTCCTGTTTGTTTTTTTATTAATAAGAAGTTATTTAATAGAAATACAAAGAAATCCCTCTATTTTTAGAATTGACAAAAACAGCCCTGAACAAATGCCACGTCAGCAGGGGACTAACACCGTTAGTGTAAAACTAACGGTGTATCATTCTAGAGACCGAAATGGTTAATTGGTATTATTGTACGCCAACATCAAAATTCGTATTATTATCGGCCAATGAGTTAAAACTCGTATTATTAAAATCCAATTTTCCTTTTTAATAAAACTTCATTTTTCAGACGGTGAAATTTCAATGGATGTATAGAAAAAAGAGTAAAAAATTGCGGTGAAAAAAAGTATAGTTTACGGATCAGCCCGTTTTCTTTATGTATCCATGGAGTGTTATGTGTCTAAATACATTCGCCGGCTCCATAGTCGCGGACCCACTCCTCTGCAACAATCCAAATACATCAATGGCTGCAGCTCCTTCCTCTTTCCGATCGTCGCCGCCATTCACAGCTCCACCATCTGAACTTAACAACCACCGAGTAAGTTTCCGGCGCTAACACCTCTTCAATTTACGCGTTACATTTCACTACTGGTCTATTCCCTTAGGTTTTCATGATAGAACGAATAGCTGCCAGGTTTTCGTCAAATTTAAATCATAATATATCATTGCATTCATTTATGTGTACCAGCGGATTGTGGATTCTTCTGTCATACTGTATTTGACATCAATACCTCTTGCTATTAGGTTTTCTAAGAAAATGAAACGAAAGCTAGCCGGAACTATAATGTATCTGCACTGATTTATGTGTTTTAACATTGAGAATTTTGTATCACATTATAGGGGATTGCTAATTTAGGGTGTACAGCTTGTGGTGTGAGCAAAATTAGTCCACTAGGCAGAAAATTGGTGTTGCGCTGTTCAAGGGAAGAGATGATGGATGTGAGGACTTCAGCTGTCATTGATGGTGTTGCAGCATGTTTAGATGGTAGGTTTTGGGAAAATTTCAAGTATTTTATTTGTTATCGTGGTCATATGGTTGTTTTGATGTAGATTCAGTGACAGAAACTGACAGTAGGGAGCCAAGTGTATCAACTATATTGATGAATTTTGAGAACAAATTTGATCCTTATAGTGCAATGAGCACACCACTATACCAGACAGCTACATTCAAACAGGTGAAATCGACTTTCCAATTCACAACTCCCAAGTTCATATTAGCTCACTCAAGTTCTTATAAATAATGGGAATTACATTATTATGATGTACAAAAATCATTGCAGACTCAGGAAGTCAATTCTTAAAATGTTAAATAGTTAATATGAAGTTTGAGTTAAGAACGAGTAGGTTTGACATTCAAAAGATAAATCTGGTATTTGTGGCATAGAGAATGAAGGATCATAATTAGAAGTTGTTTGTTCATGCTTTTGCAGCCTTCAGCAACTGAAAATGGTCCTTATGATTACACTAGAAGTGGCAATCCCACACGCGATGTGCTTGAAAGGTATGTTCTTTTGCATTCACATGGCCACACTTGATTAATCGTGCTTCTATAATGTTTAAATTTAAATTTATTCTTGCTCTATATTTTTAGTCTCCTGGCTAAGCTTGATAAAGCGGATCGAGCATTTTGTTTTACCAGTGGAATGGCCGCTTTAGCTGCAGTCAGTCGTTTAGTTAAAGCTGGTATAGTTTAGCATTTTTGCTGCTTTTCACACCATACACTTAATATATAATTAATCAATCAAGGTTACTATATCCATCATTATTACATATAATTGTAGGTGATGAAATTGTTGCTGGAGAGGACATATATGGTGGTTCTGATCGATTACTGTCACAAGTTGTTCCTAGGACAGGAGTCATGGTTAAGTCAGTACATGCATTTGAAAATAGAAGTATTAAATCTGTAATTCTGTATAACTGCAAGTTTATAACATATTGAAACAAAATTTGAAGGCGAGTGGACACAACTAACTTAGATGAGGTTGCTGCTGCAATTGGCCCCCAAACCAAGCTAGTTTGGTTGGAGAGTCCAACCAATCCCCGAATACAAATTTCTGATATTCGTGTAAGTTTTAACATGTTGAATTTATCTTGTTTTTATTTGCGTTATATAAAGCGTATCATGTGCTTTCAATTCAGAAAATAGCTGAGATTGCTCATGCACATAATGCTCTTGTGCTAGTGGATAACAGTATCATGTCTCCTGTGCTCTCTCAACCCTTGGTACTTGGGGCAGGTGCTTAAAGTGTTACTTATTTTTTTTAATTTTTTTTATTTTTGTAAAATCTCATGTTTCTATATCTGTATCAGTAATGCTATGTGTCACTTTTTCAGACATTGTAATGCACTCGGCTACAAAATTCATTGCTGGACACAGTGATGTTATGGCTGGAGTGCTTGCTGTACGAGGGGAAAGGTCTGTATACTTTTGTGACAGCCGTTTGGTTTATTTGTAAAATTATTAGCCACTTATAGATGTGTTTACTATAGCAAATTCATAAAAGAATAACACTGTTTATGAAAAAGTTTCTGTTACTGCATATCTAAAACAGGCTGGCAAAAGAATTGTATTTTCTACAAAATGCGGAAGGTTCTGGACTGGCACCTTTTGATTGCTGGATCTGTTTGCGGGGAGTCAAAACAATGGCGTTACGGGTTGAGAAGCAACAAGTACTATTTTATCCATATACCTACTAGATTATATATTAACATGTAACTTCTAAGTAGTAGAAATAACAATTTGTTGAAGTATTTGGGCTAATTATGTTCACCTAACATTTTTACATGGTCGAAAGTTTTATTGAACTGAAAAGCATACATACCAAGACCATTTAAGTTTTGACAGAAACTGAACCACAACCACCAATTAGTCTCAACCCATACTAATAGAACCACCAAACCAAAGCAGACAATACAGTAGCCAGCCTAAATCGAGTCACACCTCGGCTCTAATCCAAGCAAGTTTGTTTATCCTGTATTTAATATTTAGAAGGGTATAATACGGTTTTGTTTGATGTATTATGAATGTCTTGTGATCTTGCTAGGACAATGCACAAAAGATAGCCGAATTTCTCTCCTCTCATCCTTTGGTAAAGAAGGTTAATTATGCTGGTCTTCCTACCCATCCTGGACACTCGTTACATTTCTCGCAGGTATTTACCTCCTGTCTACCTACATCCCTTACACACATGCATGCATAAGTACTTATAGTTCTTAGGCCATCATGAATGCATTACAGCTTATGTTTTGCTAACATCTACACCTAAGTCCATTATAAAACAAAAAAGGCAGTCACATGTAAGCACCAATGAACCCATTCAAAATTGATATTCCACATCGAAGAATTCACTTATTAATAAAGAGTACCGTTACAGTGGTTAAGTGGATTGATGACGACATTAACATGTGGTAATTGTGGGGCAAAAAAGTCGATTGGATAATATGTGCCTACAAATCACAATCAAACAGAACATAACCAACCAATTTCTTCATAACCCGATGAACAGTTAGTAGGGTAACTGTAGGGTATAATCTGCATCAGTTGGAAAACTAAAGGCTCAATCCATTCAGTTCAGTGGATTTTATTTACTATTTGTTGGTGGGCCACCATAAAACACAATAGTGACATTCATGTTACACATGGTGTTTACCAATATGCTGGTTGTATACAGTTTTTCCTAAGAGTTACCAATCAAATTATTATTATTATTATTATTATTATTTTTGGAAATTAAGCAAAAAGAAATTAGCTGCCCTGAGTTTCTTGGCCGGAATGTTTCTTAACAAGACCAAAATAACTGGAATGTTTCTTCCATAAATGAAAAGACAGACGATTAACAAAAATATTTTCATCTCTCAGGCAAAAGGAGCAGGATCTGTCCTGAGTTTCTTGACCGGGTCGCTGCCCCTCTCGAAGCACATAGTCGAAACCACCAAGTACTTCGGCATAACTGTTAGTTTTGGTAATCATTTTTCATATGTTTTGATAATACGTTGATGGAAAGACGAAACTTGCCTATCAGTTCATACGTTTTTCATTTGTTCGCAGGGAGTGTAAAATCACTAATAAGCATGCCATGCTTCATGTCACACGCATCTATACCAGCAGAAGTTCGTGAGGCGAGAGGCCTGACTGAAGATCTTATCCGTATCTCCGTGGGAATTGAAGATGTCAATGACTTGATTGCTGATTTGGACCATGCATTAAGAACCGGTCCTATATAGGGTTCTTGTCTACGTTACGTTTTGACGATTCATAAAGCTCATGAGACATTTTTTATTGTGACCGTCAGTTAATTATAGACCAGAAATCATCTGTTGCAGCAACTCTTCTGTATTATGTTTGTAGATATGGTTTGTAGACATCTATGAATTCATGTGATCAGATATCATATTTTCCCCCCAGATCTTGAGCACAAGAAGCAAACGAACAAAAGTCAACAGAACAAAAAGGTTGACCAAAATAATGAAACTCTTATGGCGACACCACCACCATCTCCTGCACTTGCTTTTCCATGTCACCTTCCATAATCACCAAAAAGCTTAGAAAACAACCTCTCGTAATTTAAACAGTCACCCCAACTATAACTAACACCACCTGCTTACAGAACCCCTTTTGAAATGGCCATAGGAGTCGGGACACTTGTCATAACAAAACATCGATCCACACGATAAGAAACAAAACATCAACCCACTAGATAAGGTTAAGACGCAGGTTACAAGTCTGTATTTCAAGAAACACCTTTAAGGTTACAACATACACCTGCAAGTTGTGAAGTACAAAATTTGTCTGGTTCACACTTCACATGACAATGAAACTCCTGACTATTCGGGTTAATCCAGGACATAATTTGGGTCACTAGGGACATAGATATAAACATTAACCAACATAAACATCAACCAACATAAACATCAAACCCACACTATAAGCTTTTAATGGTTAAGACTCAGGCAAAAGTGAAATTGCACTAATTTTAACGTTATTTTACTAATTTCGTAAAAATAACGTTAAAAAAGGGATGGACGGTTAATCATGCATCATGTGGTGGAGTTGATAGCTGGAAAACAAAGGGGTACATGCACCAATCGGTTTTTATCCCGATTGCTGAGTGGTATGTGCCTTTGGTCCAAGACTTGATGCAAAACTACAGAGCCGAGGGACTCACGGGAAGCAGCCTCTCTATTTTTACGGGGTAGAGGTAAGGCTATCTACATCTTACCCTTCTCAGACCCTACCTTAGCTTTGCTATTGGTAAGACTTACTGAGTATGATGATGACGTTGACTCAGGCTAGCCCGGGACATAGTTTGGGTCATTAGGAACATAGATATAAACATTAACCCACACGATAAGCTTAGTGGTTAAGACTCGCGTTACAAGTCTATGTTTCAAGAAACACCTTTTTAAGGTTACATCTACAAGTTGAAAAGTCCGAAATTTGTCTGACACAGATAATAATCAACCCACATGATAAGCTTAGTGGTTAAGTCTTGGGTTACAAGTTTGTATTTCAAGAAACACCTTTAAGGTTACATCTACAAGTTGAAAAGTCTAGGATTCATCCAGGTCACATGACCATGAACCTGTTGACTATTCGGGTCCGTCCAGGACATAGTTGGAGTCACTACAAAAACAGATATGGGAAATAATATCCCACCAAAAAAGGAAGAGTGAAAAAGGCATGACAACACTTTCCATGATTCAAACAAAAGGAAAGTCAGAATGATACCAAAAAATCTTGATATGGCCCATCTAGATACAAAGCATACAGGTCCCTAAGAAGGTTGCATGAATCAACATCAACTGCTGCACAAACTTACTTTAAGGCTACATTATTTCAAAAATAGGTTCAGCAAAGTATCAAATGTTTATTTTATTAAATATATAATGCGATAACCGTTGTGGCTACACCATAATAGTACTATATCCTAGCAACCAATACTTATACTTTCATACAATACATACTAAGATTACTAAACTGGAAACCACAGATCTACCTTTTCTTCAGGTCAACATAAGATTATTACCAACAAGATGAGGACGGAGACAAACACGCACCTCGTGCTCTTCAAGCCCCTCTCTGAGCTTTGGGACCAAAATCTCAAGCATTGATCCGGGCCCATCATAATAAGCTTCTATGTTGGCATCTTCAGGAATTCGGGTTGAAAGCGGGATTTCTCTAACAAATTCTCCAGGTGGGCAGTGTTCCAAACATGGGTCTGTAAGCTTAAACGTGCGGTCCCGCCTTTTGATAAATGGCATACGCGATACACTTATACAAGATACCTTAATAACTCCATGAGTAAGGGTGTTTCTCCAAGAAACTTTAACCTTTTGAAGATCTACAAAAGGCAAGCTTATAACAACTAAGTAACCTTGTTCGTCTTCGTATATTGTCTTTGCAGCTGTCACGGGTCCACAAGCACTCCGCACGACCCCACTGAACTCGTTTAACCAATATGGATCACTTGGATTCATTTCCAAATTTGGTAATCTTTCTGATGGAGGATGACTAACCGTTAAGCATATATCTTCTTCATTTCCATGTGGGAACAAGTCCTTCCTCTTCTTGCTCACAATCGGTGAAAGATTCATCGCATTTGCATCCCCGTTGGTATGGTTGTGATTCGAAGGCTGAGTTGACAGATTTAACCCTGACCCGTTAAGTAACTTTTTAGATTGAGAATTCAAGCTGTTCTTTACTGTCAGCGGCCTCTCGAGCTCAAACTCGGTGTTGGGAAGATTTCTCCAAGAACTGAAATCACTAGCTGCTCGCGGGATTAAAACGTTTGGACCTCTTCCGGTGAGTTCAGTCCATCTTTTGAGTTCATCTTCTTCAAGTACTGTGAGATTAGGCATCGGAACAACCTCAATACCATGAACACACTGGGGATTCGAGAGTCCCCTATAATGCTTTCTTTGCATCCTGTGAGACCGAACAAAACCCTTATCGACACAAAACGGGAAGGGGCGTTCACCTTGTCGGGAATGTCCGTTCATGTAACTCCTGAGCTGCATCTTACCGAGTGCATTTTCAGGTCTTTCTTTGAACACCCACATGTACATGTTTTCCATATCATGCTGAACCATGAAAACATCAAGATTAAGATCTGATTTCTCAAACCCGGAAACTCCATTACCGTCTGTCACAATCTTCGCTTTAGATTTCTCATTTAGGACAGGCCTAAAATAAAAACTAAAGAAGAACCAAGCACCCCATATGCTATCTACTCTTTTCGCACATTTCCTACCGACTTTCGACACATTGAGGAAGCTTTCGGTTTCATACAACTGCGAGACCAGCCCCCCGACTCCGACGTCTAGAACTTCGGCCTGATCTTGATTCCACGATTGCGGTGGAGAGCTTCTGTCAACAGAGAGGGGCAAATTGATATCCGGAGGGCGGGTGGGGATGATCTGGTGACTCATCTCAAGGTCTAAATCATCATGAGACGAAGAGGCACTTGAATCCATTGACAAAAGAGTTGAAGGATGATGATTATGATGATGATTTAACATTAAATAACTCGTAAGAAGAGAATAATCTCCCATCTCACGAAATCACACTCCTAAGGGCTACTAACTGAGATCTAGGGTTCGAATTCTTCATCACAGGGCTCATTTTCGGAAAAAATAGACCTAATAATCCATCAATCACATCACTGGCTAAAAAACCCCAATTTTATTTTACTTTTCAACGAACGAGAAACCTAATCTGGCAGATAAACAACCGACAAACACTTACACAACATCTAGGGCTCGCTCCAGGATGAATCGAATCGTCTCCATATACCGGACGAAAACAAAGAGAAATTCCATGGCTTATAATTATACCATAAAAAAACAGGGAAAACGAAGGAGGAGGATATAAAATCAGATGCAGGGGGGAGGAGAAAAGAAAAGGAAACCACCTACCAATCTATGAATCCGAGGCCCAAGAAGAGGACTAGATCAGAGGGGATCTTGGAAGAGTACCTTTTAGGGTAAGCATTAACTATGAGGAACACAGAGAGACCGGTGGGACTTTGACTACTGTTGATCGTCTTCACCATCTTCTTCATCTATGTTTGATTGATTAATTGTTGGTGTGTGAAGGTGAGCTCAAGTTAATTTAGGGATGTGAAATCAATGGCCAATGGAATAGACATAGGCGAAGAAGAAGATGAGAGAGAGAGAGGGAATTGGGTGGAAGTGGGGAGAGACGTATGTGAATTTGGGGGAGGGGAGAAATGAAATGTGTTTGTAATTGGGGGAAAGAAACGGCCAATCGACCCCGGATGATGATGATATTAACGGTGACGGTGGCTTTGTGGGATGAAGATAGTGTGATAAGTTAGCGTCTCTTTGATAATAACTTAATGGATCTGGTTACGGTAATTGTAATACCTTAAGATGGGAGGGTGATATCGAGCTCGGGATGCTTGGGAACATTATGACGGGTCGCTCGGGATGATCCCGTGGGACTGGACTGCCGAGAGAAGAGAGCTCGGGAGAGGAGAGGATTGTGGGTCCCCCTACTTTTTGAAGAGTTTGTGGTCTTGGGGTCATGTGGTGGGTATTTTGAGGTATTACCATAAAAAAGTGTGGTTTGGGAAAAAATGAAGTGGCACCTCAAAAAATGCTTGGGGTCATGGGGTGGTAATGAGGTATTACAATTACCTTTAGAGCTGACTTACTGATCGAGATGGTATTTGTTTTTCTAAAAAGTTTTTTTTTTGTATTTTTATGTTTGTGTTGGCTAGACCATACATAGACATTTAGGTCTGCAGATTGTTTGTTTTTTCAAAGACGTTTTATTAAAACATGTCTACGGGAGCTTTTCGTGATACATATGTAGCTCAACTACTTCTAACATCTTCAAACCGTCGCCCTCTTCCATTGCAATTGTTTTCCACCGGCCGACGCTCTCCACCGGCCGTCTTCCATCCCGTCGCCCATTCCACCGGCGGTCGTCCTTCATCCTGTCGCCCAGGGGCGGAACTAGAAAATTTTTTAAGGGGTAGCACGCTATTTTTTTGTTTTGAAGAGTTCAGGGGCAATGCCTATAATTTTTTTTATTTTGAGTAAATTGCTCAATGAAATAACACAAATTGTTTTCTTGACATATAACTATTATTATATGAAATTCTATCCAAAAAGAATGATTAGCTTGGTGGTTGCTACACCTAAATTAAGTTGTTAATTGTTAAATACTCTTTAATGCAAGTTCGAGTCTTATTGACTCCGTTTTTTTCTTAAAGCACTGTAAAAAAGTTTATAAACGTGTAAAACGTCGAAGCCAAGATTCGAACATGGGACCTTTAAGTTAAAATGTAAGGCGCCTACTAGCTGCTCCATTGGACACTCCATAAATATTTTGAAACACCAGTTATTTAAGGGGTATCACTAGTATGATAAAATGTTAAAAATCTAAAATTTTAATTTTTTTTTCCACTTCACGTACGAGTTTAAGGGGTAGCCCGTGCTACCCCTGGACCTTATAGAGGTCCGCCCCTGCTGTCGCCCCTTTCAATTCAGGAAAACAAACAGTTTTCTTCTTATATGCTACATATGTATGGTAAATTTTTTTTTTCTACAGATGTCTACAGATGTGGTCCACAGACTGCAGACATTTTACCTTTTAAAAAATAAATTGCACCCAAGTACGTGATTCGTCTGCTTGTTAGCGTCTAATCGAACTTCTGATCGAGTCTGAACGTCTAATCCACAATCAAAATATGACTAACCAAGTAACTAAAAAAATGTCTGATTGAGTAAGGAGATGAAGGTCCGATGAGCTTTCAAATTCATTACCTTTTTACTTTATTTTTTTGTTTGTTTTCCTTTTAAAACAAATCGAACTTTTATAGTTCAAACTAAGATCATTTGCTTATAGATAATATTTGGTAAACACTCGTACCAACAATCGCATTCCTAGCTTTTTTATTTTATTTTATTTCCAAATATGAAATGCTTGGCTGTTAAAAGCAATTAAATATAAAGACACCATAATCTATAATCTAGAGAGAAAGGTTGTCTTGTCTACGTGACACATACAAATGATAAAAATTGAATAAACCTCGAATTAAAGTTCTTTTATATTAAACACCCAAAATTATAATCTTCTTTTTTAAATTAGCGTCCGCTCAAAGGGTAGAGAACACACCAAGAGCTTTCGGCTCCCATCTTTCTATGGCTTTAATTCTTAATATTTTAATAAGTAATTTTTTGGTCCACTATCTGCTCAGGATGACTAAAAGAAAACCTTAAAGTACAATTATAAATACATATTAACTTCTAGTTTTTTCATATATACTATTTTTTCTAGGGCATTAATGCTTACTTCAAGCTTTTTCATAAATCATATAGAGATTACACACTCACACATTGCTATTTCACATTCCATGTTCTTTTATCAAATAATATTTATTCTCACGTTATAGGATAGGATGACCACACAAAGATTTTCTTCCTTATGACGAGAGCAACGGTTTTGGTTTCATAGATCTGATCCTTAGTTTGACTATACCCAGCCCGAGTCAACTCTTGTGATGTGATTGCTTAGAAGACTAAACTCGAGAAGATCATATCTAGGAGTTCATGTTGAAAATTAATTCCCGTGATTGTGGGCTTAGGTCCAATTAGGTAGTGGTCCGAGTTATGGATTAATTAGCCCAAGTAGACTTATTTTAATTGTATTAGGATAAGTCATGTAGGGTTGTTGGTAGACTTGTTCTCTAAGTATGTGGGTCTATATATATCACACCAAGATTAGGGTTGTGGTATGAGTTTTATTGTTTAGGTTTTGAGTTATATTTTCCTATTCAATAGAAGTGAGATTTACATAAATAACTTGTGTGTTATTCGATTTTGTTGAAGATACCTATTGTTTGTGTCTTCAATTCAGTTTACCTCAAACATTATTTATTTTAGCAAGGTTAGTTGTAGTCATGTTTAACTAACTTGCTTCGTTTGTTTTTTGTTATAAGTTATTTAGGAGAGTCGAGCTTAATGGAGCAGTTGCTGTTTTTTGGGCTTAAATGAAGATATTGGGCTACACAAAGGACGATGGGCTGAAGTTGTGGATTCGGGTGCAACGTGGGTCAAAAAAGAACTGGATAGGGTGGAAGATACCTATTGCTTAACGGGTATATAATCTCGCTTATTGCATAAGCTAGGTTAAGAGAGAAAAAACACATATATCTTCATCTTAGTTGCAACCGCTCATCCCTCTTGTTAGTTAGGGTTTTCGACTTTCAATCATCTTAATTGAAAGTTCTCATTTGCTGTACTTTTCTTCGTGTGTTCTTTGTACTCAAAGAAATCTTGTTTTACTCTTTGATTGCTTTGTATTGTTACCAGATTTCATCTCTAATTTTACTTGTTGTTCATCGATTGATATCATGTTTCATAACATGGTATCAGAGCCATAAGGTGCTCGTTCATTGTTTCTGGTGGTGTTTGTTGTCTTCCACGATTCAGCGCTTTCTCTGCGCAGGGTTTCACTATCGGTTCTGGTTCTTTGGCCTGATTTAGGTCAAATATTGGTGGATCTGAAGTGAAGGTGTGACATGGGGTTTTTCTTGTCAAAATCAGTGGTGAATTGTTGTTGTTGGTTGAAAGCCTCTTAGGATTTCCTAAGTTGATGCGCTCCAGATTTGTTTGCCCTAAGTGAAGGCAACCAGATCTGGATTCTTGGCAGACCCTAACTTGGGTCTCAATCTCGGTGATATCCTTCCTTTCTGTCTTGTTACTTATGGTATTTTTTGTGTTGTCTCTGATTGTGACTCTCTGGTTAAGACTTGGCTGCCACAATAAGCTGGTTAGTATCTGGAACACTGGCTAGGTTTCGTCACTCTCAGAGTTATTTGTAGATTATGTGGATTCTGTGATATAGTGTGCTGGTTTTGTGATCTGTTTTTGTTTCTTGTTGGTGTATGTGACAACTGTAACCTCCCAAGTTAACTCCGTTAAGTTTTTCCGTTAATTCCATTAGTTCCGTTAGGCAATCTCCGTTAGTCACATTACAAGTAGTAATTAATATTTAATTAGACCGGATACGTCCACGACCTTTGGTTGATCACCGAACCCGTCCATATGTGTTATATGATTTGTTACTTATTACCACTGTATGAAGTAATGCAACATGATTATTTAATTAATTGTGCAATTATGTGATTTATCGAGAAATCGAGTTCATCTTACTTAGATGTAAATTGGCCCTTCTGGTGACCAGCGAAACTACCGAGCGAAATTACAGTTTCGCCCGGTAGCTAATGCATGACCAGTTTCGCATGGCTAGCGAAACAGCTAGCGAAACTGCCAGCGACACTGTCGGAGAAACTAGCACCAGATATATAGAAACCCCAAGCCAAACTTCTCATTTTTACTTGCACCTCACAAACACACACACTTCTGCACTCTCTCCCTCTCGAGATTTCTGGCCAGCAAGGGAACAACACGAACCGCCGTAGATCCCAGCCCCGATCATCATTCATTTGAGCTTGGAGATCAACCGTGAGTCCCCAAGACTACTTCTTCTATGTTTCTCTTTGTGCTCTACTTAATTAGATGACCAAATTTACATGCAATTGTGTATGCTTCTGTTAAAATGCTTAAGGGTGTTAGACATAACATAAATTCTGTAACTTGCCATGTCAATATGAAGATCCATGCTAATTAGGTTCCTTTATGTAAAAATGCATTCCTGGTGATTTGATGACTAGAAACCATGTTTAAGGTGTTAAAAATATTGCTCCCATGATGTTGGTAAATGTTTAGGTATGCTAGATATCGAATTGCATGAGGTACAGAAGCTGTTAGAAAGGTTCTTAGTCAAATTTACGGGTTTTTTTAGCGACTAGCGAAACTGTGCCTTCATCAGGCGAAATTAGGTAGCGAAACTATGTATATCTTCATCCAGCGACACTATGTAGCGAAACTGTAGTGTCGCCGGGCAAACCAACCAGACCTGTCCGAACGAAACTACCAAGCGAAAATCCCTGAACGAAAGTTCAAACCAGTTTCGGGCGAAACTAGGCTAGCGAAACTGTGCCAACAGTTTCGAGCGAAACTAGCCTAGCGAAACTGTGTCATCGGGTATTGCCTAGCGAAAGTGCTGCCCGTACACACAGCGAAACTGCCTAGCGAAACTGCTAGCGAAATTGTGACCAGAATCCGAACTTGTACAATTTACTTGAATGATATGCCATGACTTGCATGCTTTATACTATGATAATACTTGCTTGGACTTCTGATGTATATGAACCCTTGTGTATGATCAACCATCGGTGTCGTGTGTCGTTATGTCGTGTCGTATTTTCCAACGTGCTAGTAGTTTTAAACACAACCTTACACCTAAGACCTTAATGTGCTTATTAGGTCCTCGTTAACAATCATAATCGGATTCATTGAAGAGTAAGCCGAGCAACCTAAGGTGAGTTCATTTATATTATTGTTATGTCCGTTCAGGGACGATAACGCGCAGGTGGTTGCATCCGGTAAGGATGGTGACCCAAACGGTAAGGTATTTCTTACTGGGTAAATTTCCGACATAATATCATATGTTTCACTGAATTGAACTTTATTTATAAAAAGTCCTTACTTTCGGGCCGTTAATATACAATAGCGAGGTAATATTGAGTAGTACTACTGGGGATTGACACCCCCGCTCAGCGGTGCACAGGATGCACCCTCCCGACTGGCGGTCGGACTGAGACCAATGTTAGCCTACCCTCCGTGATCCTTCAAGACACGGGAAGGCAAGGTTCATAGGAATTCCCTATCAAAAACATTGTCAGCTTCGGTTACGAACAATTCAGGTGTACATAACTATAGGCTAGCTACCTACGATATGGAATTTTACTGGTCTTATGATATTGATTGTGTTTTACCTGTCTTTATTCATAAACATTAGGTCTACTTGTGACGGGTAGACTGCTTTAGTGAACTCACCAGCCTTAGCTGACACTTGATCGTTGTTTACTTTTTCAGGTCGTTAGGTGGATCCTTGGATGGCACGGGTGGCGGCAGTACTCTCTTTTGCAAACTTTTGGGAAATTCATATTTCCAAACTTTATGAACATGTCTTTTGTACATCAAACTTGTAATCACTAATATGCTTCCGCTGATCTTTTAAACTAACTTATGTATCCGTAAAACAAACTTTCCTTCACTTTATTTAAAAGTCCCTTATCCTTATTTTATTTACTGTTATGGCTTGGTTGTAACTAAAGTCTGGGATCCTGGTCTGGATCACACCCCACACGGTTATACTCCGTTAGTGGAAATTGGGGGTGTGACAGATTTGGTATCAGAGCCCTTGGTTACAGCGAACCAGAACATTTTTAAAAGTAAAAATTTCTGAACTGTAACTGTTTTTGAAAACTTTGGTTACAACCCGTTCCGCAAAGTACTGCCCCGCCTGCCGAAGATGATCCTCATTTAGAATTCTTGTCTTGTGACGGTATTAAAACCTGAAAATTTTGGGTGGAAATTTTCTTTTCACTGTTCATGTAAATGAATGCTTTATGTGAATTATACTAGTATGTAACACTTAACGGAACTTAACAACCTTCTAGTATTTGGAATACTAACCTTTGGAAGTTTTGCATTGATTTGCTAGAAATCATGCCTCCGCGGAGAGATCCCGAAACCAACCCAGGAACCTTCACTGCTGCACAGGTTCAGAATATGATTAATCAAGGGGTTGCAGCAGCCCTAGCAGCCGCTCAGCAACATTTCCAAGGTCAACCGCCTCAATGCACATTCAAAGCCTTCATGGATTGCAAGCCAATGGTATTTAAGGGTGACGAAGGTGCTGTGGGTCTACTTAGATGGATTGAAAAGTCAGAGAAGGTGTTTCTAATGTGCAACTGCCCAGACGGGGATAAGGTGAAATATGCTACTGGCACACTTGAGGATTCCGCACTAACCTGGTGGAATGCTCAGATTCAGATATTGGGACTAAATGAGGCAAACGCCATGACATGGCAAGAATTCAGGGAAGCAATCATGGAGGAGTATTGTCCTCGTGACCAAGTCAGGAGACTGGAAGTCGAGTTTGGAAGCTCCAAAATGGAAGGCTCAGAGATAGAGGAGTACACCACCCGTTATCAAGCTTACTCCCGACTCTGTCCGACAATGGTGGATGCTGAATATAAGCGAATTGAGTTGTATGTGGAAGGACTGGTACCACAAATCAAGGGTATGGTTACCTCATCTAATCCCACTTATGTGCGACAGGCAATCCGGCTGGCGCACAAACTGACTGATCAGGCGGTGGCTCAAGGAACTTTGCCACCAAGGAAAACCCCAAAAGCTGCCCTTGATGGGAAGAGGCAGAGAGATGAGGAACCAAGTAACCTCACAAGTTCTGGCAACGACGCAGGGAGGTCTTCAAACTCCCAAAATCAGAACAAGAAGTTTGATAACTCCAAGGGAGGTTATGGTAACAACGGTGGCGGTGGCAACCAAAACCGACAAGGTAACAGTGGGCAGGGCTCCAGCAGGTACAGGGGAAAGTCACCCTACTGTAACAAGTGCAACACACATCACAATGGTGACTGTAAACGACCAGCATGCGAGCGATGTGGTAAAATCGGGCATGTTGCCAAAAATTGCTGGGGTGACATGCTGAATAAACCCAAGCAGAATAATGAAGGCCCCCGAGGGTGTTTCGAGTGCGGAAAACCCGGACACTTGAAGAAAGACTGCCCCCAGTTGAAGAAAGGTGGGAACGACAACAACAACAATGGTGGTGGAAATGGCAACGGGGGAAATGGTGGTCGCGGACGAGCATTTGTCATGGGTTCTGGTGAAGCGAAGGAAGACGCTAACGTGATTACCGGTAAGTTTCTCCTCAACAACTACTTTGCGAATGTGTTATTTGATTCTGGTGCCGAGAAAAGTTTCATTTCCACTAAGTTTTGCAAATTAATAAAGGCTAAGACGGAACCCCTAGGAGCCAAATACACTGTTGAATTAGCTAACGGTAAGCTTGTCGATGCAACACATATAGTCAAGGATTGTACCTTAGAACTCTCAGGCCGTAAGTTCGACATAGATTTGATGCCTTTTACAATCGGTAGCTTCGACGTAATAATTGGTATGGACTGGTTGTCCAAGCACCACGCAGAACTCGTCTGTCGAGAAAAAGTCATACGTATTCCCTCCGCAAACGGAGAAGTACTCTCGATTCAGGGTGAAAAGGGAGGTACTGTTTCCGGAATCATATCTTACCTCAAGGCACAGAAGTACCTTCGGAAAGGACACGTGGCCGTTCTGGCAACGGTTACGGATCAAAGCCTCGTAGCGAAGAAAATTGAAGATTTTCCGATAGTTCGTGATTTCCCCGATGTATTCCCGGAAGAATTACCTGGTCTACCTCCACATAGACAAGTCGAGTTCGGAATCGACCTCGTTCCCGGTGCAGCTCCAATTGCCCGAGCTCCGTACCGTTTGGCAGTGAACGAGTTACACGAGTTATCCACTCAACTGCAAGAGCTGTTAGATAAAGGTTTTATCAGGCCTAGCTCATCGCCATGGGGCGCGCCAGTTTTATTCGTCAAGAAGAAAGACGGGACGTTCAGGATGTGCATAGATTACCGCGAGCTCAACAAAGTCACTATCAAGAACCGATATCCTCTCCCTCGGATCGACGACCTCTTCGACCAACTGCAAGGATCCAGCTACTTCTCAAAAATTGACTTAAGGTCCGGGTATCATCAACTCAGAGTCCGCGAGGAGGACATTTCAAAGACGGCTTTCAGAACGCGTTACGGTCATTACGAATTCCTAGTCATGCCTTTCGGCTTAACGAACGCACCGGCGGTGTTCATGGACCTCATGAACCGCGTGTGCAAACCTTACCTGGATCAGTTCGTAATTGTTTTCATCGACGACATACTCGTTTACTCAAGGACGAAAGAAGAACACGAGGAACACCTGCGGTTAATACTAGAATTGTTAAGGAAGGAGCAACTCTACGCCAAATTCTCCAAATGTGACTTCTGGATCCGAGAAGTCCAATTTCTGGGCCACATCGTCAACGAGCAGGGTATTCATGTTGACCCAGCCAAAGTAGAGGCGATCAAGAATTGGTCTACACCACGAGCACCAACGGAAATTCGGCAATTTTTAGGGTTAGCGGGTTACTACCGTCGTTTTATTAAGGGATTCTCTCAGATAGCCCAACCGCTAACCGCTCTCACGCACAAAGGTGTTCAGTACCGATGGGGTGAAAAAGAAGAAACAGCTTTTCAAACCTTGAAAGAAAAACTTTGTACCGCG
The DNA here is from genome assembly GCA_039602395.1 of Deinandra increscens subsp. villosa. Lineage (NCBI taxonomy): Eukaryota > Viridiplantae > Streptophyta > Magnoliopsida > Asterales > Asteraceae > Deinandra > Deinandra increscens. The sequence goes on along the minus strand of JBCNJP010000007.1, from coordinate 96,508,267 downwards.
CCTGTATTATCTCTACCGGATGGTGTTGACGACTTCGAGGTCTATTGTGACGCTTCTCTCCAAGGACTTGGATGTGTTTTAATGCAAAGGGGTAAAGTCATCGCTTACGGGTCAAGACAGTTAAAGTCTCACGAAAAGAATTACACAACGCATGATCTGGAGTTAGGAGCTGTTGTATTCGCCTTAAAGTTTTGGAGACACTACCTGTATGGTACCAAGTGCACAATATTCACCGACCATAAAAGCCTCCAGCATATAATGGGACAGAAAGATCTCAACATGAGACAGCGTAGGTGGATCGAGGTGCTTAACGACTACGACTTGGCAATAAAGTATCACCCGGGTAAGGCCAACGTTGTGGCCGACGCATTAAGCAGAAAAGAACATGCAAAACCTAGAAGGGTTCGAGCTCTACAACTCACGATTCATGCTGGGTTACCGGATAGACTTCGGGATGCCCAGAAGGAAGCTTTGAAAGGGGAAAACTATGAGTCTGAATCCTTAAATGGCATAGATGGAACTTCGGAGGTTAAGTCGGATGGACTCCGCTACTACAAGGATCGTGTTTGGGTGCCTCTTCACGGAAATCTTCGAGAGCTGGTGATGGACGAAGCTCACAAGTCTCGATATTCGGTCCATCCCGGTTCGGATAAAATGTACCAAGATCTGAAAGGATTATACTGGTGGCCAAAGATGAAAGCCGACATTGCTACATACGTCAGTAAGTGCTTAACATGCTCGAAGGTCAAGGCAGAACATCGTAAACCTCCAGGATTACTGCAGCAACCGACGATTCCTGAATGGAAATGGGAGGAAATATCCATGGATTTCATCACGGGACTGCCCCGTACACCTCGCGGAAATGACATGATTTGGGTCATTGTGGATAGACTAACAAAATCCGCTCATTTCATAGCCCTCAAGGAAAATGACAAGACTGACAAGCTAGCACAAATCTACATTGACGAGATCGTCAAGCTCCACGGAGTGCCCTTGTCTATTATCTCCGATCGAGACCCCAGATTTGCTTCACACTTTTGGAGATCATTGCAATCAGCGTTAGGTACTCGCTTAGATATGAGCACCGCATACCATCCGCAGACAGATGGCCAAACTGAACGCACAATCCAGACTCTTGAGGATATGCTCCGAGCGTGTGTTATGGATTTCGGAAAGAATTGGGAAACTCACTTGGCATTGGTCGAATTCTCCTACAACAATAGCTACCATTCCAGTATTGGAGCCGCTCCCTTTGAGGCTCTCTATGGACGAAAGTGTAGATCACCGGTCTGTTGGGCTGAAGTCGGTGATAGCCAACTCACTGGACCAGAGATGGTGTACGAAACGACAGAAAGAATTGTGCAAATCAGAAACCGTATGAAAGCCGCAAGAGACCGACAAAAGAGTTATGCAGACAAACGTAGAAGGCCATTAGAATTCGAGGTGGGCGACCGTGTACTGTTGAAAGTCTCGCCCTGGAAGGGTGTTGTGCGTTTTGGGAAGCGCGGGAAGTTAAACCCCCGCTACATAGGACCTTTCCCGATAACAGAAAAGATTGGAACGGTGGCGTATCGTTTGGACTTGCCACCTGAGCTGGATGGGGTACACAACGTATTTCACGTTTCTAACTTGAAGAAGTGTCTGGCTGATGACACTCTAGTGGTTCCACTCGAGGAGCTCCACATCGACGAGCAACTCCGATTTATAGAACAACCCGTTGAGATAATGGGACGCGAAGAAAAAGCATTGAAGCGAAGCAAGATCCCAATTGTCAAGGTCAGATGGCATTCAAAACGTGGACCGGAGTTCACGTGGGAACGGGAAGACCAGATGAGGAAGAAGTATCCTCACCTGTTCGACCAACCCTCCGCATCAACCCAAGGTACTAGCTAATTTTCGGGACGAAAATTCCTTAACATGGGGAGGCTGTGACAACTGTAACCTCCCAAGTTAACTCCGTTAAGTTTTTCCGTTAATTCCATTAGTTCCGTTAGGCAATCTCCGTTAGTCACATTACAAGTAGTAACTAATACTTAACTAGACCGGATACGTCCACGACCTTTGGTTGATCACCGAACCCGTCCATATGTGTTATATGATTTGTTACTTATTACCACTGTATGAAGTAATGCAACATGCTTATTTAATTAATTGTGCAATTATGTGATTTATCGAGAAATCGTGTTTATCTTACTTAGAATGTGAAATTGGCCCCTTTCTGGTGGCCAGCGAAACTACCGAGCGAAATTACAGTTTCGCCCGGTAGCTAATGCATGACCAGTTTCGCATGGCTAGCGAAACAGCTAGCGAAACTGCCAGCGACACTGCCGGCGAAACTAGCACCAGATATATAGAAACCCCAAGCCAAACTTCTCATTTTTACTTGCACCTCACAACACACACACACTTCTGCACTCTCTCCTCTCTCGAGATTTCTGGCCAGCAAGGGAATCAACACGAACCACCGGAGATCCCAGCCCCAAATCACCATCCATTTGAGCTTGGAGATCAACCGTGAGTCCCCAAGACCACTTCTTCTATGTTTCTCTTTGTGCTTTACTTAATTAGATGACCAAATTTACATGCAATTGTGTATGCTTCTGTTAAAATGCTTAAGGGTGCTAGACATAACATAAATTCTGTAACTTGCCATGTCAATATGAAGATCCATGCTAATTAGGTTCCTTTATGTGAAAATGCATTCCTGGTGATTTGATGACTAGAAACCATGTTTAAGGTGTTAAAATTGCTCCCATGATGTTGGTAAACGTTTAGGTATGCTAGATATCGAATTGCATGAGGTACAGAAGCTGTTAGAAAGATTTTTAGTCAAATTTACGGGTTTTTTTAGCGACTAGCGAAACTGTGCCTTCATCAGGCGAAATTAGGTAGCGAAACTATGTATATCTTCATCCAGCGACACTATGTAGCGAAACTGTAGTGTCGCCGGGCAAACCAACCAGACCTGTCCGAACGAAACTACCGAGCGAAATTCCCTGAACGAAAGTTCAAACCAGTTTCGGGCGAAACTAGGCTAGCGAAACTGTGCCAACAGTTTCGAGCGAAACTAGCCTAGCGAAACTGTGTCATCGGGTATTGCCTAGCGAAAGTGCTGCCCGTGCACACAGCGAAACTGCCTAGCGAAACTGCTAGCGAAATTGTGACCAGAATCCAAACTTGTACAATTTACTTGAATGATATGCCATGACTTGCATGCTTTATACTATGATAATACTTGCTTGGACTTCTGATGTATATGAACCCTTGTGTATGATCAACCATCGGTGTCGTGTGTCGTTATGTCGTGTCGTATTTTCCAACGTGCTAGTAGTTTTAAACACAACCTTACACCTAAGACCTTAATGTGATTATTAGGTCCTCGTTAACAATCATAATCGGATTCATTGAAGAGTAAGCCGAGCAACCTAAGGTGAGTTCATTTATATTATTGTTATGTCCGTTCAGGGACGATAACGCGCAGGTGGTTGCATCCGGTAAGGATGGTGACCCAAACGGTAAGGTATTTCTTACTGGGTAAATTTCCGACATAATATCATATGTTTCACTGAATTGAACTTTATTTATAAAAAGTCCTTACTTTCGGGCCGTTAATATACAATAGCGAGGTAATATTGAGTAGTACTACTGGGGATTGACACCCCCGCTCAGCGGTGCACAGGATGCACCCTCCCGACTGGCGGTCGGACTGAGACCAATGTTAGCCTACCCTCCGTGATCCTTCAAGACACGGGAAGGCAAGGTTCATAGGAATTCCCTATCAAAAACATTGTCAGCTTCGGTTACGAACAATTCAGGTGTACATAACTATAGGCTAGCTACCTACGATATGGAATTTTACTGGTCTTATGATATTGATTGTGTTTTACCTGTCTTTATTCATAAACATTAGGTCTACTTGTGACGGGTAGACTGCTTTAGTGAACTCACCAGCCTTAGCTGACACTTGATCGTTGTTTACTTTTTCAGGTCGTTAGGTGGATCCTTGGATGGCACGGGTGGCGGCAGTACTCTCTTTTGCAAACTTTTGGGAAATTCATATTTCCAAACTTTATGAACATGTCTTTTGTACATCAAACTTGTAATCACTAATATGCTTCCGCTGATCTTTTAAACTAACTTATGTATCCGTAAAACAAACTTTCCTTCACTTTATTTAAAAAGTCCCTTATCTTTATTTTATTTACTGTTATGGCTTGGTTGTAACTAAAGTCTGGGATCCTGGTCTGGATCACACCCCACACGGTTATACTCCGTTAGTGGAAATTGGGGGTGTGACAGTGTATGTTTGCTTGTTGTTGTGGTACTCGCCCTATATTGTCTGTGAAAATGGGTGATGATGTTGTTGGTTCTTCTGCTACTCTGATTAGTAAGATAGAGGCTAATGATCCTCTTTATTTGTATGCTAGTGACTCTAGAGCCTAATTGTTGTGTCTATAAAATTGAAAGGAACTGAAAATTACACTGTGTGGGCTAATGCAATGAAATTGGCATTAAGAGTAAAAAATAAGGTAGGATTTATAGATGGAAAATGTGTTAAGTCTACTACTGATGATGTATTAGCCTAACAGTGGGACAAATGTAATTCAATTTCTTTAACCTAGATCTTGAATTCTATTGCTGAGGAACTTTATGTTGGTCAAGTCTATTCAGAATTAGCTTCTGATGTCTGGAAAGACTTGAAAGACACTTATGATAAAGTGGATGGATCTGTAGTATTTGAATTATATCAGAAAATTAATTCAGTTAAACAAAATGGTAGTACTGTGTCTGAATATTTTAATAAATTGAACACTATGTGGAAACAATTTGATGCTATTGTGCAGATTCCCACTTGTACATGTGAGTCAACAAAAGGGTTTAATGAGTTTAGTTCCTTGGTTAAATTGATGCAGTTCCTAATGGGACTTGATGATGTGTATCAACCTGTTCGGAGTAATTTGTTAACTAGAGATCCACTGCCATCTGTAAAATCTGCTTTCACTATTGTGCCTAGAGAAGAGTCTCATAGGGTTAGTTCTAGACTTCAAAAAATTCCTGGTCAAACTTCTGTATTTGTGTCCAAAGGATCCTAGTGTTTTAATAACTCTAATATGAGAAGGTCTAATAGGGGTCCTAACCCAAATTTAAAGTGTACTCACTGCAATAAAATTGGACATTTGAAGGAAAGGTGATTTGAATTGATTGGTTATCCTCATGGTGTACGACCAAGAGGAACCCAGGGATCTAATCAAATTAGTAGGTCCTCACAGGTTAATAACAGTTCACAGTCTCAAAAGAATAATCTGTCTTCACTTACTTCTGACCAAATTGAAAAACTTTTGAGTTTGATTAAGGATCCAGGAGGTGGCACCTCTCAATTGGGAAATATGGGAGGTACATCTTTCTGTTCATTTACTTGTGATATTACTTCTCCAAAAATGTTCTGTTTTGCTAATAGCATTGGTAAAAATGTTGAGTCTGGTTGGATTGTTGACTCTGGTGCAAACCAGTACATGGTAATGAGTGATAAAGGTGTGTTTAACAGTGTAAATGCTTTTGAACTTAATATTAGAGTAAAACATCCAAATGGTACTTTTGCAACTGTAACACAAATTGGTAGTTTTAAACTTAGTGATAAAATTATTTTGAAGGATGTGTTTGTTGTTCCAGATTATCACATCAACCTGGTGTCTGTGTATAAATTAGCTAGAGATAGTAAGTTTGGTGTCTATTTTGATGAACATAATTGTTATGTCCAGGACTCTCTCACCAAGAAAATTATGATGACTGGTAATCAAATAGATGGTTTGTACTTCAGTGATGAACCTTTTGTATGTGACAAGGTGTGTATGTCTAGTCAGCTTGGTAATAGGTTATGACACTCAAGACTTGGTCATCCTTCTGATCAAGTCCTAGTTGTCTTAATAGATGTCTTAAAGATTAAAGGTGAAGGTTCTTATGTTCCTCGTGATACTTGTCATAAGGCCAAACAACATAGGGAGTCTTTCCCTTTAAGTGAGAATACATCTACTCAATTAGGTGATTTGGTACATTTTGATGTATGGGGCCCTCATAGGGTTGAAAGTCAAGATGGTGAAAAATATTTCTTAACTGTTGTTGATGACTATTCTAGGGCTGTTTTTTTTTTTTTTGCTTAAGTCAAAGGCTGAAGTGTTTGGGAATGTGGTTAATTTTGTAAATCTTATTCAAACTCAGTTCGGTAAATCTATAAAGGTTTTTAGAAGTGACAATGGTACAAAATTTGTGAATTCTCAGTTTTCTACTTTTACTAAATCTAAAGGTATTATTAATCAGACTTCTTGTTCTTACACACCTCAGCAGAATGGCATAGCAGAAAGAAAGCTAGACATTTTTTGAATGTAGCTAGATCAATGTTATTTCAGTCTGGTGTGTCTTTAATGTTTTGGCCTGAAACTATTCTAATTGCAACTGACTTGATTAACAGGCTTCCTTCCTCTGTTGTTAGTGGTAAATCTCCTTTTGAAATGTTGTTTGGTTCTAAGCCCCCTTTAGGACACTTGAGAAATTTTGGTTGTTTGTGTTTTACAACTATTTTAAATGATTCAAATAAATTTGGTAAAAATGTTGAAAAATGTGTTTTTTAGGGTATTCCAATAAAAAAAGGTTATAAGTTGTAGAGTTTGGATAAAAAAAAGTTATTATTTTTTTCAAGAGATGTGAGATTTTATGAACATACTTTTCCCTTTAAAACTGCTAATGACTTGACTGATAGAACAGAAACAACAGTTGATCACACAAATTTTTTTGATCTCTTTTTTACAAACAATCTTAAGGACTCCAGTGCTCCAAATCCCGATGACGAAAGGGGGAGCACACCGGATGTGCCTAGTAGTGATCAGACACCTGGTAGTTTAACTGAGAATGTGAGGGAGGCTCAATCTTCATCTGAGTTACCACCTTCCTCTGTTGAACCTACCAATGGGGTAGATCATTCACTTGACATGTGTGATGAAACTATTACCTTTTCTGAACAAAATGAACCTTCAAAAGTTCGAAGAAGTTTTAGGAAGTCTGTTTTACCTCGTAAGTTGAATGATTTTGTTGTGGATGGCAAGGTTAAGTTTGGGTTGGAAAAAGTTGTTAACTATTCTCATCTTTCTATACATGATAAAGTGTTTTCTAGTGTTCTTAACGAAACTGTTGAACCTAGGAGTTTTAGAGAAGCTATAGGTGATAGTAACTAGACTGCAACTATGAATGAAGAAATGGCAGCCCTAAACAGAAACCATACTTGGGACATTGTTGATTTACCTAGTGGTAGAAAACCAATAGGTTGTAAGTAAGTGTATAAAATAAAATACAAGTCTAATGGAGATATTGAGAGGTATAAAGCTAGACTGGTTGCAAAGGGTTATAGTCAAACACAAGGTGTGGATTTTGATGAGACATTCTCACGAGTTGTCAAAATGATAACAATTAGATGTGTTTTAACTCCTGCTGTTAATAAGAATTGGCCCTTGTTTCAACTTGATATTAATAATGCTTTTCTTTATGGGGATCTTCATGAAGATGTTTATATGAAACTGCCTGAAGGGTATTTTCTAAAGATAATAATCGTGTGTGTAAACTTGTTAAGTCTTTATATGGGTTGAAACAAGCCCCACGAATGTGGAATGAAAAGCTTGTTAGTGCTTTGTTAAAAATTGCTTTTATTCAAAGTAAAAGTGACTACTCTTTGTTTTTTTAGATCTGTGAGTTCCACATTTACTATACTATTGGTTTATGTAGATGATATTATTATTACTGGAAACAGTGTTGATGATATTGAAAATGTAAAAATCTTACTCAAAGAAAGTTTTTTGATTAAAGACTTAGATGTTTTGAAATATTTTTTAGGAATATAAGTTATTAGCAGAAAGGATGGTATTTGCTTGTCTCAAAGGAAATTTTGCACTGAGCTTCTTGCTGAGTTTGGTTTAACAGGTTCTAAACCTGTAAACACTCCATTAGAACCACACTATATAGTTGTTGAGTCATGCAAGTCTGATTTTCAAGTCCTTAGAAAATATAACAGGTTTTCAAAAGTTAGTTGGAAAATTGATTTATCTTTGTCACACAAGGCCTGATGTATCTTATTTTGTTCAGTTCTTAAGTCAGTTCATGCTTTCTCCTACTACTGGTCATTTAAAATTAGATTTAAGATTACTTAGGTATCTAAAAAAGGCACCTGGTAAATGTATTTTACTTAAAAAAGGAGATAGCTTGAACCTTACTGCATTTGCAGATTCTGATTGGGCCAAGTGTCTGACTTCTAGGAAGTTTGTTACAGGTTATTGTATATTTCTTGGTGATTTTTTAGTGGTTGGAAAAGTAAAAAATAAAGCACTGTGTCTAGATCATCAGCTGAAGCTGAGTATAGGTCTATGTGTGCTGCAACGTCTGAAGTAATGTGGATCTTGAAAGTTATGCAAGAATTGAATGTGTTTATGAAATTACATGTGGTGTTATCTTGTGATAGCAATGCTGCCTTGTCTATTGCTGGAAATCCCGTGTTCTATGATAGAACAAAACATTTTGAGATTGATTTGTTCTTCTTAAGGGAGAAGATATCTTCTGGTTTGATTAAGGCTGTTGGTATTCAGTCTACTGATCAGCCAGCAGATCTATTTGCCAAAAGTCTTTTTGTGAAGCATAATAAGTTGTGCAGTTTGCTAGGCATGTTTGATTGTTTTGGTATATTGAATTGAGGGGGAATGTTGAAGATACCTATTGTTTGTGTCTTCAATTCAATTTACCTCAAACATTGTTTATTTTAGCAAGGTTAGTTGTAGTCATGTTTAACTAACTTGCTTCGTTTGTTTTTTTGTTATAAGTTATTTAGGAGAGTCGGCTTAATGGAGCAGTTGCTGTTTTTTGGGCTTAAATGAAGGTACTGGGCTACACAAAGGATGATGGGCTGAAGCTGTGGATTCGGGTGCAACATGGGTTAAAAAAGAATTGGATAGGGTGGAAGATACCCGTTGCTTAACGGGTATATAATCTTGCTTATTGCATAAGCTAGGTTAAGAGAGAAAAAACACATATCTCTTCGTCTTAGTTGCAACCGCTCATCCCTCTTGTTAGTTAGGGTTTTCAACTTTCAATCATCTTGATTAAAAGTTCTCATTTGCTGTACATTTCTTCGTGTGTTCTTTGTACTCAAAGAGATCTTGTTTTAGTCTTTGATTGCTTCGTATTGTTACCAGATTTCATCTTTAATTTTACTGGTTTTTCATTGATTGATATCATGTTTCATAACAAATTTCTTGATCACGATCCTAGAACTTGAGTTCATACCAGATGGATATATTCTTTTTCAAGTGCCATACGAAATTAGTTTTCGTTAGAGAGATTATTCAAGCGACGAACTATTTGCACTTTTAGTTTTCGAAGCTTCCTCATATGGCACCAACATTTACCAAGAGATTATGGATTTCCAATATTTTAGCCTGTGACAACCGGACCAAAATCAGGTCAACTCTCTCTCCGTTGACTTTTGTGACTTTTCATTTTGTGATAATTACGTGATTTAATTGTTTAAATTACCTAATTAGCTGTGAATGAATAACCGATTAACTGATATGAAAAATTCGCGTTAAAAAACTGTGAATTATGAATGTTTTATATTATTATTAATGGAATTTTAATAATAAGAAATTAAATATAAAATTTGACATTTTATATTTTATCAAACCGTTATAAACTGATAAAACGTTTTACGAACTTCAAACAAGTGTTACGTTGTCAAGACTTAGCCAAATTCCAAACCATTTAGCCAATTGGGCCCGGTAAGCCCATTAAGCCCAAAAATGTCCGGATTGACCCGAAAACTTAACCGAAGGTTCGTCTCGACTAACCGAGTAAAACCCCGAACCCGGAAACCCGACCCGCGGCCCAGATCGTATTGGGCCGTAACTGGCCCAATCCCCCGATCCCTTTCTTTCCTCGCGGCCCGCCTGACCTCGGCCCAACCAAACCCGTAATGGGCCTCGGCCCGTTCGCCTACCCACTTGCCCCTTGGGCTTCGGCCCTCCTCACCCACGACAACCGAATGGGCTTCGGCCCATTCCCCTTATTTAACCCGATTGGGCTCGGCCCAAATAACAAACAAATTTATAAAATTTGTTTTAAGCCCACATGTGTTATAAGTTTATAAAACTTAACAAATTCTTGAACCACTAATATTTTTATAAAACTTGGATTGACAATGTTTATAAAAATAAAAACCACCTTTCAATGGGATAAAATATAGTTGGATTATATTTTAAAAAGTTATGATTTTTATAAACTCCTAAACACCAACTAATTTATAAAAGTGTTAAGACTTTTATAAAACACTTGAGGATTTATAAAAATAATCACCCAACTCTTGGATTAAGCTAGAGAGCTTGTAAGCTTGACAACACACTATAACACATTGGTTAATAACCTTAATCAAGGCTATAAAAGGGAGCTTAGGTTCAAGCATGTTCCCTTGCACCCAACCAAGAGACAACCACCCTCCCTCTCTTTCTCCCTAGCCGGCCACCCCCCTCCGCCGCTGCCACCACCGTCCGGCCACCGTCCCGCCGCCCAGAGCCGCCGCCGGACCACCTTCACCCGCCGCCGGACCACCGCAAACCACCACCAACCGTCGCCCATCATCACCATCTTTTGTGAGTCTTTTAACTCACTTTTTCCATCTCTTTTTCACCCTTGAACCCTTCAAGTCTTGACAACCATAAAACACTAACACTTATGTTATAACCTTTTGGAATGCTTGCTTGCAACAACCAACCAAACTCTCTTCTTAATCTCCTTTTCTTCTAAGATTTAAGATGGTGAAACACAATGGTGAAGCCTTATGGATAGTAACCTTATGCACCTAGATCTAATGAAATCCATGGATTTCAAGTTGGTTGTTTGCAAACCCAAGCCCCTTCATATTAATAAAATGTGAATGTAATACTTGCATATTGAGTTAATCATCAAAGTCTCTCTTCTTAAACCTCCATTCTTCTTATGATCTTTAAACATTCTCATGGTGTTCTAGGAACTTAAAGTAGCCAAGAGAATGGGGTGAAACACTTGAAGAAATCTATGGAAAGTATTCAAGTGCACCTAAGATCATCATGATTACTCATATGCAATTTACATAACCTTGAATTAAAAAGACTAAATAACATTACTTGTTATTAATTGCTTTTGGTCCTAACACATGTAATGTGTTAGTAGATTTATTTATATTTCATGTCCTAACATTATTATGTTAGTGGATTTCATTTAAATATGTGATTGAATGGTTATTATTTCATGTTGTTTATTAAAAGTGTTAACTAACAATATAAACCATGTTATATTATGTTAACTTATTACATGAAATTTTAATAAACAAATATATGGACCTAATCTTGGAAATAAACCTTAAATCACCAAGTAACTAGTGATTTATAAAAAAATGGATCAAAGTATTTATTTCTAAAAATAGCCATGTAACATATTTAATGATTAAACTAGGATAGAACCCATGTATTACACGGGCTTAACTATTAAGAATATAATTTATAAATCACATTTAGTCTTCTTATTATTAGGACTATGTATTTATTACTTAAAACATAATAATTAAATAACTAAAATAAAAATTACATAGGTTAAAATTTGAAAGAAAAAAAACATATACCTCTATAAATTCCTTTTATAATGAAAATTACATATACATTGCATAGAAAAATAAACAATAAAATCTATAAATATTTGTTTATATATAACATTTGATGCTCTCGAAGTTATTGGAAGTAAAATAATTAGTATTAGTACCCAGTAATATTAATTATGTTATAAGTAGAATCACCTCTATAGAGTATAGAATGTTTTTGACAATCTAATGATTTGAACTTTAATAGGACAATCTCCCATTAAAACATTAAGGTGATTCAAAATATAGAAATTAGTTGTATCAATAAAGCTGTTTAACAAAAGGAAGCAAAAAAATTAATTGAATATCTGTGAAAATGTATGATATTTCTATAATCATATTAAATAAATTAAATGATCTCATACATTGAAATTAAACTATTTGTATAGTTATAATCGAGTTATATATAATAATAAGTAAATGATGGTGAGCAAAAGGACAAACATGAGTAAAGAAGTTGAGGTAAGAAATGGTTTGACATAAGGCGAAGAAAAAAAATGCCCCTCCAAAATCAATACCGTATATAAGAAAAGCAGTGGATGGGATGCGTGTGAAGACAACAATGAGATGAAAAAATGGGGAGATATATGAACCAAAAAGAAAAGGAGAGGATATGATGCATATGAATGGAAGAAAACCAAAATTAGGGTTTCAGGGTAAAAAGGAAAAGCGGGTTAGAGATATGGACCCTGGATCCGAGTATTTTTTTCATTAAAAGTTTGAGAGGGAAAATAAACTTGAGATTGATTCTAATAATGCCATGTGTCCATAGATGTAATCTTTTATTATAGTAGGTAGATGATTGGACAAAAAGAATAAAACTTATTACTAGATTTGATAAGAATAATATTTATGTCAAATGATTAATTTGACATAAATACTTGGATTTATTACAAGTTTTAACCTTTCTTGAAACTTGCTAGAAATGGACATTTTTATAAAAAGATTACATTTGAAAATAAATGTTTTCATAAAAGATTTTTATAAAAATAAACCAAGACAAATCATTGGTTTAAAAAAATTTACAAGGACTTTTAATGTTACTTAAATAAAAACAAAGTAACCAAAGATGGACTAATGTTCGTCGGAGATTTTAAATAAAAGTCAAGTTTTATAAACTAAATGTTATAAATCCAAGCGTCGTCATAAATATTCTTATCAACGTTTTCTATATAATGTTTCATAAACTTGAAATATTAACCAACCTTTGGAAATGATTAAATGTTAAAAACCTTAAGTGTTTTTCCTTAAAGATGTATGTTTTATAAATAAAACAAACGTTAATAATTATTTTTGACAAATAATTATTTGCAAGGAACTTAAACTTTGTTTTATTCACCAAATGATTGTTAATCATAATTATTTAGGATAATTATAACTTGCAAGATTAACAAATCGAATAAGTAATTATTTAATTAAAATAATTATTCGAACTCATGAAAATAACATAATAAACATTATTATTTCTTTTTACTCGATGTTCAAGACTTGATTGAATTATTGAAAAATGATTATTTGTTTATATTTATTGGACATAAATATAAATAACCATGAACGTATTTAATTGAATAAATACAAACTAACGAATTTTCAATAATACAAACGGACTTAAAACGTCAAGACTTGACCGGTATCACTTGGGTGACTTATGTTACTCAAATGATCATAGACCTTATAATTATGTTATTTAATTATTTAGGACGTTACGTGCTACCGTCCTTCGCTGCTTAAATTCCGATTATCTGCTAAAACTGTGAGTTTCACGGCCCCTTTTCCTTTTAACTGTTTTATACTTGGGGGAGAAATCATGAAAACTGATTAAATGCTTTTTACTTAATATTATGGTTTATTTGTTAGCCGTATGACTACTTGTTCTCTTACTGATTGCCCAACTTGGTACATTATCGTTATAAACGTTTGTACAACCGAAATCCCATCATTAATTGATTTCAATTAGTTCTGTACGAAACGATAGCTAGTGAATAGATCTATTTGGGTTGACAACCCTACCCTAACTGGTAGCTCCAGTTCTGACTCCGGATTGTCTGGGGGTACACGTCAGTTATTCTGCACTGTTTAACATCTCTGGGCAAGAGATGCCGGGTGGGTAAACCGTTAGTATTTGAAATCAAGGTTCAGGTGAGATCATGCAACCACAACAATAAACCCTGATAATATTTAAGTATACCGAAACTGTTTTACAACTGTTTTACAACTGTTTAACTATCGAGTCCTAAACCTGTGAACCTCACCAACTTTATGTTGACCCGTTTTATATTCATGATTTCTTAGGTAATTGACAAGACTTTCTGAAGACATGCAAATGGAGCTTACAAACGCTATCGGACCTGTCCTTGGAGTCATAGTCCCGACTATCCAACTTAACCGTTTTATGCTTTTAATAATCATTTAAGACTTATGTTTTTAAATTGTAAGACATTAATGTTTCCACTACTCTTTCCGCTGCAATGAAACGAATTAATGTTTTATGAAGTTTTTAAATTATTAGAAGTGTTCTATGTATCCTCGACTATGATTCCATTCTCGCTCACACCCGAAACCGTTGACCGGGGTGTGACAGATTGGTATCAGAGCCGTGGTTATAGCGAACCAGGATAAACAAACAAACAAAACAAAACGAAAACCAAGCCTGGACTATAACCCACTCCGAAGCTACCATTTGCATGCAAGACCTCATATGTTTACTTATGTTTACTTATGTGTTACCACTCTACCATGATGTTACTGACACAGTTCCTTTTGGAATATTTTCGCAGAGATGACTTCTAAAGAGGTCATTTGCGTTGCCGATTCCGATGAGGAGCCGAGTGTTGAGTACACACCTTCACCAGAGGACTACGTGCCATCGAGCCCCGAGACCGAGGGCGCTACTGTAGGAGTGATTCGCCTGACTCCCGTACCAGCAGGTTTTCTGAGTCCTATTAGACGTAGGACCTCCGATGACTCCCCTGACCACCCTGCTCCCACCGCCACTGCTGGCGGTGCAGCCACTATGGATGCTTCTAGCTCCACTGACCCCTTCGCAGGCCGAGATCGGTCTGTGAAGACTTTTGTCGCCACGCCTGGTGGCGGCAGACGGGGATTCACCCCGGGACGGGCACCTGGCCCATCCCGGACTAGAGAGGTCCGACGCACTCCTGGTGAGCCCGCGCCCAAGCGGCGCCAGGTGTTTGAGTTACCCCACCTCGCCTGGATACCAGACCAGGTCCAGCACTGGCGGATCATCGAGGAGTTCCCGAGCTGTTACGATCGGGGAGAGTCCTCACTTCCTGATCCCTTCCGCCGAGTGCCCATGGGTATCTCACCTTTCACTCACGAGCCCATCTCTGACACCGTCCCATTACTGGTGGCTCGTTTGAGACGCCTTGAGGCCGATCTGGGGGAGCTGAACGCTGATATCGGTCAGCTACCTGCAGCTACTGAGGTGTTTCACCTCAGGAACCAGATAGCCGAGCTGACCGGGCGCATGCGCGCCACTGACGGCGCCATGGAGTCCCTTCATGCCCACATGACTGGGGTCAGCATGGCCACGACTGATCTGCTTCTCTCGCATGAGAGATTGCAGGGGAGGGTCTCTGCTTTGGAGTTCGTCTCCGGACGACTTCTCGCCGCTCTCCAGGCCTTGACCCAGAGACCGCCCGTCTTCTTCATGCCCCCAGGACCTCCACCACCCCCACCAGCATTCTAGGTAGATGAGACCTAGTATCTTTTGATAGCCGTTTTATAGATGAAACATGTTAACATTAGTCAGGATTGGGACTGCGAGCCCACGATGCAAAACTTGTTTATTTTTGAATATGTTTCGTCTGTAATATGGTAACAAACTTGATGTATGATTCTCGTTTATGTATGGAGATCTTTTGGTATGTTAATGGTTGATGTTTTATGGTTATGTTATTTTCATGTTATGGTTATGTCATGGTTGTATAGTTTATATCGTTATGACACGTTGCATTACTTCATCCTTCCTATCTTATGTTCTTGGTTGTGTTGCGTGAAAATGTTTTGGCAATTGATGTATGTCGTGGCAGTTATTCTCGAGCATGCAATAACCCCATTTACATATTATCTAAAGTTTTCTTTATGTTGACAATTGTAACTTAAAGCGAAATCATGCCACCGAGACGCCGAACCACCAGGAACACTTCGCCTCCTCCGCCTCCTCCTCCCATGACCGCTGAGGAAATCGAGGAGATGATTGCTAATCGCGTAGCAGAAACTGTTGCCGCCGCTGAAACCCAACGTCAAAACGACAATGGGGCGCGCGGTAAGTACGAATTAACCAATGTTAGAAAAACACTCGATTACAATTTTCCTAAATTGTATTCAACGTTTCAATCTAACAATTGCAGGCCCCCGTGAATGTTCATACAAGGACTTTATGAACTGCAAACCCTCGAATTTCAAGGGTTCTGAAGGCGCTGTTGGTTTAGTTCGCTGGTTTGAGAAAATGGAGTCTGTCTTCCGCATAAGCAACTGCCCCGAGCAGTACATGGTCAAGTATTCCACCTGCGCACTGACTGATAGCGCTCTGACTTGGTGGAACTCCCATGCTGATGCTATGGGAACTGATTTGGGTTACGCCATGACTTGGGACGAGCTCAAACAGCTGCTTCGCGATGAGTACTGTCCTAGAGAAGAGCTTCAGAAACTCGAAGCTGAATTCTGGAACCTCACCATGAATGGAGCCGACGTTGCCGGCTATACCAAGAGGTTCCGTGAGCTCGCTCATCTCTGTCCGACCATGATCACTCCTCTCTACAAGAAGATTGAACGGTACATCTGGGGACTTGCACCTCATATCCAGGGGAATGTCCTTTCCTCAAACCCTCAGACTTTTCAGGATGCTGTGCGCCTGGCACACAACCTGGTCTACCAAGCCAACCGTCAAGGCGTGAATCTTGACAAGAAAAAGTCTGAGAACAAGACCCCTGAAGCCAGTACCACTCCCTCCACCAACAAGAAGCCTGATAACAAGCGGAAACGCGGATTCTGGAGGAATCGCGATGATAAGGCCCCTGCCAAGGAAGCTGAGACAGTGAAGGTCTTTGCTGCTACTACCCCTACCCATGTTGTCCGAAAAACTGGATACAACGGTGGAGCACCCCTGTGCAACAAGTGCAATCTCCACCACACGCTCGATTGTGGCAACGTCTACTGCAACATCTGCAAGACGAAAGGGCACGTAGCACGAGACTGTCCGAAGCGCACCTGTTACGGTTGCGGAACCACCGGGCACTACAAGAAGGATTGCCCGAAGGCAGGAAACCAGGACCCGAATCAGGCTAGAGGAAGAGCCTTCGTAATCAATGCCGGAGATGCTCGCCGTGACCCCAACACGGTGACGGGTACGTTTCTACTAAATGATCATTATGCTTCCGTTTTATTCGATACTGGTGCTGATAGGAGCTTCGCGTCTATCGAATTTGGTCAATTACTTGAAATTACCCCTGTTGCCTTAGACACTAAGTTCACAGTAGAATTAGCAAACGGAGAATTAGTAGAAACTAGCATTATTTATCCCAATTGCTCACTAGAACTCTCCGATCATCCCTTCAGCATTGATTTAATGCCTGTAGAACTAGGAAGTTTTGATGTTATCATAGGCATGGACTGGTTATCAAAGAATCGTGCAGAAATCGTGTGCCATGAGAAAATAGTTAGGATGCCACTCGAAGATGGCAACACTCTAAACGTACAAGGCGAGAAGAGTGGAACCCAACTAAACCTCCTATCTAGTATGAAGGCACGAAAGTTCCTTCGTAAAGGATGTCAGGCCATCCTAGCACACGTAACTGAGAAGAAACCAAAGGAGAAGAACATAGCAGATGTTCCCGTTGTCCGCGAATACCCGGAAGTCTTTCCCGAAGACTTGCCAGGTTTACCGCCGACGCGACAAGTAGAGTTTCGCATTGACTTAGCTCCAGGTGCCGCCCCCGTAGCCAGATCCCCGTACCGTCTGGCACCTTCTGAGATGCAGGAGTTATCTAGCCAATTGCAAGAATTGCTAGATAAAGGCTTCATCCGACCAAGCCACTCTCCGTGGGGAGCACCCGTGCTATTTGTCAAGAAGAAAGATGGAACTTTTCGGATGTGCATCGACTACCGGGAGCTGAACAAACTGACTGTGAAGAACCGTTACCCGCTTCCTAGGATCGACGACCTGTTTGACCAACTCCAAGGATCGAGCTTTTATTCCAAGATCGATCTAAGATCAGGATACCATCAACTCAGAGTTAGAGATGAAGACGTTTCGAAGAAAGCGTTCAGAACACGCTATGGCCATTATGAGTTCCTCGTAATGCCATTTGGTTTGACAAACGCACCAGCTGTGTTCATGGATCTGATGAACCGCGTGTGCAAACCCTACCTGGATAAATTCGTTATCGTGTTCATTGACGACATTCTTATCTACTCCCGTAGTAAAGAAGAACACGAACAATATCTGAGACTTATCCTGGAGTTGTTGAAGAAGGAAGAACTCTACGCCAAATTTTCCAAATGCGACTTTTGGATTCGCGAAGTTCACTTTCTGGGCCATGTGATCAATGATCAAGGAATCCACGTGGATCCCACAAAAATTGAGGCAATCAAGGATTGGAGTACGCCAACGACTCCAACCGAGATTCGACAATTTTTAGGTCTTGCTGGCTATTACCGCCGATTTATCGAGAACTTCTCGAAGATAGCCCAGCCACTCACCGCCCTGACCCAGAAAGATAAGAAATTCATATGGGATGACAAGACTGAAGCAGCATTTCAGTTACTGAAGCAGAAGCTTTGTGATGCCCCGATTCTATCATTACCTGATGGAATCGAAGACTTCGTTGTTTACTGCGATGCCTCGCATCAAGGTTTAGGTTGCGTATTGATGCAACGAGAGAAAGTCATTGCTTACGCATCACGACAACTGAAGATTCACGAGAAGAATTATACCACTCATGACTTGGAACTCGGAGCCGTTGTCTTTGCTCTCAAGATCTGGAGGCACTATCTTTATGGTACCCAATGTACCATACTCACCGATCACAAGAGCCTCCAACATATTTTCAATCAGAAGGAATTGAATATGAGGCAACACCGATGGGGCAACCGGACCAAAATCAGGTCAACTCTCTCTCCGTTGACTTTTGTGACTTTTCATTTTGTGATAATTACGTGATTTAATTGTTTAAATTACCTAATTAGCTGTGAATGAATAACCGATTAACTGATATGAAAAATTCGCGTTGAAAAACTGTGAATTATGAATGTTTTATATTATTATTAATGGAATTTTAATAATAAGAAATTAAATATAAAATTTGACATTTTATATTTTATCAAACCGTTATAAACTGATAAAACGTTTTACGAACTTCAAACAAGTGTTACGTTGTCAAGACTTAGCCAAATTCCAAACCATTTAGCCAATTGGGCCCGGTAAGCCCATTAAGCCCAAAAATGTCCGGATTGACCCGAAAACTTAACCGAAGGTTCGTCTCGACTAACCGAGTAAAACCCCGAACCCGGAAACCCGACCCGCGGCCCAGATCGTATTGGGCCGTAACTGGCCCAATCCCCCGATCCCTTTCTTTCCTCGCGGCCCGCCTGCCCTCGGCCCAACCAAACCCGTAATGGGCCTCGGCCTGTTCGCCTACCCACTTGCCCCTTAGGCTTCGGCCCTCCTCACCCACGACAACCGAATGGGCTTCGGCCCATTCCCCTTATATAACCCGATTGGGCTCGGCCCAAATAACAAACAAATTTATAAAATTTGTTTTAAGCCCACATGTGTTATAAGTTTATAAAACTTAACAAATTCTTGAACCACTAATATTTTTATAAAACTTGGATTGACAATGTTTATAAAAATAAAAACCACCTTTCAATGGGATAAAATATAGTTGGATTATATTTTAAAAAGTTATGATTTTTATAAACTCCTAAACACCAACTAATTTATAAAAGTGTTAAGACTTTTATAAAACACTTGAGGATTTATAAAAATAATCACCCAACTCTTGGATTAAGCTAGAGAGCTTGTAAGCTTGACAACACACTATAACACATTGGTTAATAACCTTAATCAAGGCTATAAAAGGGAGCTTAGGTTCAAGCATGTTCCCTTGCACCCAACCAAGAGACAACCACCCTCCCTCTCTTTCTCCCTAGCCGGCCACCCCCCTCCGCCGCTGCCACCACCGTCCGGCCACCGTCCCGCCGCCCAGAGCCGCCGCCGGACCACCTTCACCCGCCGCCGGACCACCGCAAACCACCACCAACCGTCGCCCATCATCACCATCTTTTGTGAGTCTTTTAACTCACTTTTTCCATCTCTTTTTCACCCTTGAACCCTTCAAGTCTTGACAACCATAAAACACTAACACTTATGTTATAACCTTTTGGAATGCTTGCTTGTAACAACCAACCAAACTCTCTTCTTAATCTCCTTTTCTTCTAAGATTTAAGATGGTGAAACACAATGGTGAAGCCTTATGGATAGTAACCTTGTGCACCTAGATCTAATGAAATCCATGGATTTCAAGTTGGTTGTTTGCAAACCCAAGCCCCTTCATATTAATAAAATGTGAATGTAATACTTGCATATTGAGTTAATCATCAAAGTCTCTCTTCTTAAACCTCCATTCTTCTTATGATCTTTAAACATTCTCATGGTGTTCTAGGAACTTAAAGTAGCCAAGAGAATGGGGTGAAACACTTGAAGAAATCTATGGAAAGTATTCAAGTGCACCTAAGATCATCATGATTACTCATATGCAATTTACATAACCTTGAATTAAAAAGACTAAATAACATTACTTGTTATTAATTGCTTTTGGTCCTAACACATGTAATGTGTTAGTAGATTTATTTATATTTCATGTCCTAACATTATTATGTTAGTGGATTTCATTTAAATATGTGATTGAATGGTTATTATTTCATGTTGTTTATTAAAAGTGTTAACTAACAATATAAACCATGTTATATTATGTTAACTTATTACATGAAATTTTAATAAACAAATATATGGACCTAATCTTGGAAATAAACCTTAAATCACCAAGTAACTAGTGATTTATAAAAAAATGGATCAAAGTATTTATTTCTAAAAATAGCCATGTAACATATTTAATGATTAAACTAGGATAGAACCCATGTATTACACGGGCTTAACTATTAAGAATATAATTTATAAATCACATTTAGTCTTCTTATTATTAGGACTATGTATTTATTACTTAAAACATAATAATTAAATAACTAAAATAAAAATTACATAGGTTAAAATTTGAAAGAAAAAAAACATATACCTCTATAAATTCCTTTTATAATGAAAATTACATATACATTGCATAGAAAAATAAACAATAAAATCTATAAATATTTGTTTATATATAACATTTGATGCTCTCGAAGTTATTGGAAGTAAAATAATTAGTATTAGTACCCAGTAATATTAATTATGTTATAAGTAGAATCACCTCTATAGAGTATAGAATGTTTTTGACAATCTAATGATTTGAACTTTAATAGGACAATCTCCCATTAAAACATTAAGGTGATTCAAAATATAGAAATTAGTTGTATCAATAAAGCTGTTTAACAAAAGGAAGCAAAAAAATTAATTGAATATCTGTGAAAATGTATGATATTTCTATAATCATATTAAATAAATTAAATGATCTCATACATTGAAATTAAACTATTTGTATAGTTATAATCGAGTTATATATAATAATAAGTAAATGATGGTGAGCAAAAGGACAAACATGAGTAAAGAAGTTGAGGTAAGAAATGGTTTGACATAAGGCGAAGAAAAAAAATGCCCCTCCAAAATCAATACCGTATATAAGAAAAGCAGTGGATGGGATGCGTGTGAAGACAACAATGAGATGAAAAAATGGGGAGATATATGAACCAAAAAGAAAAGGAGAGGATATGATGCATATGAATGGAAGAAAACCAAAATTAGGGTTTCAGGGTAAAAAGGAAAAGCGGGTTAGAGATATGGACCCTGGATCCGAGTATTTTTTTCATTAAAAGTTTGAGAGGGAAAATAAACTTGAGATTGATTCTAATAATGCCATGTGTCCATAGATGTAATCTTTTATTATAGTAGGTAGATGATTGGACAAAAAGAATAAAACTTATTACTAGATTTGATAAGAATAATATTTATGTCAAATGATTAATTTGACATAAATACTTGGATTTATTACAAGTTTTAACCTTTCTTGAAACTTGCTAGAAATGGACATTTTTATAAAAAGATTACATTTGAAAATAAATGTTTTCATAAAAGATTTTTATAAAAATAAACCAAGACAAATCATTGGTTTAAAAAAATTTACAAGGACTTTTAATGTTACTTAAATAAAAACAAAGTAACCAAAGATGGACTAATGTTCGTCGGAGATTTTAAATAAAAGTCAAGTTTTATAAACTAAATGTTATAAATCCAAGCGTCGTCATAAATATTCTTATCAACGTTTTCTATATAATGTTTCATAAACTTGAAATATTAACCAACCTTTGGAAATGATTAAATGTTAAAAACCTTAAGTGTTTTTCCTTAAAGATGTATGTTTTATAAATAAAACAAACGTTAATAATTATTTTTGACAAATAATTATTTGCAAGGAACTTAAACTTTGTTTTATTCACCAAATGATTGTTAATCATAATTATTTAGGATAATTATAACTTGCAAGATTAACAAATCGAATAAGTAATTATTTAATTAAAATAATTATTCGAACTCATGAAAATAACATAATAAACATTATTATTTCTTTTTACTCGATGTTCAAGACTTGATTGAATTATTGAAAAATGATTATTTGTTTATATTTATTGGACATAAATATAAATAACCATGAACGTATTTAATTGAATAAATACAAACTAACGAATTTTCAATAATACAAACGGACTTAAAACGTCAAGACTTGACCGGTATCACTTGGGTGACTTATGTTACTCAAATGATCATAGACCTTATAATTATGTTATTTAATTATTTAGGACGTTACGTGCTACCGTCCTTCGCTGCTTAAATTCCGATTATCTGCTAAAACTGTGAGTTTCACGGCCCCTTTTCCTTTTAACTGTTTTATACTTGGGGGAGAAATCATGAAAACTGATTAAATGCTTTTTACTTAATATTATGGTTTATTTGTTAGCCGTATGACTACTTGTTCTCTTACTGATTGCCCAACTTGGTACATTATCGTTATAAACGTTTGTACAACCGAAATCCCATCATTAATTGATTTCAATTAGTTCTGTACGAAACGATAGCTAGTGAATAGATCTATTTGGGTTGACAACCCTACCCTAACTGGTAGCTCCAGTTCTGACTCCGGATTGTCTGGGGGTACACGTCAGTTATTCTGCACTGTTTAACATCTCTGGGCAAGAGACGCCGGGTGGGTAAACCGTTAGTATTTGAAATCAAGGTTCAGGTGAGATCATGCAACCACAACAATAAACCCTGATAATATTTAAGTATACCGAAACTGTTTTACAACTGTTTTACAACTGTTTAACTATCGAGTCCTAAACCTGTGAACCTCACCAACTTTATGTTGACCCGTTTTATATTCATGATTTCTTAGGTAATTGACAAGACTTTCTGAAGACATGCAAATGGAGCTTACAAACGCTATCGGACCTGTCCTTGGAGTCATAGTCCGACTATCCAACTTAACCGTTTTAAGCTTTTAATAATCATTTAAGACTTATGTTTTTAAATTGTAAGACATTAATGTTTCCACTACTCTTTCCGCTGCAATGAAACGAATTAATGTTTTATGAAGTTTTTAAATTATTAGAAGTGTTCTATGTATCCTCGACTATGATTTCATTCTCGCTCACACCCGAAACCGTTGACCGAGGTGTGACATAGCCTTTGAGTTAATAATGAAATTTTCAACCAAATATAATATAAATGTAATTGGGCTATATCAGTTGGTATGCATGTTATCATATTAGTATAGTTAAAAAGTTAAAGTCATTATGTAAAAGGTAACTCCAAATTTAAACCAAGGAAAAACCTAATTTACACTTACTATAAAGTTTTTAATTAACTATAATTCAATAGGGTATATTTACATGTGATAAGATTCTATTAGATCACGTGGGGTTTAATTTTTTTAGTTTATTAAAGAAATATATCTTCCAATCAATGATAAGGGCACTCAAACTCGATAGGAAGTTCAGGAACTATCTTTTTGTCAATCAAATTCAATTATTATAGGCAACAATTATTCCATTGGTGTCAACATTACAAAAACCAGAAACAAAAATAACTTTTCATTTGTTTTGAAATATTTATTGTTATAATAGAGGAAAAAGATTAAAAAAATGCCTGTTTTTATTCGCTTTCTGTTTTTATCTTAATCTTAATTAAAAAAACCAAAGTAGGTTGAGAAACATGGCAATTTGCAGGCCCTTCCTAATCCATTAAAATCAAGGTTGATCATCATATAAGAATTATTCAACTTTCTCAACTTTTCACTTAGAGATATCTATCTTCTTTCAAGTTTCAATGAAGATATTAATAATTTTTAAAGGTTTTTTTTTCTTTTTTCTTTTTCATTTTAACTACATGTAGCTTAAGATGATGTTATATATACGTGTCATATCATCTTGATTGCCTATCTAGACAGTAATATCATATGACACTCGTATGGTTATATGAGGGTACACGTTGTCACACATCATTAATAGATTTTTTTTATATTGTTGTTAAAGTTATTATTTTCGTTTGTAGGAAAATAGAAATTACTAGTTTTTGCATGTCAATATCATGAGTCGCTATGGTCATGGACCCGGAGTAACATTTGATGCTAATTAAAGCAACCACAATATTATTCATCGTGGGTGATAGGAAAATACAACCACATATGATCGTGGGTGATAGGAAAATACAACCACATATGATTTTGACTTCATCTAGTCTATACCACACTTGTCTAAAAAACCACTAAATAACTCAATTATTTCTTAGGGAGTGATGCTATATATATTTTCTCATCATCTATTTGAAAATAAAAATTTAAAAATAACTCTAGCTAGTAGTTAATATTTGAAATGGCTCAATAGTATTTCACAAATAACTTACCTGAGTTTAATATGTTGTGCTTAATTCCAACTTAACGGGTTATGCGAGCTCATGCAGGCTCAAACCCCTAATCTAGTTTTAATTATCTAAAGGATTTGATAATTATCTAGAAAACCTATATTAATTATTTAAAGGATCAAGATAATTAATAGGAATTGTATTAGGGTTAGGAGATCTTTTCCTTGGGTAACAAGGTTTTTGTTCTCTATATATATTCTCAATAACCTAAAGGATTGTGGTTATGAGAGTTTCATTGTAAGTTGAGTTTTGAGTTGATTTTCTCAACAATAATAAGAAGGAGTTTATTATAAACATCGTGTTGTGTTCGATCGAACCTTGAATTAGTATCAGAGCCACGTTCAAAAACCCTAATCAATTCTTGATCAAGAAGAAGAACTAAAGGAAGGTGTTCGAACTTCTTGACAATTGGTGTACAATTTTTCTTGTTGTTTTCAAAGCCAAAGAAGGATATGGCTTAGACTAAAAAAAAAAAGAATCAAGGAAGTAGGTTCGAATTCAAGAAGCTCCGAAGGACAGGAACTTCACGCAAGATTTTTTATAAAGTCTTTTGCATCTCAAAGTATTGGTACATGAACTTTACAACAAAGAGGCGAGTTCCTTGCATCTTCAATGCCCCATGTTGAACCAAACTAACTACACTCTTTGGGCCATTCGAATGAAGGCAATATTCAAGGTCCATGGCGTGTGGGATACGATCGATCCTGGAACTTCAACCGATGACAAGAAAGTGAACATAGCCATCGCTTTGATTTTTCAATCGATCCCGGAGGAATTAACGTTGCAAGTCGGTGCGATGGAGACAGCCAAAGAGATGTGGGCAGCCATACGACTTCGACATCAAGGAGCCGAACGGGTTAAGGAAACGAGGCTTCAAACTTTAATGGTTGAATTCGATAGACTGAAGATGGAAGAGGCGGACTCGGTGGATGATTTTGCGGGTAAATTATCTGGACTCTAAATCTGTATCGCTTGGAGCAACGATTGATCGAGAAAGACTCATAAAGAAGTTCCTTCATGGTATACCACGGAAGTTTGTACACATGGTGGCTTCTCTCGAGCAAGTTATTGATCTCAAAACGGTAACATTCGACAATGTTGTTGGATGGGTTTGGCTCGAAGAAGAGGAAGGTTCACTAGATTCCAATTTCTCTATTAAATCACCAATTTATAGTGATGCACAGGTAGAAGAAGAGATTAATCAACCTGTTCATGATATTAATGTGGAGCAAGCCCAGCAAGAGTGGCAGACCCATGAAGAAAATTTTGACACAAATAAGAGGTCGCATGGTACTGATCCAAGACCAAGTTCAAGTCAAAATAATGTTAGAAGGTCACCTCGAAGATGGTCTACACTAAGCAGGTTTAGCGAGTACGTGATGGAAGGTAGGGTGAACCAAGAAGATGGTAAAGTGATAATTCAACACGTAAATGGTGCTGAGCAAAAGACGGACATTTTGACAAAAGCGTTATCAAGAATCAAGTTTCTCGAGATAAAGAAGAAACTTAGAGTTGTTGAAGTCTCTAGTTCCACGTTGGAATTAGGGAGTTGATTGTTGGGCTTAATTTCAACTTAACGGGTTATGCGAGCCCATGCAGGCCCAAACCCCTAATCTAGTTTTTAATTATCTAAAGGATTTGATAATTATCTAGAAAACCTATATTAATTATTTAAAGGATCAAGATAATTAATAGGAATTGTATTAGGATTAGGAGATCTTTTCCTTGGGTAACAAAGTTTTTGTTCTCTCTATATATATTCTCAATAAGCTAAAGGATTGTGGTTATGAGAGTTCCATTGTAAGTTGAGTTTTGAGTTGATTTTCTCAACAATAATAAGAAGGAGTTTATTATAAACATCGTGTTGTGTTCGATTAGGCCTTGATAATATAAATAGAGTGAGATTATCGTGAGAAGTTTAGTTTAAATAAGAAAGATAAGAAGGAATCATAGCCATTAGATCTTCAATTAAATGAAGATCTATGACTCAAAATTTTCCTGTGTAAATTAGAGAGAAAAACTAAAAAAATAAAAGATGTAAGGACATTTTTAATTTTTTATCAAATTCCTAATTTTTTAAATCCTCATAACTTTCAGATAAGACATTATTTCAAAAAAAATTACACCATAAAAACAAATGTTTTTTAATCTTTAAAACGCGTACAGTGTTGTTATATATAAAATTAAACTTTTTTACTCTTTCGATTGTATCAAAATGTCCAGATCATTGTGTTAGTGTGTCAAAATGTTTAGATCATTGTGTCATATTGTGTCAAAAAATTTTCAGATCATTGTGTCATATGGTGTTAAAAACCGACAGAGTAATTTTTTTTAAACTTTATATATAGCAACTCTATATATACTTTTGACACAATGACACAATGATTTGAACATTTTGACACAATGACACAATGATCTGAACATTGTGTCAAAAATCGAAAGAGTAAATTTTTAAATTTTTTTTTATATAGATCAATATCCATTGGCTGAAATTTCTTCTTATCATTCTTATCCAAAACAAACTTCTCATTTGAATCTCTTCTAATATAAATAATATAAATAAAGATACTTGGTAAAATCTCACCCGTATCACTCGTAGTGAAGTATGATTAATTCGAGAGAGATAGAGAGATGCTTTTCTCTTCGGACCCCGACTCGATACAAAAACCTTTTTTCGATGGATAGAATTTAGTGTTCAACAAGATGGATACTACCCGCGCGTTGCAGCGGGTAGTTTGTTATTTAAAATGTGTTCCAAGTTCGAAGTACCAATTGTACGAATAATAATCCACTTCGTTACATGATTTCTTTTTCATATAGATAGATATATGTTCTATGGGTTGTAAAGTGTTAAGATACATACATTAGTTTCAAAATACAGAGTTGTTCTTTCAAGCCATGAAACTATACATAGACAATTTTACAGTTTCATGGATGATAGCATTAGTGACAGGCTTTAAGTTCATTGTTGCAGCCTTTACAAAAATATTGCTAGCATACTGTCTAAGGGGAGCAGGCTTTGTAGTTACTAAAACATTTTCTGTTAGTCGAAAGATGTTTTCATTTCTTTTTTCTGCTGTCAAAAGTTCCCTTGATTTTAGATACTTGCTAGCATACTGTCTTAAGGAGAGCAGGCTTTGAACGGAGAAGCACACTAACATGATTCATGTACAAAACTTGCTAGCCATCACACATATAATAGTAAGGGAGAGGTTCTTGTGTTAATAATTAAGTGAGTACTCTCTTTCTTACTGATATAAAAAACACCAAGTTCCAACCTAATTCTTTTGACAATGAAACAATGCAGACATACACAAAACAACTTTCTTTCTAAAATTAACTTGTTATAAAGAACTATTAAAGTAGCAGCTGTTCAAAAATCAATTAGTACAACATATAGAAATCATAAAGCTGTTAGACTACACTTTCAAAGTATTAATAAAAAAGAACCTAAATAAAAATGATGCCTAAATTAGTAATTGATCATTTAAGGTTAAAGTTAGTTGATGTAAAATGAAGGGTGTAGTCTTTTTACAATTTGTATATAACAAAAACAATCACCCATCCCTCTCACAGAATGACCGAGCCTTAAAAAAAATAGAAAAATCACAAAAAAAGAAGAGTAACAATGAAAAACACATAACAATAACGAAGTAACCTAAATTTACAAAGATAGAGTATTGCATTTAACACTACGAAGAGTCGAAGACGCCAAAATAAATCGAGAGCACAAACAAAGCAATTAACAACTAACAAAACAGAATTTCATATATGTCATATGTCAACCTTTTCTGGATCTGCAGGGCTGCAAAATGAAAGATTGTCTAACGGGTCAAATGGGTTGAGTTCAGGTTGACATAAATGCAATTAAGTTTAAAGATGTTACCTTTGAATCTTTGATGATAATGAAATGTCGTAACTACTGATTTTGATGGTAAGATTATCATCCAACAACACACTTTTAATGTCACACCCCCAATTTCCACCAACGGAGTATAACCGTGTGGGGTGTGATCCAGACCAGGATCCAAGTCTTTAGTTACAACCAAGCCATAGTTAAAGGAGTAAACAGTCATGTATTACATTAAATAAATCAGAGTTTACATTTCACAAAAATCAGCGGAAACATTAAAAGTTTACAAGGTTGTTGTTTAGTAAAAGTGATTACTAAAGTATCTGAAGTACGACTTTCAAAAGGGTTTTACAAAGAACGAGTACTGCCAACGCCCGTGCCATCCATGATCCTCCAAGCAACCTGAAAAGCATTCAACAATCAAGTGTCAGCCAAGGCTGGTGAGTTCACTAAGCGGTCTACCCGTCACAAGTAGACCTATATTTTTATGATCAAAGACAGGTACAACACAATCAATATCATAAGACCTGTAAAATTTTCCATATCGTAGGTAGCTAGCCTAATTTATGCACATTTGAATTGTTCACAACCGAAGCTGACAATGTATAGGGATTACCTACGGATTTGCCTTCCCGTGTCCTGAAAGACCACGGAGGGTAGGATAACATTGGTCCCAGTCCGACCTCCAGTCGGGTTGGTGCATCACGTGCACCGCTGGGCGGGGGTGTCAATCCCCAGTAGTACTACTCAACATCACCTAGCTATTCTATATTAACGGTCCGAATGTAAGGACTTTTGAAGTTTAACAATCAATTCAATGATACATATGATATTTGGTCGGAAAAAGTTTACTTAGTAAGTAATACCTTACCATTGCGCATTATCGTCCCTGAATGGACATAGCAACATATAGTAATGAACTCACCTGAGGGTGCACTGGTACCTAGCACTTGATTCAACAGGTTGGTCAAAGTCAACCTATTCGGATAAATGGCCTAATAGAATTAGAAGGTGTCGCTAGGATGAAAATTAGCACATAAGCACCTAAATATGTTTCATGCAATCATACAAGTCACTCAATGCACATACAAGTCCCAGATTGGGAGAAAATCAAGAAATTGCAATTTTTGTCAAAGTTGACCCAGAAAGTCAAACTTCAAGCACTTAACTAGTGGCATAGCTAAAATCCACAATACTTGGAATTAACTCTTTAAATTTTACAGGCATATACTACATATCAATTAAGATTTGTTGCAAAAAGAATCAAGTAAAAAGGTTAAGGTATGAGAAAGTTATGCACGTCGAAAGTTGACACTTTTGGCATTTAGCAAACAAGTCAAGGTAAAATGAAAACTTGCATAACTCACTCAAAGTTTTGAATTTATGAACCAACTTCTCCAGATCTTACTTTTAACATATAAACATCATTTACAAATAGCAAACTCGTCAATAAAACAAGATTAGCATGCTCAACCAATTTGAAAAGTCTACTTTTCACAGAAAATGACAGCTTTGCGCACCTAACTTGCAGCTGTGTTTTGGATGACCAAACGGAGGTTTTAGAAAGTGTGCGAGTAGCCGTTGTAAAGATAACACATCCTACTTTACTAGGGAAAAAGAATCAATCAGTTTCGAGCAAAATTGAGTAAGTTATGACTGCTGCAAGTTGACCAAAAATTCTGGTCAAAGCTGTCAAGAATTTCAACTTTGCAAAAGTATGGGATTTCAATTCTATACTAACATTTGATCAATTAAACACCTCCTAACAAGTTTCTAACCATGATAACTTATAATTTCTGTAGTGAACATGTTCATACCAAAAGCATGGCAAAATCTCAATCATCAAGTTAACATACAAGCACATTGCACCTTATATTCATACCCAAACACCCATCTAACATTTAAAACACATGGAGCAAATTTATGAGGTAAATTTCCAGATCTAAAACCCAATTAAAATCTGTCCCAAATTAAGAGTGAGCATACTTTAACCTAAATTAAGTTTCATGAGCATACAAACTACACATCTAGCACAAAAACACTAGAAAACACACATGCAACCAACAAATTTCGGATTTGGGGTTTTAGGGTTTTTACAAACCTTGAAGAAAACGAGAATGGATGAAGATGAGATGGAGGAGAAGCTTCCTTGAGTGTTCTTGTAGCTTGATTGAGCTTCCAAACTCCAAATCTTGCTTGCTTGGTGATGGATTTCGAAATTCTTCAAGAGTTGGTGGGTGTGTGCATGAAACCGTAAGGAGGGGAGGAGGAGGAGAAGAAAAACGTGAAATGGGGGAGAGGGGGAGGAGATGGGCAGATTTCTATTAAGTTATATCTACATGTTTGGCCCCTCAAGTTCTACTTTAAACATAACAAGCATAAAACCCATTTAAGTGGGTTTTTAACTAAAAGTTGTAAAGTAAAAATTCTAAAAATGTTTCTAAGTGTTTTTAACTTATTTATCATGCAAGATTTAGTTGGGTTACATAAATTTAATGTTTACTCATAAAATTTTCAATTTACGCGCGAAGTCCGGTTTTCACCCGAAAACGCAAAATTCTCAAATAACACATAAAGTCGCAAAACAAATTTACAAACCAAGTTACTAACACCAATTAGCAAATATACAGGAACAAACATATAATCATTCAATAACGGGTCTCGGGTTCGTTAACGGAACTAACGGAAAAGTTAACGGGGTTAACTTGGGAAGTTGCAGTTGTCACAGCCTCCCCATGTTAAAGAATTTTCGTCCCGAAAATTGTCGTAGTGCTAATCGTTTAACGGATATATATATGATTAAAAAGCATCGAATGAACATTTCGCATAATCGTATGAAGAGTGATTTTCTATAACGAACGTTTTCATGAGTGAGCTAAATCGCATCGCATGGTTAGGTTTAACAAGTGTCACGATGACACCGTATCCGAAATCGAAGTATTTAATACGACGAATTGACCATATGTCCGAGTAGTCTTCAGCTATAATATCCAATAGGATAACAGAAGGTATTGTGTCAAATGACACGGTAGAGGCAAGAAGTGTTGCTAAAAGGGTTCGAACGTTAACGTACCTAGAGAGTGGGTATGCATCCCTGAATTTGGCTAAGATCGGGTGGTTCTTACAGTTTGCAGAAAAGGCATAGGCAGACGACACTGCAAAGTATCGTAGTATCAATAGCATAGCGGGTAAGCGTAGAAATCTCATAAAGAAGTGCTCTACTTCTCCAAGCCGATGACAATTCAGGCGTACGTGAGATCAACAAGTCGTGGGATGTCAGAAATGTAATAACTAGGGGACCAATTCGAAATATTTCACTAATTTCCATGGTGAACCAGGATGAGTATGGATCTGGGACGAGTAAGCGTTGATAAGGGTCCTGGGAAAGTCACGGGGTTGCTCCAAGGAACATGTGATTTGTCTTTTATAATATAAAACTTTAGTTGTTAAAACGTTGTTGTTCATCTGGGTCGTAATCTATATTTGACCCTTAGTAGGAAATTTATTTCAGGATGTTCCTTCTCAATCTAGAGGGTTGGAAAACAATAAGTTTTATTTGATTAAACTGTGTATGTCACTTCTAGTGAAATTATGCCTGAGGGACATGGGAAATCACAACGGAAATAACATAGATTTTGTTTTATTGTGGGCAAAGTCCCATTGAATGAAGTTTCTCAAAATAAGGTTTTTGTCTATGATTTCAATGTAAATATGTGGTTCAGCACTAATCCCACCTTCCACATGCCGATAGTGCTTATGTATAGGGTGTACCGCAGCTAACCCACCACACTGCCAGCACGTTGAGGGTGTACCAGTTTCCTTGCCATTCCTAGCTATTTGACAAATCTTGTTAGATAATGTACTTGAAAATAGGGTATCTTATCCCAATGCCTTTGGGTTGAATGTGAGTGCAAGATTTAAAACCATGCAATATGTGAAAAAAAAGAAAATTTGAATTTTGCGACAAAAGATTTTTCCACGTTTTCGGTCGGTGGGGTCTTCACCCGGGGTGAGGATTCTCAAGAGTTTAGCGGACGCAACGCGAATACAATTCGAGTTTCTGAAGTGAATTCAAAAGATAAGGTAGTCTTTCACGTTTAGATTTAAAATGAGGTTCGTCAACATGGGATATATCGTTACGCATATTACCCTCCGGTAAAGATCCAAAATAAGGGTAACATTCTAATGACAGAAAGGTTATTTGTAGAAGCATAAATGATAACAAGTTTGGGAACACAGACTCAGGATGAAGGGCGAGGTAGGTAGTGTAGGGTAGTTACAACTGCACGTTTTCGAAGAGAGTCATACGGTACAATTGACGCGGATACGGAGAAAACGATTTTTGGGTCGACTGATATGGATGTGATTGCATCGACGGGGGTACCGTACAGAAGGATAGAACACCAATTTACATTGGCCCTCAAGATTAAGTAAAAGTGAAAACGTGTAGTAAGAGTGGGTTTCCGAAATACCAAGTGGTGACGAATTCGAATGCTACCTGGCTGTCAATGAGTGTAAATACGAATCGTAGTTAAGGTTTCGCGAGGTCTACTGCGTATCGAAAAGCCGCATATACGATAAATTCAAATGTGTCTTCGTCAAATCTGGAGTTAGTCTACTTCCTGACGCGTGTCTCGAAAGTGCGGGTCAATCATTCGACTAGTTATGAAGCAGAGGGTTACCAATGAAAGTTCTTCTAGAAAAGAAGGAATGAGGACGATGGGTAATAATGTATGATGTTGTGGAACTTTTCTAGCCTACTGTTGCCTAATGTTGGTTGTCACTGTTTGTCGTACGGGAACTTCTGACAAAGAAGTGCATGGGAATGTCATTAATGAGGTTAACTAGCCGTGATGGCTCAAGGTTTGAGGATGAAGCATATCGTACAGTTCAGCGACGAATCGAGTGTTTGAAGATAAAGCAGATCGTACGGGTTCGAGAAGTAACCTACATCGCTCCGTCGGGTGAAACTGTATTTGTAGTGAGGTATAAAGTGCTTAAAAATTGTGAGGAGATTACTAGTCAAGAGGGGGAGAACTTCACAAGATTTTCCTGCCGAAAGGTTGGTTCCAAAGGTTGAGGTGGAATTGTCCATCGAAGAGGTCTGGTTTTCCATCAGGTTAGAGTTCATGGAGTTTGTTGTATAATTGAGAGAGCTTGAAAGAGAGTTATAGCAGTTAACATCATAGGAGTAGAGTTAGGAATGCGGATAAATTAGAATCAGTGAAGAGTTTAACCACGTCTCGCTCGCAGCGAGGGAAGATCTTTATCGTCGGATGGTGTGAGTGATGGGATGTCATACCGGGGTTATCATTTGCACAAGCAATTTTAAAGGATTTTGGTAGGTTGGTAATCATATATAAGAGAAATGAGAGTAGGTGTGATAGCGAAATGAATATAGTTGAGAACCATAAGCTTGAAAATTGAGGTCACGAGAATTTTGAAATGAAAGGTCGTATTCCTCATAACTGATGGTTTACCGAGTAGGATTTCCCCAGGGCTTCCATACACTGTAAATTACATTTACGTGTGCACCCGTAACGGTAATTCACCTTGTATGGTCACGCTGGTTCTTCTTACTTTAGCTTACCAGGTTCGGTGGGGTAGTATGTGGTTTCCAAGGGTAAGTATCAAGAATGTGGTCATCAAATCAAAAGTAACTGACTGGGATTTGCCAAGGAGACAAGTTCTGAGAATAACAGCTGATCTAACTTAAAGTTTATCGTAGGTACGATTTGGTAAGCAAGTGGTTCAGTAGGAGTATGGGCAGGGCAGGCTACAATGCCCCCAACTTACTTAAAGATATAGAGTAGTTATTGTCTGACTCGATCACGAATCCGTTATATACACATATGTTTATATATATACTGAGAGAATCTCATATTATACTTAGTCATCACATGCCTGATTTCATTTATGTTACTAAAGTCACATTCACGTTGAATTATCACACAACACTATGTGATTTATAATGCGAGGTCTAAATTGACCAAGGAAAAGAGTGTCAACATTTTTTTTGTTTTGGTAACAGACGCAGTCACAAGCATCCCATGAGAAATCATCTGATTTTATACAATGTTGCCCTATACGAGGCTAAACATTAAGTTATACGTGTAGGTCACTAAAACAGGTTGCTGGTTGTTAAAGTATGTAGCAAATCGTTAAGGCCAATTACCAAATCGTTAAGAGGAGCCACCAAGTCGTTAAGAGCAAATGGGGGCAAGTCGTTAACGCTTAAAAACTCAACCAAATCGTTAAGGCAAAATACCCAAATCGTTAAGAACACTGTTGGGAGTCAAATCGTTAAGCACAAAGAAAGCAAGATCATTAAGACCAATCCCATGCAAATCGTTAAGTTCAAAAAGTGGCAAATCGTTAAGAACAAATCAGGTCAAGTTGTTAAGAACAAATCAGGTCAGATCTTTAAGAACAAATTCAGGTCAGATCTTTAAGAACAAAATCAGGTCAGATCTTTAAGAACAAAATCAGGTCAGATCTTTAAAAACAAAATCAGGTCAGATCTTTAAGAACAAAATCAGGTCAGATCTTTAAGAACAAAATCAGGTCAGATGTGACAACTGTAACCTCCCAAGTTAACTCCGTTAAGTTTTTCCGTTAATTCCATTTGTCCCGTTAGGCAATCTCCGTTAGTCACATTACAAGTAGTAACTAATACTTAACTAGACCGGATACGTCCACGACCTTTGGTTGATCACCGAACCCGTCCATATGTGTTATATGATTTGTTACTTATTACCACTGTATGAAGTAATTCAACATGCTTATTTAATCAATTGTGCAATTATGTGATTTATCGAAAAATCGTGTTCATCTTACTTAGAATGTAAATTGGCCCTTTCTGGTGGCCAGCGAAACTATCGAGCGAAATTACAGTTTCGCCCGGTAGCTAATGCATGACCAGTTTCGCGTGGCTAGCGAAACTGCCAGCGACACTGCCGGCGAAACTAGCACCAGATATATAGAAACCCCAAGCCAAACTTCTCATTTTTACTTGCACCTCACAAAACACACACTTCTGCACTCTCACCTTCTCTGGAGTTTTTCTGACCAGCAAGGGAACAACACGAACCGCCGTAATCCCAGCCCCGATCATCATCCATTCGAGCTTGAAGATCAACCGTGAGTCCCCAAGACCACTTCTTCTATATTCCTCTTTGTGCTTTACTTAATTAGATGACCAAATTTACATGCAATGGTGTATGCCTCTGTTAAAATGCTTAAGGGTGCTAGATATAACTGATGTGTGTGGTTTTGGATATCAAAAATGATGATTTTCGGGTCAAATACGGGGGAAATATATGTTAAAATTGCTAATCTGTGAACGTTTCTGACAAATATCATGAGTTACAGGTGAAAACGGGCTTGGCACGAAGAACGAGACAAGAAAACGAAGAAAATTGAGAAAAAGTCAAAAAGTCAAAGTTCGGGTCAAAAAGTCAACCTTGAAAGTCAAAGTCAAAATCTGGTCAAAACTGACCCAGGCCGTGAGTTCTAAAGTCACGGCCAAGCCCAGGCCGTGAGTCATGCACCAACCAGAGCGTCACAGGAACAGTCACGGCCAACGAACAGGAACGTCCACGGCCGATCGAGTTCGCAAAGCTCATCCACGGCCGTGAGTACTCAGAGGATCCTGATCAGCAGAAAAGTCACGGCCTGACCAAGGCCGTGAGTTCCAAAGTCACGGCCATGCAAGCCCGTGAGTTCCAGAGTCACGGCCAGACCCAGGCCGTGAGTCCCAGAGTCACGGCCATGCCAGGCCGTGAGTTCCAGATCAAGGCCACAAAACTCATTTTTGGAAATTTTGAGAATTCGGCCCCTATAAATAGAGGAGCCATTTCCACCATTCGAGAACATCTTGGAGAGCAGAAGAGAAGCCAAAGAAAGCCCTCGTTGAAGCCCTTTGAAGATTTGAAGTTTTGAAGCATTCAACGAGTCGAGATTTAGCGTTTTTCACCATTTCGAGCTTCCATTTGGTATTGTATTTATATTTAGCCATGAATTTCTATTTGAATCAGATTTATTCTTGTTTAAACATTAACATGGTTGGCTAAACTCATCGTATCGCTTAGGCGAGGCGAATCCAACCATGGTTTGACTTTATAAGTATCGGTTTTTCGTTTACATTTGCATTTATGAAGTAAAAGTTATGATTGCTTTGATTTGGTTGATGAATTGAATTCCTTATTGTATCTAGTCAATCTCTGGTCTTGTGGAACCCTAACCCTAGCTTGCAAAGCCTTCTATCGTTAGGGAACTATTGTATAGCCGAACAACAGAACCTGCGGCGTATGCGTGAACTAGAAATAGTCACGATCATCAGGGAAACCCTAGAATTCGATTAGGAGTCCACCATAGAGTTTGAGTGAGAAATCACCTTACCCTTAGCTAGTAGATACCCTTGCCATTGTCAAGTAGTCAAGCATTCACCGATAACTCGGGTCTGTTCCTGCTTAGTCGTGTCTAGGACCTACTAGGTCAACCTATCAACCCAATTGTAACCGCTTCACAACTCTAGGACCGTTAGGGCCATACCTATCCTAACCCTTCGACCAGTTGTGAGTTGAGCCACCGATAACTCGGGACCCAGCCTAGGGCACTTCATAAACCGCAACCTTATCAGTACTTCACCATGGACCAGTAGTAACCGTGTAGGGCGTGTCTATAACCCTAAACTGTGAACCTATCCATAGGAACTAGGTAAGCCTTGTCTTAGGACCCTAGTTCACCTCAGAGATAAGTAGTAACGCATTACCGATACACCTGTCAAACCTAAGTTGGAGGAGCCATGCCTAAGTGATCCTTTACCAAACTCTGTCTTTCCAAACAACAATTTAATTACTGTCATTTTCAGTTTTCTAAATTAAAATCCATTTTTCAAAATAAAACAAAAAACCCGGCTGAATTACTAAATCAAACTGTTTTCAACAAGTCCG
Source organism: Deinandra increscens subsp. villosa (assembly GCA_039602395.1). Taxonomy (NCBI): domain Eukaryota; kingdom Viridiplantae; phylum Streptophyta; class Magnoliopsida; order Asterales; family Asteraceae; genus Deinandra; species Deinandra increscens. Next base: position 96,470,612 of record JBCNJP010000007.1, on the reverse strand, counting down.
TGTCCCTGAGGTTCGACAACCCGGTGTTTACCAATACTGTGCTACGCACGACAGGTATACTTGCCTTAGTGTGTTGGTATAGTCCCCTGGTGAATTACCAGTTTTATAAATTTAAAATTTGATAGTGTAGAACCCTACTTTTCATATACACTAAACAACACATCAAGTTTTTGGCGCCGTTGCCGGGGACACGGTAGCGTTAAGAATAGTCGTAATTAGTAGTTTAGCTTTGTGAATATTTGTTTTCTTTTATTTGTGTATATTTATTATTTTTTATTTTTTTTTATATTTATTTGTCATTTTAATTTCTTCAATCCTATCTCGCACTCGTGAATCTTTTCGATTTGAGCGACATTTGCGATAATTCCCATGGAGATCTACTACGGGGATTACTACCAAGAATACTATCAGTGATCATGAGGAAATGTATACAAGCGAATGGTGCGAATTCTGCGGGGATCCTCACAATACACAATGCTGCCCTTATACAGGGGAAGGACCTAGCCTCCGTGAGATGATGAAAGAAATGATCGAGTATATGAAGAGTCCGAGTCTGCATAACTGGAAAGCTACTGAGCGATCTGAGGAAACAACGCACTATACACGGTTCTGTCCTTATTCAGAGGAGATCTCTGCAGGATACGATGGCTACTCGCAATCGCAACAAGACTATACGGAAATTATAGAGGAAGGACCCAGCCTTCGTGATTTGATGAAAGAGATGATAGAGAATACAAAGAGTTCGAGTGAGCATATCAAGAGAGTTGCTGAGGGATCAGAGAAAAGAATGCAAAGCTTGCAAGAGCTTGAAGTTCAGTCTAGAATTTCGGAGGAACTATCTAGTCGCATAGATGAGCAACTCAGAGAAATCACACAGCGCATAGGGGTCACCGAAGATGAATACGAGAGTGATGAGCAAGCCTTCACATATCATAATATAAGTGATCAAGACATGAAGCTGGAGACAGCAATGGACCAGGACACATTCGATTATGAAGACCATTCATCATATTTCATACTTCCAGTCCCACATTACCTAAAGCAAGAGGAACAGGTCTACAAAGTTGTTGAAGATGACGCGCTTGAAAGTGACCCGTTTGAATCACACACATTTGGCGAGAAGGATACACTACAAGACTTACCGAAGGAATCCCATGAAGAAGATGAAGTAGTCGAATCTGAAGATATGGAAGACACCAAGTATGGGGATCCTGAAGAAAATCCGCCAGACGAAAAAGAAGCCTTTGAGGCTGAAATGCTTGCGGAGTTCGGAGATGAGTGGTTAACTGCACCATTCGAGGTTGAAGAGACTGGGCCTTTCGATCCAGAACATGATCTCGCGAAGATTGAGGCACTGCTGAAGCCTCAGAATGACTTAGAAGAAAAGCCACCTGATATGGCGGTGGAAATAAAACCGCAAGGGGAGGTTTCGTATGAACCTCCAGAGATCATGTACCACCTAGCCGTGGCGAAGCATGAGAGTGGATCGCTAACAAACCTTCAGAATCTACGGATTGCAACACTTGCTGAGGAGGATCGGCCAAACGTTCAAGTATGGGGAGGCCTAAGCATCCCTAATTCTATTGACCAACTCCTTCACTACCTCCGGTCAATCAAATTTGGATCGGGTAAATTCAAGAGCTGGTGGCCAGATGAAATGCAATGGTACAAACCCCACCCACTGTCTACTAGAAAACCACCTTGGGGTGATGACACAAGGAAGAGTCCACATGGTCTCGGTGGGAAGCAGATAAAGGAGAAGCCGCCTGATTGAGGTGGGCGGCCGAGTCTAGCTAACGACTCGTTAATAAATTAAGCGCTTCCGGGAGGCAACCCGATGGTTTAATTTACTTTTTAATTTAATTTTATTTTTGTGTGTTTTGTTTTTGTGTTTTAGTTTTCAGGAATTCGACTGCTCGAGACATGGAATGATGAAAGTGCCAGGTGTTCGATGTGTGTGGAAGTGAGAATCATGGGCAATCACGACAAACAGGGAGTTCACTTTTACCCAACCCTTTTTGCTTGATTTTATTTTTCTGCATTGGGGACAATGCAATCTTCTAAGTATGGGGATGGCAAGGGTTGGCTAAGCAAATTGAACATAACTCCCTCACCACATCAAAAGTCTGAAAATCCCCCAAAATTTTGAAAATTTTTCCCAATCTCACATGACACGAAAGTACACCGTTTTTAACGTAAATCATAGATAATTTATTTGTGCCTTATCGTGTCTGCAAGTCGCAAGAAAGGTTTTCCTTAAAAGTTTATTTTTATAAAAATCGCATGATCAAAGTCTTTCGATCGAGTTTTGTGAACCAACAAAAACCCACTCACCCGATTTCCCTTGTGAGATTAAGCCTACAAAAGAAAAGAAAAATATATATATTTAGGTGAAAAATTGTATATAATATAATATATATTATAGTTATGAGGGATGTCGTATGTCTAAAACATGTTCTAGGTTTATGTTGAGACCGTGTCAAATTAATCGCCTTGAGTCGTTATGGATCTTCTCCGGGTCGTCAATTGCCCGAAGATACTGGACTTTCTGCATAACTCCAGTATATTTATATTAAAAAATAAAAAAATAAAAAAAAAAAAATTAGTCTTGTATTGAAAGGTTGCAAAACCCTAAATCAAGCTAAAGAAAAAAAATAGATATGAATAAATCACAATAAAAATTGTGAAACGGCTGTACGTATACGCCAAGATATACGTTTAGGGTGGTAGCTCACACACCCGTATATGTGAGCAAACGTTTGAGTATCCCCCTCCATTTTTTGGTCGGATCCCATAACGAACTCGGCGGCACGATCGTATATATAAACCCAAGAAACACTTAGATATGCTTGACTTGAGCGTTCACTTCAAAATATCACACCCATAGGTCGAGTGAATTTGTGAGTTGTGTGAAAAGATAATAGAAAATGGTTCGCATTACTTGGTTGAGAGATTTTGTGAGTTTTCAAAAGCAATAAAACTTGCGAGGTTGTAAACCCTAGTATTGATTGTAAATCTTGCGGACCGAATATGTACACTTAAATGTCTATGTGGTTAAGATAGAGTTGTAGTAGTGTCGAGATTAAAATGGATTGCTTGGGGACAAGCAATGTTTAAGTATGGGGATGTTTGATGTGTGTGGTTTTGGATATCAAAAATGATGATTTTCGGGTCAAATACGTGGGAAATATATGTTAAAATTGTTAAACTGTGAACGTTTCTGACAAATATCATGAGTTACAGGTGAAAACGGGCTTGGCACGAAGAACGAGACAAG
>JBCNJP010000007.1:96413046-96466835 GCA_039602395.1 Deinandra increscens subsp. villosa | reverse complement strand
TGACCTATTTATTCATGATTAATCACTGTCAAAGTTTATCAGTTACCATCACAGATATATCATGCACAACATTTCCCTAATAACCTATATAAAAATATGCACTCATAGGTTCTACATTTCGTATACCCTAGATAAAACCTGATCATCTGTCTTAGCATTACTCCTTCCACTTTGGAAAACAGTGCTCTTGTTTGACTGATAAAGTGAAGATTCATTTTGCTGGTTGAAGACTGAGACTGATTAATATAACTACTAAAAGTAACACCTAACTAAATTATTAAACAAAAAATAAGAACATGCTACCAAACACAACTCATATAAGCTTCTACAAAACAATGTAACTATTAAGGTTGATATGAAAGGAATAGCATTAGCATCAACAGTTCAAAGAAAAATAAATAAATAAAATAAAATAAGAAAGAACATAATGTAAACAATTAACATGAGGGAAGTAAATAGGTACTTTGGTAGTGTTGCTGGAAGCGATGGTTGATTCTTGTGAGAGAACAACATGGATGAGAAAGAACGTATAGATCTTGAACGCATTTCTGTGAGAATTAACTCTATCAAGTACTCCATTGCCATCAAGGCCTCCATTTCTGTCGCTACCGGTTGATGTAGCTACCCTAAAAAGAGAATCTATGTTCGGAAGCAAAACACTGAAGTTCGACCGAAGACTCTCGACTATATTCAGCTTGCAACCAGGAGTTAGGTCACCAAAACACTTAATCAACGAGTAGATCCTGTCGAAAACGTCTTGCTCCTCAACACAAAACAGCTCCTTGTCGGATAGATCGAATGAAATGCCTGTAATTTGAAGTTTTGAAGTCTAATTCATGGAGATAGAAGAGAAATTAGGGTGTGGAGTGGGTAGGAGGAAGTACCTTTGACGAATTCTTCGAGATCTGAAGGTCTGAGAGAGGAGATGCAGGTAGGGTTTTGGACGGAGAGATTGGAAGCATCGTCACCACCGGAGTCTTCTTCGAGGGCGGTTAGGTTTTGGGGGAATAGGAAAGGCGGAGACATGGCCGGGAGGAGAGAAATGAGAGATTTCTGTTTGGGGGAGTTTGAAACTCTGGAGGAGCGGGAATTTGAATTTTGTAGAAGAAGATGAATCGAAGGGGAGTATAGTATTATTCAAATTCAAACAAAAAACAATAGATAATTTTACTATACCACTAGCAACGCTCTTCACACAACATGACAACACAAACAATTTATCATCCAGTACAGCTCTTTTCTAGAAACTTATTTTTATTTCTACGTTACCACTTTTTTTCTTTTTCTATAATAAATTTAATTCTTTTTAATAATATAGATTAAACTTTATATATATATATATATATATATAATTTAATTTTATAAAACTTTGAATAGTATCTATTTTTACTTTATGGTGTCCGTTTCAATTATAGCATATCGCTTCTTTCATGTTGACACACAAAGTAAACGCAGGGTTATCACGATGACTGCAATTTGATTTCGTTTAAAGAAACGTATTACAAAGTTTCCATGTGTGGATTGATGCATTTTAGGAGTTACATGTGTTTATACTGACACTGTTATCATCTCTCATTTTCCTTTCATCCCATCGTGTGATCACACACACCCACAATTGAAAGAGACAAGGGTCGAGGACATGAGAGGGAGTCGGCGGGCGAAGGTGCGTGAAAAGTTGATGATTACGGTGGCGGCGAATGGGGAGGAAAGGAAGAGGGAAGAGAGGTAGGCGTGGTAAAAAAAGTAAGGTGGAGAAGGGTGATTTTAGGAGAGACGGAGGGTTAGGATGGAGATGGAAGAGCGAAGAAGATAGTACCACCGTTTTGAACCGGCTGCCGGAGGCTAAGCCGGTTCGGGTGTGTCCGGTTTAGTCTAATTACGAGTTAATTTTTGACCCCGTGGTTTTTACGGTTCAACCGTCCAAAATCTGGAACCAGACCTCTAATTGCGTCGGTTTTCAAAACTAAAGTGTCAGCTATCACGCTAAATAATAAAAAATTTGATAATTACAACACTCTGATGCTTTTTTTTATAAATATAGTTTGATTAAATCTTATACTTATGTTTTTTATAATTGTAATTTTGTTTAACACTTTATCGAAGTATTTCTTGACATTTGTTGCATTTTGAAGTTTATATCGTTTATATTATAATTTTACAAGTTTGAATGGTCAATCCAGATTGGTCAACCCGGGTCTGTTGAATTAAATTAACGAGTCACCTAACTAGCGAGTAGGCTAGGTTCGGCCGCATCTAGACAAGTCGGTTTAGATAAGGATTAGAGTTAAGTATTGTTTGAGTCCTTGTGGTTTATCGATTTTAACTAGTTGATTCCAAATTCTAAATTTTTTAACAAATTTGACCTAGGGTTAATTTTTCACTACCCTTTGAGTACCTCGTGCCAACGGATGTTAATTTTCCCGTTAACCCGGCCCTCACGTGCAAAGCACACGAAGGTATTTTCGTCCGAAAAAAATCAAAAAGCTCATTTATTCTCTTTATTCTCACTTCCTCACACACTTAAACCACACTCCTCTGATTCTGTCTATGTACCTCTTATGTGTTGCAAACACATCCTAATTTAAGAGTCTTTTATTTAGTTATTTGAGTCCAATTGAGTCGGTTGTCTTTAGTTTTACGTACTTTTATTAAAGTTTGAGTCTTTTGGTCCTTTTTATGTTTTCTTATAAGTTTTGTAGGTTTTGATTAAGTCCCGAGGCTTTGAGAGGATGGTTGGAAAGAATTGGAGAAATAAAGGACAAGTGCTGAACAAGACATCCCAGGCGTATCGCCTGGGAATGGGTTGTGTCCAAGCGATACGCGCGGACTGGTTGGTCAAAGAAAGTCAAAGTCGGTGAAGACCGACTAAATTGTCGTGTAATGAGCTCCAGGCGTATCGCCTGGAGGAGGTAGGTCTGTAGGCGATACGCCTACAGCCTCAAATCCCGCAAAAGAAGTAATTCGACTATAAAATCGATTTTAGGGTTTGTGTTCGGAATTCTTCGACTTCCAGACGGCAGAGGGGCGAACAAAGGTGATTTTCAAGAGCAAGAAAGTGCTGGAATCGCAGAGGAACCAACGGGTGATCGCTTCAAAGCTGAAAATCATCATCAAATCATTCGGGTTTCTTCGTTTCTCGTTTTAATTCTTAGTTTCAGTTATGTTTATGGTTAAAGACAGAATCTTTATTGTGTTTTCTGCTATGAATATGATTGTAGGCTAGGCGTTTAACACCGCCTAGACCGTTTGGATGAACAATTGACACTTGTGATTTTATCTGGTTTGTGATAACTTGATTGATGTATGTTCCTATTAAATTCCAATGATTATTATGGTTGATGCATGTGTGTGTTAGGAGCAGATTGTTAATTGTTTGTCGATGCTTAATTTACCCGCGAATGTCTTTCGGTTTAGGTAGATTAACTAAAGTAGTTAACTTTAGGGTTGATTGCTAAAGTGTAGTTAGGGTTTCCTTGACTATTGCATTAACATTTAATTGATAATTTGGCTGTAATGTGCTGCTAAACTGAAGACTTAAAAGGTATAGGTTTAACGGGTAGTTGGGTTGGTTAAAATTGTAGGGTTGCGTTGTCTCAAAAGGAAGCGTCCTAGGGTTTTGTCTAGCTTGCTATTTCGTGTCATTCAGGGTAATCGTTGGTAGCTCCGGTTAGTCTAGGTGTGCCTTAGGTATATCCGAGGGTGGCTAGGGTAATTGAAGTGGGAAGGACTTAAAAGGTGAACCCTTGTTCGAGCGTTAGGAACATTAGCTAAGAAGGACTTAAAAGGTGAATTAGCTACCATCAGAGTTGTCATAGCCAGGTGAAGTTGTAGGTGTTAGTTGGGATTCTAGGTCTAGGTGGTGTCTTTCTCATATCTGATTGTTTCCCGAGTTTCCTGTGTCCGTCTGTCTGCTCGTAATTAGTTAAGTAGTTAATTAAATCCCAAATCAAATCAAAAACCAAATTTACTCAGTATCTCCATTTTCATAGGTCTAGGTTTAGTCTTGTCTATAGAGTGTCCTAGGTTCGATAATCCGGTCTTGCCTTAGCTATTCTACTATCCGATAGGTACACTTGCCTTAGGGTTCGGTTTAGTTTAGGTAGTTTCGGTAAAATTAGGTGTGTCTAGGTCTAGGTTTAGGTCTAGGTTTTTATTACATTTTTAGGTACGTTCCGAGCACATCAAGTTTTTGGTGTCTTTCTCATATCTGATTGTTTCCCGAGTTTCCTGTGTCCGTCTGTCTGCTCGTAATTAGTTAAGTAGTTAATTAAATCCCAAATCAAATCAAAAACCAAATTTACTCAGTATCTCCATTTTCATAGGTCTAGGTTTAGTCTTGTCTATAGAGTGTCCTAGGTTCGATAATCCGGTCTTGCCTTAGCTATTCTACTATCCGATAGGTACACTTGCCTTAGGGTTCGGTTTAGTTTAGGTAGTTTCGGTAAAATTAGGTGTGTCTAGGTCTAGGTTTAGGTCTAGGTTTTTATTACATTTTTAGGTACGTTCCGAGCACATCAAGTTTTTGGCGCCGTTGCCGGGGACACTTGGCAATTGGCAAGATTAACTTAGGTCGTCGTTAGGAAATTTTGAGTCTTTTTGGTCTTTCCGTGTCTAGAGTCTTAGGATTTTCTGATTTCGAGTCTAGTTTTTTTTTAGGTTTTAATTTTCGTTTGATTTTTTCTTGAGTCATTTCCGTTATATGCCACACACCCGTTCGCGAGGTCCTCCTGAGCTTACACCTTTATCTGATCCCGACGCGGACATTCGTGAGCGGTTCCGCCTTCTACGCACCGAGCTAGAGGCGTTCATCATTTCCACCACCACCCCTTCGAAACCATCCTCTTCATCCCCACGCGACACCAAACCCATTCCATTCCCCGATCTTTCATCCATGGCGGCACGTCGCACCGTCCACGAGCAGGCTAGCGCCGGAGTCACCGAGGCCCGGTTTGCTATTGCACAGCCTGCTATTGCCAACACCGCAAATTGGCAAGTTTCGTCCCACGTCATCAACGCTTTGACGCATTCGATCCAGTTTCATGGACGTGAGGACGAAGATGCACCGATGCATATCTCCAGGTTCACGCGTATCTGCAACACGTTCGGACTCACCGGAGTCGCGAACGACACCATTTATTTGCGTCTTTTTCCATTCTCCCTTACGTCTCGAGCCGCCGAGTGGCTTGAGACGCTTCCACCTAATTCGATCGCCACCTGGGGCGATCTCACCGCCAAATTCCTGAAAAAGTACCATCCTCCAGCTAAGGCTGCGCGTACTCGGGAGGAAATCCACTCATTTCGCATGGATCCCGACGAGCCTTATTCTGTTGCATATGAGCGTTTCAATACTCTTCTGAGCAGATGTCCGCAACACGGGTTGACGGAATGGGCTATCATCGAGAAGTTCTATAATGGACTTCCTTATTCGGTTCAAAAAGAGTTTAACATTTCTGCTGGAGGACACATGATGGAAAAGCTCACGGTCGATGAATGCAAACAACTGTTTGAGAGCTTCGCACTCGCTGAACAGCAGACCCCCGGAGATCGGAGAGCCACCTTGGCCCCGACTCGATCCCTTGTTCCTTCTACTACCACCCGGGGTGTCCATCACATTGGCTCAGAGACCATACCACCTAGGGAGTTAGAAAACATTTATAAGACCTTAGAGGAAATCAAACTCCATATCAAAGCCAAATGTGAGCTGTGCAGAGGCGCTCACGACACCCGAGACTGCCCGCGTGCTCCCGCTGAGCAAGTGGATTATATTGGAAACCGAAACCAGTTCGGTAATTCATTCCAGTCTGGGTGGAGGAGTGGCCAAAATTCAGGATGGCGAGAGGGAGGAAATCCACCAGGTTTTCAACCGAGGTATAATCAGAATAGTGGAGGAGATGCAGGGCCGACAATGAAGGAGCTTACAGAATTGGTGATGAATCAAACGCAGGTCCTGCAGCAGATGAACGCGAGAGACGAGGCCACACAAAAGAAGCTAGCGGAGCATGACACGTTACTGAGAAATCAACAGGCCTCGTTCTTAGATTTGCAGCGGTCGGTGGGAGATATAGCGAAGCAACTGAAGGAGCTCAACAACCGAGGGGGTCAATTTTCCGGTAGTACTTACAAAAACCCCAATGCGTCGGTTAATGCTGTTACCACACGGAGTGGTCGAGTTCTGGAGAGTCCATCGCCGGCGGTAGTTGATGAAGAGCCGGTCGATGAGGAGATAGAGATGGAGACGCCTGACGGGAGGGTGCACGAGAGCGTAACGCCAGCAAGTACCGCACCGAACGTCGAGGCTGAGGTAGTGAGAGAGAAGCCGCTGAAGTGGGAAGCGGTGAAGGAGAAGAAGAGGGTACGATTCGCGCCGAGACTAATCACAGCCGATGATCTGAAGCAAGTTCCTTATCCAGAGAGGTTAGTTCAGCAGAAGAATGCGCGTGAATACAATCAGTTTTTAGAGCTTCTTAAGCAGCTTAGGGTTACTTTACCTTTTACTGATGTTATTAAACAAATGCCTAAGTATGCTAAATTTCTGAAAGATATGTTAACTAATAAGAAGAAGCTTGAAAACTTTTCTGATGTTACCCTTGATGCTAATTGCTCTGCTGTTGTCCAGAATAGGTTACCTGAGAAATTAACTGATCCTGGCACCTTTACAATTCCATGTTCTTTTGGTGATTCATCTATTACTTGTGCTTTAGCGGATTTAGGTGCTAGTATTAATGTTATGCCTTATTCTGTTTTCATGCATCTAGGGTTAGGTGAGTTAGAGCCGACTAGGATGACCATTTCGTTAGCAGATAGGTCGGTTGTTAGACCCAAGGGGATTGTGGAGAATGTGCTTGTTCAAATTGATAAATTTTTATTCCCGATAGACTTTGTGGTAGTTGATTGTGCATATGATGCTAGTTGCCCTTTGATTTTAGGTAGGCCTTTCCTTAGGACCGCCCGGGCACTAGTTGATGTTTTTGCGGGCACGATTACCTTGAGGGTTGATCATGAGAGTGTAGTGTTTGAAGTGGGTCGGAAAAAGGATAAGGGCACCGAATCGGTATGTTTGATAGGTACTCTCATGTCTTTTATAGATTTGGTGGTTGTAGGAAATAGGTTGGATGATGATGAGTTTGAAGAGGATGAGTGTGGGGAGAACACCGGGGGGTTAATTGAAGTAATTGATCTAACTGATATTTTTGACCCGTTAGTGAAACCCGGTGAGGTAGCTGAGGAAATAGTTGGTGAAGTTGTGACTGAGGATAAGTGTAGGGAAGATCCTGGGGGGTTAGAGATTTTAGTTGATAAAAGTGATAATTTTGACCCATTAGGAGAACCCGTGGAGTTGGTAACTGTGGAGAGTGATGTGGTGGTTGCAGAGGTAGTTAGGAAGCCCACACTTGAGGAGTTAGATGTTTTGAAGGATGAGATTGAGTTTAGACCAAGTGTGGGGAGGTTAGATGTGGTTGTTGCTACCCATGACCCGGAAATGGGTTTTCTAGGTAAAGTTGGTTTTCTTCCGGGTAGGTACAAACATTGGAAGGTTAAGAAGTTGTTGATAGGAGTAAAGTTCAGTGCTTTATGGGGTAGGAAGTTGTTAGATGGTTGGTTGGTTAGAAACCGGTTGAAATCCGGTGTTTTTGTGGTCAGGGATGTGAAGTCCAAGCCTCCGGATGGTTTGGGAGGTCTTGGTTCCGTTTTGTGCTAATTGGTGAAGTGCCCGGTTTGTATATTTTTGTATTTGTGGTTTTAAATTTCTGCAATTTTTCGTTTTTCGTGCATTTGCGTTTTTGGTTTTTGTGTTTTTGTGTTTGCAGGTTATTTTGGAGATTCGAGCTATTGGAAATTTGAGGATGTGCAGGTCAATTTTGCAGTTTTGGCTGGAAATTTCGACCAAAGGCCTGCTGAAGAGAAAAAGATAGAAAATTTTTGGGAGGCTAAAATTCCAAAAACTCTCTGGAAATATCGTTCCAGGCGTATCGCCTGGAGGTAGGCTGGTTATAGGCGATACGCCTGGAGAGTTCAGGCGGGTCCGGTTGTTGGCAGTCCTAGGCGTATCGCCTGGGAAATGCAAGGCTGTAAGCGATACGCCTAGGAGAGGTAAGTCAGAAAAACTTTTCAATTTTTATTTTTATTATTTCTGTTTACCGTCTTGGTGGTGGTTCGCTGCGGCTGATGTGCTGAGTCTCTGGAGTTTCAGGTGAACACGTTTCAAATTGTTTTATTTATTTTACTTCTGCTTTATTTTTGTTCCATTCCACATTGAGGGCAATGTGTGATTCAAGTGTGGGGATGGGATACTTTCGTATTGAGTCAGTCTTTTAGTTTTGGTGTGTTATTGAGTCAGAAAATTTAAAAATTTGAAAAAAAAATTGAAAAATTTGTTCAAAATGTCCAAGATTCTGGCTGCAGTTAATGGAAAATGATAGTAAAACTAGGAATTGATTGTCTAATGTGTGCTTGAATGTTAATTAATAAATAAATTGGGAAATGTGGTTAGGTATGGTTTGAATGGAAAGCATTTCTAGTCTATGATGTGTCGGTAGGCCCAGCTGACCTAGGAGTAGCTTAAATTGCCTATGTGGTTATTGTTGTATAAATATGCTAATCAGTCTGCTAGTGGGTTCCCATTTTAGGAGTGATAGGGATACTGAATCTGATGATTAGGAAGGACGAGACCACTTTAGGCTAGATACTCCTATGTCCTTAGAATTTCAATGAGCATGTAGTTAATAATTTGGTTAATGAATTAGAGTGAAGGGGCAGACTACTCATGTACAAACTAGGGATAGTATCCCGTGGTAAGTACCTCTGATGATGTTCCGGATCTCGCGGGCAAAATACTCATGTATGATTTCGGGGGTAAGACCTTGTGAAAGAATACCTCTGGTGATGTCCGTTGGTAATTTTAGGTAAAAGTGACCAACTATAAAATATATAAAAAAAATATATATATATATATATATATATATATATATAAAAAGAAAAAAAATGAAAAAAATGAGAAAAGAAAAAAAATGATAACTTAGAGGATAAATGCTCAAGAATTTGCATATAAATAAGTAGTTATTCCTTGGACATCTTAGTATCTGGTTTAAAGGGGGTTGGAAATATAAAAATTTAAATCAATTATAACCTTTGCTTTGACTGATAATGATTCGGTAGTAGGTTGAACTAGAGCTTTCTTTAGTGGGATCCATAGGCAGCTGAACTTATATCTGGTAATTTTATAAACACATGGGGGCAAAAGAAAAGGTTGGTGGTTGGGTTTAGTCGGATAGAAATATCGGCAATCATAGTTAGTGTGTGATTACATTATGGTATGTGGAATTGTTTGGTGGCTGTTGAAGTCTTAACGGTAAATGTTTAGAGTCGATTTCCTGGTTGTGATTCCATTGCAGTATTTTTCGAGGACGAAAAAAGAGTCAGTGTGGGGATGTTTGATGTGTTGCAAACACATCCTAATTTAAGAGTCTTTTATTTAGTTATTTGAGTCCAATTGAGTCGGTTGTCTTTAGTTTTACGTACTTTTATTAAAGTTTGAGTCTTTTGGTCCTTTTTATGTTTTCTTATAAGTTTTGTAGGTTTTGATTAAGTCCCGAGGCTTTGAGAGGATGGTTGGAAAGAATTGGAGAAATAAAGGACAAGTGCTGAACAAGACATCCCAGGCGTATCGCCTGGGAATGGGTTGTGTCCAAGCGATACGCGCGGACTGGTTGGTCAAAGAAAGTCAAAGTCGGTGAAGACCGACTAAATTGTCGTGTAATGAGCTCCAGGCGTATCGCCTGGAGGAGGTAGGTCTGTAGGCGATACGCCTACAGCCTCAAATCCCGCAAAAGAAGTAATTCGACTATAAAATCGATTTTAGGGTTTGTGTTCGGAATTCTTCGACTTCCAGACGGCAGAGGGGCGAACAAAGGTGATTTTCAAGAGCAAGAAAGTGCTGGAATCGCAGAGGAACCAACGGGTGATCGCTTCAAAGCTGAAAATCATCATCAAATCATTCGGGTTTCTTCGTATCTCGTTTTAATTCTTAGTTTCAGTTATGTTTATGGTTAAAGACAGAATCTTTATTGTGTTTTCTGCTATGAATATGATTGTAGGCTAGGCGTTTAACACCGCCTAGACCGTTTGGATGAACAATTGACACTTGTGATTTTATCTGGTTTGTGATAACTTGATTGATGTATGTTCCTATTAAATTCCAATGATTATTATGGTTGATGCATGTGTGTGTTAGGAGCAGATTGTTAATTGTTTGTCGATGCTTAATTTACCCGCGAATGTCTTTCGGTTTAGGTAGATTAACTAAAGTAGTTAACTTTAGGGTTGATTGCTAAAGTGTAGTTAGGGTTTCCTTGACTATTGCATTAACATTTAATTGATAATTTGGCTGTAATGTGCTGCTAAACTGAAGACTTAAAAGGTATAGGTTTAACGGGTAGTTGGGTTGGTTAAAATTGTAGGGTTGCGTTGTCTCAAAAGGAAGCGTCCTAGGGTTTTGTCTAGCTTGCTATTTCGTGTCATTCAGGGTAATCGTTGGTAGCTCCGGTTAGTCTAGGTGTGCCTTAGGTATATCCGAGGGTGGCTAGGGTAATTGAAGTGGGAAGGACTTAAAAGGTGAACCCTTGTTCGAGCGTTAGGAACATTAGCTAAGAAGGACTTAAAAGGTGAATTAGCTACCATCAGAGTTGTCATAGCCAGGTGAAGTTGTAGGTGTTAGTTGGGATTCTAGGTCTAGGTGGTGTCTTTCTCATATCTGATTGTTTCCCGAGTTTCCTGTGTCCGTCTGTCTGCTCGTAATTAGTTAAGTAGTTAATTAAATCCCAAATCAAATCAAAAACCAAATTTACTCAGTATCTCCATTTTCATAGGTCTAGGTTTAGTCTTGTCTATAGAGTGTCCTAGGTTCGATAATCCGGTCTTGCCTTAGCTATTCTACTATCCGATAGGTACACTTGCCTTAGGGTTCGGTTTAGTTTAGGTAGTTTCGGTAAAATTAGGTGTGTCTAGGTCTAGGTTTAGGTCTAGGTTTTTATTACATTTTTAGGTACGTTCCGAGCACATCAACCTCTGATTCTCTCTATCTACCTCCGACCACTTTTCCATCCAAAAGTCTTTCCGTTCGGTGCCGATTACTCATGCAAACCATCGATAGTGCTTGAAAGATCAAATGTTCGAAGATGGTTTACAGAATGTGGCAAGTTCGTGACCCTACACTCCATGATTTCGACCCGTATGAGATTTACGCCTTTACGGTGCGTTTTCATATTTTTCTATGTAATGTTTAGGTTAAACCTTAAAGTTTTGTTGGTGTGTTTTTTAAAAAATCGTGTTTTAATTTCAGCTAATGAACCTTCCCTGTTTACACCGAAAGTATTTCATGGTGGAGAATATATTGAGAATCTAGAAAGGAAGTACATAAACGTTAGATACATTGACATGGTTGATTCGGATGAGTTCTCGATCCATGAGTTTGATCGTATGATCCAATATTTAGGCCACGCTAAAGAAGCAACTATTTACTATTACTATAGGATCCCAACTGAGGATTTGAATCTAGGTTTAAGAGCTCTAGGGAATGACAAGGATGTGATTGGTTTATTTAAGTATGTTGCTAGTTATAAGGTGATTTCTATCTTTATTGAACATGAAGGTACCACTTTAAACACATATTTTATGCAAAATGATAACTTATGTTGTAATCGAGGAGATTGTTGATGATATGCCAAGCCATAATGTCCCATCTGCTGAATTGAGAAGTAGGTTGTTACAAATAGGGTGAAATTCCAATGTTTTGCAAGATGAGATAGTAAATGAGATATATGTGCACGAGGGGAATGAATTGGCATCTGCTAATGTAGAAGGTGATAATGCAACTATTGGGAGTGAGAACGAATTGCTAATTGGGAATGTAGAAGGTGATAATGCAACTGTCCAATTACGGATTGATGAGCAGGGTGGTAATGTAGAGAAGGAGATACATGTCAATGATGAAAATGATTTGATGGCTGCTAATATAGAAGGTGATAAGGTATTTCAAGTAGAAGCAAATGAGATAGATGATCCTTTTGATGGGCATGATGACATACTTGGGACTGCTACTCAAGATGCAAATGCATCTGCTTCTAATGTATCTGATGAACATGCAACTAGTTCTAATGCAAATGTTCACTATGATCTCCCCAAGCCTGATGAGATATTCTTGGCTCAATTTATGCATCAATATGCACAAGATCAAGATGATGATGGATATAATGGTGAAGATGAGGATGGGGATACTGATGAGGATGGAGATAGTAGTGGTCATGATGAGGATGGAGATAGTAGTGACCATGGAGATGTAGATAAGGATGATGATGAGGATAATGACTCAGATTATTTCGTTGATGAAGAGAATTTGATTGAGGATGTGGAGGAAGATATGGAACATTACAGAGCTACAGTTGATCATGAGGATGTTGTTGAGCAAAATGATGATGAGGAAGTGGAGGAATTGGACTTTGATGAATATGTTAGTGCAGATGATGAGGAAAATGATTGTCCATTGACAAAAGCAATAAAGAATGCTAATTTGAAGAGAAATAGACCAAAGGAATGTTCAATAGGCAATTTAATTTGTGGGTCAAATGATAGGTACTAAACAAGAAGTAAGGTTTGTTGTTCTTAAGCTAGTTGTGAAGACTAGGAAGCAACTAGTTTTTAGGAAAAATAACCTCAAAACAATCCGTGTGATATGGTATGGGCCAAATCCTGAATAAATATGTAAAGAGGGACAAAAAGGGGATTCTACTCATATTAGGAAATCTTCCAAAGCTGGCGGGTCCCAACAAAAAAAAAGCATCCAAAGTGGGTAGTTGTCCATTTGAGAAAGTAAAGAAAATCAGATTCCCCAAACCTAGTTGCCCCTTTGCCTTGCAAATATCAAGGAGAACTACTAAAGAAGCTCGGTGTGTTAAAACAATCAAAGGAGTTCACAAATGTTTGAACACATGGGATCTAGATATCTATACAGTGTCGGCTATTACAAGAGATATTGAAAACCTCATTGAGTCAAACCCCTCAATACTTCTGAAGTCTCTACAGGACTTGTTATGGAAGAAGAATCATGTGAACTTACACTTACAAAAAGTTTTTAGGGCAAAAGATATGGCTGTTAAGAAAATTCAGGGTGATTACATACATCAGTATGGTTGGTTAAGGGGGTATAGTGAAGAGATTCTTATATCCAACCCAGGTTCAACAATAAAGATTGATGTTGAGAGTGACTGTAACCCATCCACTCCTACAAGGTAATTTAAGAGTATTTATATTTGCTTTAAGGCTATGAAGGATGGTTTCAATGCTTGTGAGAGAGACATTTTAGGATTGGATGATTGTTTCATGAAGGCCATATCCTGGGCAAATATTGACTGCAGTTGGAGTAGATTCTAACAATGGTATTTATCTAGTTGCTTATGCAATAGTAGAAGCCGAAACATTAGCATCATGGACTTGGTTTCTGGAAAATCTTGGAGATGATTTGGATTTGACTGCCTCTTCCAATTTTAGCTTAATTTCCGATAGACATAAGGTAATTTGGTATCATGAATTGTGAGTGTTTGATTTCATAAATTACAACTCATCTAATTAATCTCTTTTGTTATAATATACAGGGAATTATTCCCGCTTTGAAAAAGGCTTTCCCTGCTGCTGAGCATAGGTATTGTGTGAGACATATACATGACAATATGAAATCCAAATGGAGGGGCAACACTTACAGGGATATGCTTTGGAAGACTGGTAGTCGAAGAACAATTCCACAGTTTGATAATTCTATGGAAGCAATCAGAAATGAAGATGATGGTTTATATCAGTGGTTGAAGGAAATCCCTCCAAAACATTGGAGCAAAGCTCATTTCAGTGGTATGTTATAAAATCATTAACTTACTTAAATATATTTGCTGAGTATGTTATATTTTCTAATGTTGTATACATAAATTATGCAGAAAGACCACAATGTGATGTGTTGCTAAACAACATTTGTGAAGTGTTCAATAAGCAGTTGGTTAGGGGCAGAGACAAGCCCATATTTACATGTTTGGAGTTCATAAGGGAGTATATGATGACGAGGATTGCTGCTGTACATAGGATGATTGAGAAGGCTGAAGGCCCATTAACACCAGCTGCAGCAAGGGTTTTCTCATTTAGTAAAGAGAAGGCTAATACTTATAACTTGATTTTGGCTGGAGGTAGGAAGTATCAGGTTACTGGACCATGGATGGAGGGTGTATATGTGGATCTGGATAAGAAAACTTGTTCATGCATGTGACAATCGGCAATTTCCCAGGTTAACCCCGTTAATAATTTGTGTTATATTTTGATAACGTCCGTTACTTCCGTTAACTTTCATAGTTACACGAGCGATGCACATGAGTCTAGACGTCGGTTAACTTACTTGAATAATTATATTTTATGATTTTATGTAAATCATATTTTATAACTCCATGAAAACGTTTTGTCATTTTATGTGGCAATTATCTTTATTATTACGTGGTATATATGTATATATATATATATGCACATCGGTTTATGATTTTATGTGACGGTGTGTCACGTAATCATACGAACTATTTCTATGATTTTATAGAAATCTAAAAACATTAGTTATGGATTTATAACTATGATTTTATGCGAAACATATATAGATTATATTTTTGTAAAACTTCGTTCGTTAAATACGTTTTGACATACACTCGATTAATTATCGGTAAGTTACCTCCGTTAACTTCATCAGAGAGTTCGTTAATATTTTATAACCTTGAGGGGCCTTACTGTAAATTCTGAAACTTGTTTTCTATTTAATAAAGCTGGAGGGACTGATGTGTCAATATCCAAACTTTGTAACCATTTGTGTTTATTTGTGGAGGGACCATTTTTGACAATTCTCGAAAGCCAATTCAATGGCATTTACGAGCTGTAGAACGAGAATCGGTTTCGACCGATCGACATTATCATCATCGGTTTCAAATTAAGACAATCAATCCTCCATTCAAGTCTCTTTTGATTGCAATAATCATTTTACCACTGAAGATCCGTTCAATTGCGAGAAACACAACCTTTCTCAAGCTCTCGCTCTCTCTTTCGTTTTTTTTCTATTTTCCGACGAACTCGGAAATTCCGGCTAACCGAGCACCGTTTCACCATCTCTCTCACATCACGGTAGTCGCCTCCCTCTGCTGACCAGCCCAGTAGCAACGATTTTGGGAACGGAGCAACGTCAAGTGTTCAAGTCGAGAGATTTCGGTTTCGTTTCGGCTTCATAAACGCATCAAAACTCATCGTTGATTCGAGGTAACCATTCCCCTATGTTAGTCGCACATATTTCTTCATTTTGTTACTGGTTTTGCGATTTTCCGGTGATCGGAATAAAACTCCGGCCACCGGAGTTTTGGGGAAGAAGATGATGACGCATAGCTATTTGATATATAAAATGTTTTCTAAGTTTTATTGCTGTCAGCGTCTAGCCCAATGTCTTAGGGTCATGGTTTGGTTTCGAGAGGTCACCGGTTCTAGACTCGGGAGCCTCAATCTTTTTCCGTATTTTCGTAAAATTTCGACTTTAGGCTCTGTTGATTGATGGTTAAAAGTCTTTCCGTTCGAATTGAAACCAAACACAGCCCTTTGGCTCAACTGTTAAAGCGCTGCTTGATATCCTGGAGGTAGTGTGTTCGAAACCCCCCTCACCCCAAAGTCTGTTATTATGTTTTTTTTTTCTTTCTCTCCTTGATCCGATCTGCTTGCTGCTGCCTGCATATAACCAGTGGCTGCGAACATTGTTAACAAACGAGCCCTTAGCCCAGTGGCTAGGGCGTTGTGTTGTAACCACCAGGTCACGGGTTCGAGTCCTGTGACCCTCATTTTCACTGTTTTATTTTTGTTTAATGATTTTCAAGCATTTTTGGTCCAAAAAACTTAAACGTACTAGTAACCGATTATCAAATCTCGACCCATGAAGTTTTCAAAGACCCGTTGGGGTATTCGTTGAACTTTTATATTATGAAAACATTATTACTTAAAAGAATTAAAATTGTATAGTCTCGTTATTAATTATAAAAAAAATTAGTTTTATATATATGAGTACATATATATATATATATATATATATATATATATTTGATTTATGGTCATGCAAACGTTTTAAATATTTTCTTTAAACTCTCGGAATTTTTACACGACATATAAATATATATTTAGGACGCGTTATTTTTCACCCTTGTGGCTACGCCTCGATATTTATATTTATGAATAAATATACATATATATATATATTTATTTATTTATTTATCCGATCATCTCTACATTTTATTATTGGGAATAATATACGTGCATTGATTTTCATAATTTCTTGTGTCCATGATTTACGTTATTTTTGACTACTTTCGAACGAACGATTTTTAGTCACAAATTAAATTTGTCACCTGCGTCATAATTGGAATTTCTTGATAAACAAAAATCGTCGTCTAGGCTATGTTACGCATGTTCAGACACACACTTACGTATGTAAATTCAATAGGTGCTTGGTAGTTACGCAAGACTCGAAGTCTTAATAAATTATAGCAGCGCACCCTAAGGTGAGTTTCACAACCTTTACGTTACGTCCGGTTTTGGACGATAACACACGCAAACACGTTACACCCGGGTTGGGGTGATGACACGATAACGTTTATGTATGATTAAAGTAGAAATCCAACATATATCACATGTTCACGTAAAATGCTTATCTTTGAAAGTCCTTACTTATCGAACCGTTAATAGTATATAGCGAGGGGATATTGGGTAGTACTACTGGGGTCTGACAAACCCCACTTAGCGGGCACGAGATGCACCACCCGACTGGCGGTCGGACTGAGGACAATGTCAGCCTAAACTTACCGTGATCGAGTAGACACGGGGAAGGCAAACCACGTAAGGAATTATTCTTATAACTAATTGGTCAGCTTCAGTTGCGAACGTTTTAGTGACATGAACTTAGGCTCGCTACCTACGATATGGATTGTACTGTTAATATACATGCTTACATACGAATAAAAACTGTTGTATTCGTACTGCATAACTATACTAGTTGTACTTATGTGCTTATGTGAACTCACCAACATTAGTTGACACTTGCTCTTATGCATGCTTTGCAGGACGCTAGGAGAATCGGATTTTTGGACACGTACGCTGGTTAAACTTTATTTTTGGGAACTTGCTTTTAAAACCTTTATCTTGAACTTTATTTACTTGTCGGGCGCTTGTTTTGCGCAACATAACTTTTATAAGCTTCCGCTAAACTTTAAACTCTGGTTTAATATTTCCCGTTTGGAAATACATTTACATTTTGAACCCTGAACTTATGTTTGATGTAACTAATGACTCGGGTCCTGGTCTGGTTCACACCCCACACGGTAAAACTCCGTTAGTGGAAATTGGGGGTGTGACAATGCAGGATATGACAACTTACTGGAATACCTTGCTCTCATGTAATAGCTTGTATATGAGATTTGAAAAAGTCCAAGAAAGGTGAATCAATTCCAGAGAAATGGGTTTCAAAGGTTTATTGGCTAGAGATAGGGATGACAATGAAACCCGAACCCGACGGGAAAACCCGAAACCTGACACAAATGGGACGGGTATGGGGTCGAGTAATCGGATATGGGTCCGGGTATGGGATTACTTTTGAATTTTTTCATGGGGATGGGACGGGTATGGGATTTGAAAATATACCCGCTTACCCGTCCCGATTACCCGATAATACATACTCGCTATAATTTTCTTTCTTTTATTTATTTATTTTAAGTATATATTGTATAATTTTATTTATCTATTCTTTATTTTTATCTATAATACTAAGTTTTTCGTGGGTATGGGTCGGTATGGGACACACTTTTATAAACGGGTATGGGGTTGGGATTACTCAAACCCGCCCCATGGCTATCCCTAGCTAGAGACCTGCAAAAAGGTTTATTCACACACAATTAACCCTATGGATGGGAGATCTATGTGGCCAGTATCAAGATGCCCAACAAATTTGACTCCTCCAAAACGTCATACACAAACTAAGAGGCCAAAAAAGAAGAGGAAGAAGTCATAAATTGGGGAAGGTGCGTGAATGTCACACCCCCAATTAACCACTAACGAATTTATACCGTTAAGGGGTGCGAGCAAACCAGGACCACAACCATTAGTTACATATACTAAACGAATCAGAGTTAGTCCAAATATATGTCATGAATTAAAGTCTCAAAATACGCAGCGGAAAATATTGTCTTAGCACTAACCACGTGCTTTACAAAATCATTGTTTTAAATTCCCAATTTAGTTTAAACAAAAGTAAAATGTCTTCATGTGCTATGCCAACCCGCTCCGGATACTCCTCAGCGATCTGCAAAAGTTTAACCACGCAAGTGTCAACCTAACGGTTGGTGAGTTCACAACGGGCTTGTCATGCAGCGGCCCGGTCTCATAATCATAATCGTGTCAACATATACTTATGTAAATATTTATTTGTTAAAAGCAATACTCAGTGATAATACACCAGTCCACAATCATAGTAGCGTGATTTAGTAAAAGTAATGTCCGTAACATGCGTTATCGGGTAGTACTAGTTCTGTAAAATTAAAGTGCTCAACCGATATCGCGGGTAGCTAATCCGTTGTTCCATTCACTAAGGAAGTTTGTACCAAAGCTGACTAATAAGTATTGTAGTGGCATCGCCATCATCTATTTTGTTTTGCGGACATACGTCATCGCGGCTTTGTCTCCCCCGTGTCCTCTCGGGATCACGGTCAGATAGGCTGATATTGTACCTCCGTGCACCTCCAGTGTCACGAGGCGGAGTTTGTCAAACTCCAGTAGATCTACCCAACATCCCCTCGCTTTACAATTAATGGCACAATTAAGTTGAGGACTTTTTCAGTTAAAAGGCAATCCTTAGAGATCATGTGATATCATGTGGTTTAGACTTTAACCTACACTAGCCATATTAAAACGGTTTACCGGATTCTCATGAATCCCAAAATGTTTAACTTACGTCACTATGGCCCATAACATAGCACGTTGGAACTATGACACGACATACCGACACACGACACCGATGGTTGATCATAAACGAGGGTTCACATAACTCAGAAATCAAAGCATGTTTCATTATTGCACAATCATGTAAGTCATGGCATAACATTCAAATTAGTTGCACAAGTTTAGGTTTTGGTATTGGCACAGTTTCGCTACACAATTTCGCTATGTGCACGGGCAGCACTTTCGCTAGGGAATACCCGTTGACATAGTTTCGCTAGCTAGTTTCGCTCGAAACTGGTTTGAACTTTAGTTCATAAAAGGCACAGTTTCGCTAGATAGTTTCGCTCGAAACTGATGACACAGTTTCGCTATCTAGTTTCGCCCGAAACTGATTTGAACTTTCGTTCAGGAGTCTATGGTTGTTTCGCTCGGTAGTTTCGTTCGAGCAGGTATACTTAGTTTTCACGGCGACACTATAGTTTCGCCATATAGTGTCGCTGGATGAATATTAACACAGTTTCGCTGAATAGTGTCGCCCAGAGAACACACAGTTTCGCTAAACGCAGAAAACTCGTTTTTAAGACCAAAAATCAATCTAACAGCTTCCATACTTCATGTAATTCATTATCTAGCATGCATAAACATTTACCAACATTAAACAAGCAAATCTAACACCCTAAACATGAGTTTTCATCATCAAATCACCAAGAACACTTTTTAAGCACAAAATGACCTAACTAGCATAAATCTTCATTATGGCATGATTTTACACGTAAAGTTGCAGACTTTATGATAGATCTAGCATTCCTAAGCATCATATCAGAAGATCAAACAATTACACGGAGGTTTAAGCATGCTTTTTAAGAAAACACATAGAAATGCAAGAAAAACGGTTTTGGAGACTCACGGTTCGATCTAGGATCCGAATGGATGAGTTCACAAATCTGAGATGACGGCGGCTCGTGGTGGTTCTCGGCTGGCCAGAATTCAGGAGAGTGTGTGTGTGTTTTTGAGAAATAATGTAAGTAATGAGGATTAGGGTTTAGGTTGGCTTTATATATCATATAGATCAGGTGCTAGTTTCGCTGGCAGTTTCGCTGGCCAAGCGAAACTAACTCTGAATACTTGTAAATCAAAAGTTTAGCTACCGAGCGAATTTACAGTTTCGCTCGGTAGTTTCGCTGGCAACCAAAAGGGGCCAATTTACATTCTAAGCAAGATAAGCACGATTCATGAATTTGTCATGCTATTAATAATACTAAATCATGCGTTTAAATCACATTGCACATAATGACCATAAATGAATGAACACATAACACAAGTGGTCGGGTTCAGTGATCAACCAAAGGTCGTGGACGTATTCGGCCTAGTTAAGCATTAGTTACTAAGTTAACACTTATAACGTAACTAACGGAGATTGTCTAACGGAAGTTAACCTTGAAATTCTCGGATGTCACATCATCCCCTTGTAAATGGAATTTTCGTCCTGAAAATTATTCTTGCGTTGTAGCGTTCGCAGCCTCGGCTGTCGTTGTTGCTGTCGTTGCTGGGGAAAGAAAGCAAAAGTTTTAGGGTCGCCACATCCTCCTCCTATTAAAGGAATTTTGGTCCCAAAATTAAATCATACCTTGAGTTTCCGTGGACGTTTGCCCGAACAAGTGAGGATACTTTTTCTTCATTTGATCCTCTCGTTCCCAAGTATATTCAGGTCCACGCTTTGAGTTCCATCGAACCTTGACGATCGGAATCTTGCTACGTTTGAGGGTTTTCTCCTCGCGTCCCATGATTTCTACTGGTTGTTTAATAAATCTCAGATGTTCATCAATTTCCAATTCCTCCAAGGGAATTATCTCAGTGTCTTCAGCCAGACATTTCTTCATGTTCGAGACGTGAAACACGTTGTGAACTCCATCGAGTTCAGCAGGGAGTTGTAATCGGTAGGCCACCGGGCCTACTTCCCCGATGATTTCAAATGGACCGATATAGCGAGGATTCAACTTTCCACGCTTTCCGAAGCGTATCACTCCTTTCCAGGGAGATACCTTCAATAGTACCTTGTCGCCTACGTCGAACTTCAAAGGTTTACGGCGTTTGTCGGCATAGCTCTTTTGCCTGTCACGTGCTGTGGCTATCCGCTTTCTGATTTGAATAATTCGTTCAGTTGTATCGTGAATGATTTCCGGTCCGGTGAGTCCTTTCTCACCCGTTTCGGCCCAACACACGGGCGATCTACATTTTCTGCCATATAGAGCTTCAAAAGGTGCTGCACCGATGCTCGTATGATAACTGTTGTTGTAGGAGAACTCCACCAACGGAAGGTGAGCCTCCCAGTCCTTGCCGAAGTCGAGAACGCAAGCTCGGAGCATGTCTTCCAAAGTCTGAATAGTTCGTTCCGTCTGACCATCGGTCTGCGGGTGATAAGCTGTACTCATATCCAGTCTGGTTCCCAGTGCGTCTTGCATAGATTGCCACAGTCGGAAAGTAAATCGAGGATCTCGGTCGGAGATAATGGTCTTAGGCACTCCATGACGTGCCACAATTCGGTCAATATACAGCTTTGTTAACTTATCCATATTGTCACTTTCCCTCACTGGAATAAAATGTGCAGATTTAGTTAGTCGATCAATGATAACCCAAATCGCATCCGGTCGATTCGATCGATGAGGTAGCCCTGTTACGAAATCCATGGAAATATCCTCCCATTTCCATTCCGGGATCTTTGGTTGCTGCAGTAATCCCGAAGGCTTTTGGTACTCGATCTTAACTCTTGAGCATGTTAAACACTTAGCCACATATCGCGCAATGTCGGCTTTCATATTCGGCCACCAATACAAGTTCTTCAAATCCTGGTACATTTTTTCCGATCCAGGGTGCACCGAATACCTTGATTTGTGAGCCTCGTCCATCACAAGCTCACGGAGATTCCCAAGTAAAGGAATCCAAATTTTGTCATTGTAATATCTGAGCCTGTCGGACTTAATTTCAGAGTTACCATCCACCCCTCGCAGTGCTTCAGCTGCGAATTTTTCTTCTTTTAAAGCTTCTTGTTGAGCATCGCGGATTCGATCCGGCAGTCCCGTGTGAATGGTAAGTTGCAGCACTCGTACTCGTCGAGGCTTGTCGTACTCTTTTCGACTTAAGGCGTCAGCCACAACATTGGCTTTTCCCGGGTGATACTTAATTGCTAAGTCATAATCATTTAGTAGCTCGACCCACCTTCGCTGTCGCATGTTGAGGTCCTTTTGTTCAAAGATATGTTGTAAGCTTTTGTGGTCGGTAAATATCGTGCACTTTGTTCCGTAGAGGTAATGTCTCCAAATCTTGAGTGCAAATACAACGGCTCCTAATTCCAAATCATGTGTTGTGTAATTCTTCTCATTGACCTTCAGTTGCCTGTACCCGTAGGCAATCACTTTGTCTCGTTGCATCAACACGCAACCGAGTCCCTGAATGGATGCATCGCAGTAAACCACGAAGTCGTCAACCCCTTCGGGTAACGAGAGAATCGGAGCTGAACATAACATGTCCTTAAGAGTTTGAAACACGTGTTCTTCTTTTTCACCCCATCTATATTGCACTCCTTTGTGCGTTAAGGCTGTTAAGGGTTGAGCCAATTGCGAGAAACCCTTGATGAATCTTCGGTAATATCCGGCAAGTCCCAAAAACTGTCGGATTTCGGTCGGTGCTCTCGGAGTAGACCAATTCTTGATAGCTTCCACTTTAGCTGGGTCGACATGAATTCCATCCTGATTAACAATGTGTCCAAGAAACTGGACTTCGCGAATCCAAAAGTCGCATTTTGAAAACTTAGCGTAAAGCTGTTCCTTGCGGAGTAATTCCAAGATAAGTCGTAGGTGACTATCGTGTTGTTCCTTTGTCTTGGAGTAGATTAAAATATCGTCAATGAAAACTATCACAAACTGATCGAGGTACGGCTTGCACACCCGATTCATCAGATCCATAAACACAGCAGGCGCATTAGTTAGCCCAAACGGCATAACCAAAAACTCGTAATGACCATACCGAGTTCTGAAAGCAGTCTTGGGGATATCTTCATCACGAACACGAAGTTGGTGATATCCAGACCGTAGATCAATCTTTGAAAAGTAGCTTGAACCTTGCAGTTGGTCGAAAAGGTCGTCGATTCGAGGAAGTGGATACCGATTCTTGATCGTAACCTTGTTAAGCTCTCGGTAGTCGATACACATTCGGAACGTTCCATCTTTCTTCTTAACAAACAATACCGGTGCTCCCCAAGGAGACGAACTTGGACGAATAAATCCTTTGTCGAGTAACTCTTGAAGTTGTGCGGAGAGTTCGTTGAGTTCGCTTACCGCCAGGCGGTACGGTGCGCGTGCAATCGGAGCCGCTCCGGGAGCTAAGTCGATTCCAAACTCGACTTGTCGAAATGGAGGCAAACCAGGCAAATCATTAGGAAATACATCTTGGAAGTCGCGGACTATCGGGTAGTCGTCGATTTTACTCTCGGGAAGTGTCGTGTCGGTGACGTTTGCAAGGATTGCGAAGTGTCCTTTACGAAGGCACTTTTGAGCTTTAAGAAACGAAATAATACCGGTGACTGTTCCACCTTTTTCACCTTGAACTGTTAACACTTCACCTTCTTCGAGTGGAATACGAATCACTTTTTCTTGACATAAAATTTCAGCTCGGTTTTCAGATAACCAATCCATTCCTACTATGACATCAAAACTACCAATCGGGAAAGGCATAAGATCGATTCCTAACGTATGGCCAGCTAGCTCTAACTTACAGTCCTTAACTATCTGAGTCGTATCATGAAGTTTACCATTCGCTAACTCTACCACATACTTAGCATCTAAGTCAATCGGTTTAGCATTAATTAATCTAGCAAACTTAGTGGAAATAAAACTTCTTTCAGCACCAGAGTCAAACAATACAGTAGCAAAGAAACCATTTAGCATAAATTTACCGTTAATCACGTTGGCGTCGTTGTGAGCTTCTCCTTGCCCCATAACGAAAGCTCTTCCCCTGCCGTTACCATTCCCGTTGCCATTTCCTCCGCCATTACCATTTCCACCATTGTTTCCCTGATTTCCATTTCCCTGTCTTCTCAACTGGGGGCAGTCCCTTTTCATGTGGCCTTGAGCACCACATTCATAGCAGTTCCCATTACCATTTCCTCTGGGAGCTTCATTGTTGTTGTTACGGTTCTGACCATTGT
The DNA here is from genome assembly GCA_039602395.1 of Deinandra increscens subsp. villosa. Classification (NCBI taxonomy): domain Eukaryota; kingdom Viridiplantae; phylum Streptophyta; class Magnoliopsida; order Asterales; family Asteraceae; genus Deinandra; species Deinandra increscens. Next base: position 96,442,600 of record JBCNJP010000007.1, on the reverse strand, counting down.
TGTTTCCATTGCCCCGGTTGTTTCCATAGTTGTTGTTGCCATGATTGTTGTTGTTGTTTTGCCTTGGGCGGTTTTGTTGCTCAGGTAAAATTGCCCAGCTGTCTTTTGCTTCGTGGCTTTTCTTGCCACATCTTTCACAGTTTAAACTCCTTCTACAAATACCAGTGTGATGCTTCCCACACTTGTTACACATGGGCAGGTTACCCTTGTAGTTACTTTGACCGTTACCGCCCTGGCGGTTGTTTCCACTGTTGTTCCCAGACCTTTTGCTTTGGCCTTGGGAGTTATAAGACCTCCCAGTGCTGTTTCCAACACTCTGATTGTTCATTGAGTTTTCAGGAGCTTCATCATCAGCTTTTCTTTTGCCACTTAAGGCAGTCTTCTCTGAGGCTTTTGTAGGAAGTGTACCTTTCTCAATTTCCTGATCAGTAAGCTTGTGAGCCAAACGGATGGCTTGCTGCACGATTGTGGGGTTGCTGGCAGTCACTAGTCCTTTGATTTGAGGCGCGAGGCCTTCCAAATAACGCTCGATGCGTTTGAACTCAGCATCAACCATTGTTGGGCATAGTACCGCGTATTCGTGGTAACGCGCAGTATACTGCTCAACTTCAGACCCTATCATTTTCAGATTCAAGAATTCACCCTCTAGCTTCTTTACTTGGTCACGGGGACAGTACTCCTCCATAATCAGTTCCTTAAACGCTCCCCATTCCATGTTATTAGCCGCATCTAACCCAATCATCTGGATTTCGGCATTCCACCAGGTGAGAGCAGCCCCCTCGAAGGTACGAGTCGCATACTTCACTTTGTTCTCAGCAGGGCAGTTACACATAGAGAAGACCTTCTCAGACTTCTCGATCCACCTGAGGAGTCCTACCGCTCCTTCCTCGCCGGAAAACGTCATCGGCTTGCAGTCCATGAAGGACTTAAACGTGCAGTGATGGAAGTTTCCTGATGCATAAATAATTCGGGTTTTAAGTTTAAACAAGTCAAATTGTAATCGCTTTGTGCCTTAACCGGCATAATAATTACCCTGCGCAGCGAATGTAGCTTGGACGGCTGCCACTGCGGCTTGCACGTGTTCATTTATCATAGCTTGCAGTTGTGCAGGTGTCAGGTTAATGTTGTTCCTTCCGTGTCCTCTTCCAGGCATTTTCTGGACAGTTAAAGTAGCCAGCGTTCAGTTACAGTTATACTCTATACATATCTCATAATATGTATATTAACAATTTCCCGTTATCCCACTATTAGTCCAGAAAAATTTTCGTGCAAAATTGAGGCGTCGTCGGGGAACGTCGTAAGTCGTAAGTACTATCGTCGAAAGTCGGCTTTCCCATAAAAGTCACCGTCGGCGTAGTCATCGTAGTAGAAATCAGGACGTAGCGTGTAGCATCGTTTCGTGGTCGCTTTCCCCCGGAATAGTGTGCGTATTAGCGTTCGCATTTCGTATTCATGTGTGAAAATTTTCCCTAAGGTTTTCCGTTAGACTACTTAGACACGGTCTATATATATATATATATATATATATATATATATATATGTATATATACATATGAAGTATTTACTTACACAGCAGAGCGAGTATCCCAGGTTGGCACGTAAAAATTTTGTCTTTGGGAATTTGTTTGTTCGTTTGTAACTAAGGTTTCAAGTTGCAGTTTCCAAATCGTTTTTCAAAAATGATTCCAGTTCTCTGCAACTTATGGCTCTGATACCAATCTGTCACACCCCCAATTAACCACTAACGGAGTTTATACCGTTAAGGGGTGCGAGCAAACCAGGACCACAACCATTAGTTACAAATACTAAACGAATCAGAGTTAGTCCAAATATATGTCATGAATTAAAGTCTCAAAATACGCAGCGGAAAATATTGTCTTAGCACTAACCACGTGCTTTACAAAATCATTGTTTTAAATTCCCAATTTAGTTTAAACAAAAGTAAAATGTCTTCATGTGCTATGCCAACCCGCTCCGGATACTCCTCAGCGATCTGTAAAAGTTTAACCACGCAAGTGTCAACCTAACGGTTGGTGAGTTCACAACGGGCTTGTCATGCAGCGGCCCGATCTCATAATCATAATCGTGTCAACATATACTTATGTAAATATTTATTTGTTAAAAGCAATGCTCAGTGATAATACACCAGTCCACAATCATAGTAGCGTGATTTAGTAAAAGTAATGTCCGTAACATGCGTTATCGGGTAGTACTAGTTCTGTAAAATTAAAGTGCTCAACCGATATCGCGGGTAGCTAATCCGTTGTTCCATTCACTAAGGAAGTTTGTACCAAAGCTGACTAATAAGTATTGTAGTGGCATCGCCATCATCTATTTTGTTTTGCGGACATACGTCATCGCGGCTTTGTCTCCCCCGTGTCCTCTCGGGATCACGGTCAGATAGGCTGATATTGTACCTCCGTGCACCTCCAGTGTCACGAGGCGGAGTTTGTCAAACTCCAGTAGATCTACCCAACATCCCCTCGCTTTATAATTAATGGCACAATTAAGTTGAGGACTTTTTCAGTTAAAAGGCAATCCTTAGAGATCATGTGATATCATGTGGTTTAGACTTTAACCTACACTAGCCATATTAAAACGGTTTACCGGATTCTCATGAATCCCAAAATGTTTTCAGTTTTGTTTCAGAAATAGTTTGTTTAAGTTCCACAAGTGCTTCCCATAAAACACTTCAAGTTTATTCAAGAGGTGCGTGGCACTCATAAAGTTTCAAGTTCATAAAAGAGGTGCATAGCACTCATAAGGTTGTCAGCATTGTTTTTCATTAAGTTATTCAGTGTGTCCCAAACGGGCTCACAGTAAACGGGTTAGTGACACTCACCTTTGGTTGCACTGCTACACTTGCTAAATAATCCAAGTATTGTTTGCTTAATGAAGACCTAAGAACACGTTTAGGTCTTAAGTATTAGTTTTGTGTCTAATCTTTAACTTACGTCATTATGGCCCATAACATAGCACGTTGGAACTATGACACGACATACCGACACACGACACCGATGGTTGATCATAAACGAGGGTTCACATAACTCAGAAATCAAAGCATGTTCCATTATTGCACAATCATGTAAGTCATGGCATAACATTCAAATAAGTTGCACAAGTTTAGGTTTTGGTCTTGGCAAGTTTCGCTACACAGTTTCGCTATGTGCACGGGCAGCACTTTCGCTAGGGAATACCCGTTGACATAGTTTCGCTAGCTAGTTTCGCTCGAAACTGGTTTGAACTTTCGTTCATAAAAGGCACAGTTTCGCTAGATAGTTTCGCTCGAAACTGATGACACAGTTTCGCTATCTAGTTTCGCCCGAAACTGATTTGAACTTTCGTTCAGGAGTCTTCTGTTGTTTCGCTCGGTAGTTTCGTTCGAGCAGGTATACTTAGTTTTCACGGCGACACTATAGTTTCGCCATATAGTGTCGCTGGATGAATATTAACACAGTTTCGCTGAATAGTGTCGCCCAGAGAACACACAGTTTCGCTAAACGCAGAAAACTCGTTTTTAAGACCAAAAATCAATCTAACAGCTTCCATACTTCATGTAATTCATTATCTAGCATGCATAAACATTTACCAACATTAAACAAGCAAATCTAACACCCTAAACATGAGTTTTCATCATCAAATCACCAAGAACACGTTTTAAGCACAAAATGACCTAACTAGCATAAATCTTCATTATGGCATGATTTTACACGTAAAGTTGCAGACTTTATGATAGATCTAGCATTCCTAAGCATCATATCAGAAGATCAAACGATTACACGGAGGTTTAAGCATGCTTTTTAAGAAAACACATAGAAATGCAAGAAAAACGGTTTTGGAGACTCACGGTTCGATCTAGGATCCGAATGGATGAGTTCACAAATCTGAGATGACGGCGGCTCGTGGTGGTTCTCGGCTGGCCAGAATTCAGAAGAGTGTGTGTGTGTTTTTGAGAAATAATGTAAGTAATGAGGATTAGGGTTTAGGTTGGCTTTATATATCATATAGATCAGGTGCTAGTTTCGCTGGCAGTTTCGCTGGCCAAGCGAAACTAACTCTGAATACTTGTAAATCAAAAGTTTAGCTACCGAGCGAATTTACAGTTTCGCTCGGTAGTTTCGCTGGCAACCAAAAGGGGCCAATTTACATTCTAAGCAAGATAAGCACGATTCATGAATTTGTCATGCTATTAATAATACTAAATCATGCGTTTAAATCACATTGCACATAATGACCATAAATGAATGAACACATAACACAAGTGGTCGGGTTCAGTGATCAACCAAAGGTCGTGGACGTATTCGGCCTAGTTAAGCATTAGTTACTAAGTTAACACTTATAACGTAACTAACGGAGATTGTCTAACGGAAGTTAACCTTGAAATTCTCGGATGTCACAGTGAAGGCAACAACACTGTGGGTAAATTGACCAGAAAAGGGTTCACTACCACTTGTTCAAAGTGCCACAAGAAGGGACACAATGCCAGATCATGCAAGGGTAAGGGTTCCCCACAAGCAGGTTAGTAGCAGGGTTGATGGAGGTGTGCAGCAGGTTGGATGGATGTTTGATGTGAGAACCATCAGATTCACCACTAACTATTTCCGTTAGTCTTGTTAACGACCCAGTTATACTTTTCGTGTCATGTTAGTGTCACGTGCGTTTATGTGACCGAGCCTGTCTCCGTTCACTATTTGAATCGGTTGCATTGTGTGAAATAAAAATCGCAACGTAAATAAATTATTTTAATATATTATGTGCCACTATGTGTTATTTAAATGTTTACATAAATATTTATATTTAACTACTAATTAATTTTAGTAATTTATTTCATGACTTATGTGTTTCTTGAAAAATTGCATTTCGTAAGAAACTGGGTTTCATACGCCATTTAAGTTTCATGTGCGTACGCGTTAAATAAACTTTTCCCGACTTAATATTTCATGTTAATTAAGTTATAAACTCATGGAAATGTTCCTAGCATTTTATTTTATAAGTCTCGGGTTTAAAACCCATTTATATCGTGTTTTGAGTGCATATGCTTAAAAAGAGAACTTGAGGGACCAAATGTGTAATTTTTCAAACTTAAAAATATGCCCTAAGACCCATCTTCCCCCTTCATTCATGTTCACTTCTCCCTCTTCCTTCTTCTTCACGGTTCACAACCCACACACACACACTAGTGATTTTGTGAAATCAAGCACTAAGGAAGTAAGAATCAAATGTTTTAAGCTTCAAAAAGTCTAGTAGAAGCTTTCTCTCCATCTCGCCATTTTCTTCAAGACTTGTAAGCCCTAGATCTTCACAACTCGAAATTTGTAGAATGCATGTATTAGACTAGTGTTTATGTGCAATTTGGTGTGTTGAAATGCTCATAAAACATGTTTTATGCTAGGTTATGAAATATTGTGATTTGGGGGTGTTAACGAGTTGATTTAGGGGCTGTGATTTGGGGTAAAAATCTGCCTTTAAATGCTCTTGTTGATAGCTTGTTGAGTTGGACATGAGAAATTTGATGTATGTGCCTGTATGCAATTTCCATGTTTTGAATTTGTTATGAACATCATGGGTATTATGTGTGCTGAAATTCTTGGGTGAAATAGTGTTTATGGTGTTACAAAGTCTTACAAGGAGTTTGATGACCAAATTTTTAACCAAAACTTTTAAACCAAAACTTTTAAACCAAAACTTTTAAACCAAAACTTTTGCAAATTCTCGTTTTTGACATATTCTGTCCAAATTTTTTCCATCATGCACATGTCATAAATTGCTCAATTTTTATCGAAATCGGTTGATTTATTTTCCGTAGTAAAGTTCCATGTCTTAGCTTTAATTTGGCTACTCGCACACATTCTAAAACCCCCGTTTGGTCACTCAAAAGGCTGCTGCAAGTTAGGTGTGCAGGGTTGTTAATTTCAGTTAAATGTAGACTTTGCAATTTGGTTGGGCATGATTATCGTATTTTAATGTGACGCCCACTACCAGACTTGGCCCTAGGAGCAGTCACGCATCGGATTTACTCATGAACACAAAGTACAACAGAGATAACTAAAGCAGAGGAAATTAAAACTTTTATTGATATGCCAAGTATTACATCGTAAGAGAGACAATTACAAAAGATAACTATATATCTATGCTAGTCTTCAAAATATATTCTCTTGATAGTTGATATCCTCTTGATAGTATATGCCCTCTAACTCTCGCTCACATCTGAGCTCACATCTGAGCCTTGCCCTTACGGTCCGAAGTTCCACCTTCATCTGACATACATAACTTAACAAGTCAGCTTACGCCAGTGAGTTCTAAGTTTTGAAAACTTTACCTTTCGAACACATACTATTTGGGTCAATCAAACCATTTCTGCAAACAGACAATTAAGCATAAAGTATCATAGGTTTACACATAATCATCCATATACTTAGTAGATTACATCTACCCTATCATTCTATAAACCTCGTGAATAGAATAACCTCCTATAATCTTATCATCTTCGCCTCACATTAAGAACATGTCCTAATGTATCTTTTTGTCACTTCTCGTCTCAAGTACCATCTCGGGGAATAGTGTTGTTTGATCCTCACATGACAGTGGTCTTTCATTCCTGCTTTGCTGACACTTCAGGAAAAACACTATAAAACTCCCTATTTCAGAAGCCCCCACTTAATACTTGACAACCCTTGTGACCTTACTGATTACCATCCTTAACATGTTCTACTTAGCTAAATAGAACCCTGTTAATGGAAATCTTACTTTCCCTGGTGGATTACTATTCTCAAAGACGTCTAATCATCTGATTTAAAACATCTTCCTGGTTATCCTACTTTCCACTAATCCTTTCATTACTTAATCACTAAAGGCAAGTAACATTGTAAACATTTCAGATATATCAATACTTTATAAACAATAGAAATTATTTACACAAGACGTTATGTATATCGGCCCAAAACAGTTTAAAGCATTTAAGCAATATAAAACAGGGCTCATAGAACTCACCTTAGGTTGCGAAGTAGTTACTTGGCTTATTCCTTCGTGAATCTAACTTGTTTTAACGTGATGTCCCTAGCAAGACATCCTAGAGGTTACAAATGATCACTAAGACTAACCCTTTAACCCAAACCCAACCACTTGTTGGTTTAACATTCATTTATCAAAAATGACCGTTTTGCCCTTTGGGGGAAAAGTATTCTTTTAGTGATATTTATGAAGATGCGCATTCCTATAAGTAAACGCTCACTCCGGGATCGCCCAGTGAAGCGTTTGCCATGTCCCAGTTGGGATTTATGCGACAACGCCACTATGCCAAAAACCCTAGTGTACAGGCGCCACCCTTCCAGTCCATGCAAACTTATAGATACCCGAGTAACTCGGTATATTCAATACTTTACCAGAACTCAGGTTTTAGCTTATATATACTTAATATATATAACAAGATGGTGACCCGCCCGCGCTTCGCAACGGGCCACCAATTTATATGTAAAAATGTACCAACAAAAAACAAACTTAAAATCACTACATATTTGTATCTCAAGTAAGAAGATACCCTAAATCAAAATTCGTTATTTTATATCACAAAGCTGTTGAAAAACAAATTTAAATAAACTAATATAACTTTGTTATATAGAAAGGTATTTCAAATCAATGACCAACACACGACGGGGACCACAAAAACATTAAGAGAATATATAGAGAAATGGTAAATCATAGGTCATTATAGGTAACAGTTGTATATGGAGGAAATGGTTACACTTTCTTTCCTTTTCTTTTAACTCTTTCCTTTTCTTTTAACTCCATCTGATTTCTCTCTCTCTTTTTTTTAAGAGCGGATATTTTTTAAAGTATACAATAAATTAGAGATAGTGTTATCAATACATTTCCTTTCCTTTTTTTAAGTCATCTAATTTCTCTGATTTTTTCAAGACCTGATACTTTTAAGGTATACAACAAAATAGAGACTAAAGTTTCATAGAAATTAAGAACTACCAAAACAAAATACGTACAAAATCGCATCCCTATAGAGAAATTGTTTAGTCACCAATTCAATTCTTTTCCATTTTGCATATATATCCTTTCAGTACTTGTGTTGTTGCCTTGGTCTTTCCCCTCATATACCCTTTCAGGGCTTGCCTTGACTCCCCTATCCTCCACCCGAAGTTTGAAGTGAACCCCTTGTGATTTATGGAGACCCAAAGTTGCTAATATCCACTTCCTCCTTTCTCTATGCATTAATCATGGTCAACTACTTCTATCACCACGCCAACACCGACCTAATCTTGTCGTTCTATACCATTCGAACATCAATAGATCTGCTACCTCTGTTCTTGCAATATATATATATATATATATATATATATATATATATATATATATATAGGTTTAGGGTAAAATACATCCAGCAAAAACGCTACATCCATTACGGATTGATCTGGGGCGTCCATCAAGATCATCCAACAGCCAGGATCTATATATATATATATATATAGAGAGAGAGAGAGAGAGAGAGAGACAGAGAAGGATAAAGCAGAAAAAAAAATAGAAATGCACCATTTCTTACGGTCTACAGCGGAGGCATCACAGCCATCTCAACCCGTTGTGCCACTAACTTCTTCCATCTTCACCACGGACCTTTGGTTTAGTCCTCTATGTTGCCATTCGAAGAGGCGTATGTTGTCTTCGCTACAAATGATACACAAAGTCACAAACCAACCATCATCAAACATTTATATAGTGAGAATTTCAATTAGGGTTTGGAGGTTTACCTTAGCCGCAACAAGACATGCATCTTGAATTTGTGTTGGGATTCCTTCGTTTTCGTTTCAAGTTCATAATATAGTTGTAGCCTTCAGTGAGACCGTGACAGACTTGAAATCGACTCTCAGTTCTAGTTCTAGATCTGTCCTTAGCCTCTCTTTCCCACCAATTCTCTTTCTTTTTCTGGAACGACTCTCGATTCTCTTATCAAATATAATATAAGACAATGAAAGAAAAAAGAACAATTGTTTTACCAACTTACATCTACTGATGGGATTTTTCCTTACTCCTCTAAACTAATCGTAGCATTACCAGCAACAGGATTAGGGTACCGTGACGACGAACTCAGTTTAGAAATCAGTAAAGATCTAACAAAAAAAAAAACTTCAAATATAAACACCTCTAAGATTGAATCGTCAAAAGGGGGGATTTTACAAAACCGTAACTTCTCACGGCGACTTGAGAACAGATCCGAGCCACAGTTCTTAGTAAAACATTCACGTCAGTTTAGTGAGACAGAGAACGGAGAAATCAATTTTAGTAAGAAAGAAATAACAGAGAAGAAAATGTTATGGTAAGTTTAGTGAGAGAGAGAGACAACACAGAGAAGAATTATTGTGTTCACATATGAGAGAGAGGGCACACATAAAAGAAAACATTCATGTGTGTGAGAGAAGAAAACAACCTCGTGTGTAGAGGAAAAGGCACTGCGTGGCCATGTTGTAGTACAAATGTCTACTTTGAAGAGAAATAAAGTCATGATGATGACAGCACCGTCCAGTTCATCCAATCAGAATATTGACTCCGATATGAATAGTACTTTCTAAGAGACTGACAAGCCTTTACCAATGTTATATATATAAACTATGTTCTTACGTTGAATATCATTACCCTTGTCCAAGTCTTTACGTTCTTGATGAGTGATTCTCATTACCGACCGTATAGGCGTTATCACGACCAGGAGGCGGAATTACTATGAGATATCACCCATATTTGTGTTTTAGTTTGGTGATTATCATTACCGACCTTCTTTAAACATGACTTCCTTAAAACAAGTTTGTTTGTTAATTTCCTTAGGTTGTGTTTTGTAAAATATCATGTGATGTGTACTTTTGAACAACTTTTATGATCCTTCCATATATGTTTTGAAACATTGTAATGGTTGATATGGAATTAGATTGTTATGCTTGTTTTGGTGAATTATGGTTGATTTTGGTTGAATCAAATGGTTGAATTATGTGGTTGATTTGGTTGAATCAAATGGACATTTTGTCAAATGGTATTATGATCAAATGGTCATTGGTAGTTTAGCAATTTAAGATGAAATGGTATTATGGTCAAATGGTATTTGGTAGCCATCAAAATGGTCATAAAAAGTGGTCATCAAAATGGTCACTAAAATGGTCATCAAAATTGTCATAAAAAATAGTCATCAAAATGGTCACCAAAAACTAAAACATTAACCAAGTTGGAAGTATTCAAGTACACTGAAACACTAACCAAAATGGTCATCAAATGGTACATTGAAACACTAACCAAAATGGTCATCAAACATCAAATGATAAAATGGCAGTAGCTTTCATTTGAGTACTCAAATGGCCCAACTTTATTCAAACAACTTGAAACTACATAGAGGTTGTATTGACATTTACAATATGCTGTCCAAAACGAGACCAATACATTTACACTAAAACGCTACATTTCACCTGATTTGGTGAAAAAGTAAAAAAAAAAAAACCAACTAATGATAACAACATATTTCAGTTTCTTCACTTCAATCTCTAATTCCTTCACTATTTCAACAGCTCTTGCACATAAAGGAGGGTCAGCCCAACTCACAAATTTACAATTGGAACCTTGATAAAAAAAACTATGAAAAAGATATGATTTTTTTTAAATTGGATAAAAATCAACTGAAAATTCTACTTTTCTTGCAAAACAATAGAATCGACGACCTGGGTTACCTTCCGTCCATAAAGTTCTAATTACAGTCGAGAATCCACATGAACATTCACCATTTTAATCTATCGAATGATTTTGAAACCACTGTTGGCGTCGAGTAAGAAAGTGAGAAGAGAGAGAGAGAGCAACAATTGGGGGAAAAAACAGTAATGTTAACGTTATGAAGAGTATATATTCTTAATTGACGAAAATACCCTCGTGTGCTTTGCACGTGAGGGCCAGGTTAACGGGAGAATTAACGTCCGTTGGCACGAGGTACTCAAAGGGTAGTGAAAAATCAACCCCAGGTCAAATTTGTTAAAAAAATCAGAATTTGGACTCAACTAGTTAAAATCGCCAAACCACAGGGGCTCAAACAGTACTTAGGAAAATAATTAATGTTCGTTGGGGAACAAGTGGTTGTCTAAGTTAGTAAAATAATTAAATAATTAGTTTGTGTCGTATACAAATGGTATTAGGTTTCAATAGTTTTATTTAGCTTTCCTATAAATATGACTCAACCAAGTTAGGGTTAGTCATAACATTATTGAATGTTTTAAGTGAGTTTCTCTTAATAAGATTTGGAGAGTTTAGTCCAATTATTTTCGTATTCTTCGTTTTCATCCTCGATGCCAATTCTAAACTTGAGGGTCAACCGGTAAAACCGTTTTTTTATTAACTCAAGTATGGTTCGGTTTAAAAATCCGATTTTAAAACATATTTTGTCAAAAATCTTTGATCTAAGAATATAATAATATCTTATTTTTAATAAAACTGTTATAAAATCAGATATACATCATGAATTATTATACACTATTAACAACATACATCGGGATGTTGTTAAATCGGTACTTCAGGACCCATAATATAAACTGATACTACTGGACGAGTTATGCTGCCTCGTTAAAAACCTTACTAAGAAAACCCAGTGGGAAAAACTTAGTTAAGGGAAAAAGAGTACAGCGTGTATAATGCTCCCCCCGAGCACATTACTTTGTTTCTCTCTCTAGCAGTTATCAAACTTGTATATATTTACTACATTTCATCATATGTAGAATATCACCCTTATGAATGAAGATTATGCTCTCGGTTTTCTCTCTTGAATACGGAATTTTTTTTAACGTTATCAGCACGATGATTCTTTACTCATGCGATTGTTGAAGACCTGATGGATTGTTGAAGATTCAATTCTCTATTCTCCTCGTTTTAGATTCATCCGTCCAGGTTTTGATCATATTTATCTTAATTTTTTTTATATAAACAGTTCTCTGTTACACACTCGAAACAATCATACTCTCAAACTCTCAAATTTAAAATTTTTTTGGATTGAATCCGGTGATGTAACAGAAGAATACAAATGAATCATATAGAGTCCTCTATCTTACATTTCTTGTTTTAAAATACATGTTCTTTTACACACTTAAACCACCCGGTTTTCAAAAATCGTTCCTTTTCTTTCTTAAATTTTCAATATTGGGTGTGTTGCAAAAGAACAAGATAGAAGAATCACATAGAATATTTTTTTTTTCATTTGTGATGTAGATTTCGATCTTAGTACTTAGATCTGAATTTTTTTAAGAACCCATTTGTAGATATGAAATACAAAACTGAAATCCATGTTCATAATCTGAAGTTTAAATCAATATTACAAATCATCGACAGTTCCTACTGTCCGAACCCAAAATCGAAATCACAACACACACCAAACAAGAAAAGATTAAATTTTCTTTGAGCATTCAAAGCAAGAAGATAGAAGATTAAATTTTACCCAAATTTCATGGTAACTACCGTAATTACACACACATACACAAACCTGGAATTTCTATCTCCATCATCGGTCCTCTCATATTCAACCTCGCCGGAACCGCGATGGAATTTCGACTGATGTCACATGCAATTTTACCCAAAATCGTGAAATCCAACCGGAAAGAATTGAAATTAACTCTTCAAGATTCTGGAAACGTCACAATCCTCGGTGGTCTTCAGTGAAAACCGGGAAAGATGAATCGCAGAAGCAAAACAAATTGCGAAGCGTTATTAACCGCCACTCGAAAAAACATCAAACGTACTGTTATAAAATCAGATATACACATTACTTTGTTTCTCTCTCTAGCAGTTATCAAACTTGTATATATTTACTACATTTCATCATATGTAGAATATCACCCTTATGAATGAAGATTATGCTCTCGGTTTTCTCTCTCGAATACGGAATTTCTTTTAACAAAAACTTCATTTTTCGGACGGTGATATTTCAATGGATGTATAGAAAAAAGAGTAAAAAATTGCGGTGAAAAAAATTATAGTTTACGGATCAGCCCGTTTTCTTTATGTATCCATGGAGTGTTATGTGTCTAAATACATTCGCCGGCTCCATAGTCGCGGACCCACTCCTCTGCAACAATCCAAATACATCAATGGCTGCAGCTCCTTCCTCTTTCCGATCGTCGCCGCCATTCACAGCTCCACCATCTGAACTTAACAACCACCGAGTAAGTTTCCGGCGCTAACACCTCTTCAATTTACGCGTTACATTTCACTATTGGTCTATTCCCTTAGGTTTTCATGATAGAACGAATAGCTGCCAGGTTTTCGTCAAATTTGAATCTGCATGACTGTATCCACATGGTTTGATCATAATATATCATTGCAATCATTTTTGTGTACCAACGGATTGTGGATTCTTCTGTCATAATGTATTTGACATCAATACCTTTGCTATTAGGTTTTCTAAGAAAATGAAACGAAAGCTAGCTGGAATTATAATGTATTGCTTAATTGTTATTGGCGTATTGTTATCTGCACTGATTTATGTGTTTTAACCTTGAGAAGTTTGTATCATTATAGGGGATTGCTAATTTAGGGTGTAGAGCTTGTGGTGTGAACAAAATTAGTTCACTAGGTAGAAAATTTCACTATTGGTCTACTCCCTTAGGTTTTCATGGTAGAACGAAGAGCTGTGAGGTTTTGTCATATTTGAACCTGTAGCCGCATGGTTTGATCATAACATATCATTGCATTCATTTATGTGTACCAACGGATTGTGGATTCTTCTGTCATACTGTATTTGACATCAATACCTTTTGCTATTAGGTTTTCTAAGAAAATGAAACGAAAGCTAGCCGGAACTATAATGTATCTGCACTGATTTATGTGTTTTAACATTGAGAATTTTGTATCCCATTATAGGGGATTGCTAATTTAGGGTGTACAGCTTGTGGTGTGAGCAAAATTAGTCCACTAGGCAGAAAATTGGTTTTGCGTTGTTCAAGGGAAGATATGATGGATGTGAGGACTTCAGCTGTCATTGATGGTGTTGCAGCTTGTTTAGATGGTAGGTTTTCGGAAAATTTCAAGTATTTTATTTGTTATTGTGGTCATATGGTTGTTTTGATGTAGATTCAGTGACAGAAACTGACAGTAGGGAGCCAAGTGTATCAACTATATTGATGAATTTTGAGAACAAATTTGATCCTTATAGTGCAATGAGCACACCACTATACCAGACAGCTACATTCAAACAGGTGAAATCGACTTTCCAATTCACAACTCCCAAGTTCATATTAGTTCACTCAAGTTCTTATAAATAATGGGAATTACATTATTATGATGTACAAAAATCATTGCAGACTCAGGAAGTCAATTCTTAAAATTTTAAATAGTTAATATGAAGTTTGAGTTAAGAACGAGTAGGTTTGACATTCAAAAGATAAATCTGGTATTTGTGGCATAGAGAATGAAGGATCATAATTAGAAGTTGTTTGTTCATGCTTTTGCAGCCTTCAGCAACTGAAAATGGTCCTTATGATTACACTAGAAGTGGCAATCCCACACGCGATGTGCTTGAAAGGTATGTTCTTTTGCATTCACATGGCCACACATGATTAATCGTGCTTCTATAATGTTTAAATTTAAATTTATTCTTGCTCTATATTTTTAGTCTCCTGGCTAAGCTTGATAAAGCGGATCGAGCATTTTGTTATACCAGTGGAATGGCCGCTTTAGCTGCAGTCAGTCGTTTAGTTAAAGCTGGTATAGTTTAGCATTTTTGCTGCTTTTCACACCATACACTTAATATATAATTAATCAATCAAGGTTACTATATCCATCATTATTACATATAATTGTAGGTGATGAAATTGTTGCTGGAGAGGACATATATGGTGGTTCTGATCGATTACTGTCACAAGTTGTTCCTAGGACAGGAGTCATGGTTAAGTCAGTACATGCATTTGAAAATAGAAGTATCAAATCTGTAATTCTGTATAACTGCAAGTTTATAACATATTGAAACAAAATTTGAAGGCGAGTGGACACAACTAACTTAGATGAGGTTGCTGCTGCAATTGGCCCTCAAACCAAGCTAGTTTGGTTGGAGAGTCCAACCAATCCCCGAATACAAATTTCTGATATTCGTGTAAGTTTTCACATATTGAATTTACCTTTTTTTTTTATTTGCGTTATATAAAGCATATGATGTGCTTTCAATACAGAAAATAGCTGAGATTGCTCATGCACATAATGCTATTGTGCTAGTGGATAACAGTATCATGTCTCCTGTGCTCTCTCAACCCTTGGTACTTGGGGCAGGTGCTTAAAGTGTTATTTATTTATTTTTTTGTAAAATCTCGTGTTTCTATATCTGTAGCAGTGTTGCTATGTGTCACTTTTTTCAGACATTGTGATGCACTCGGCTACAAAATTCATTGCTGGACACAGTGATGTTATGGCTGGAGTGCTTGCTGTACGAGGGGAAAGGTCTGTATACTTTTGCGACATCTGATTGGTTTATTTGTAAAATTATTAGCCGCTTATAGATGTGTTTACTATAACAAATTCATAAAAGAATAACACTGTTTATGAAAAAGTTTCTGTTACTGCATATCTAAAACAGGCTGGCAAAAGAATTGTATTTTCTACAAAATGCGGAAGGTTCTGGACTGGCACCTTTTGATTGCTGGATCTGTTTGCGGGGAGTCAAAACAATGGCGTTACGGGTTGAGAAGCAACAAGTACTATTTTATCCATATACCTACTAGATTATATACTAACATGTAACCTCTAAGTAGTAGAAATAACAATTTGTTGAAGTATTTGGGCTAATTATGTTCACCTAACATTTTTAAATGGTCGAAGCTTTTATAGAACTTAAAAGCATACATACCAAGACCATTTGAGTTTTGACAGAAACTGAACCACAACCACCAATTAGTCTCAACCCATACTAATAGAACCACCAAACCAAAGCAGACAATACAGTAGCCAGCCTAAATCGAGTCACACCTGGGCTCTAAGCCTAGCAAGTTTGTTTATCCTGTATTTAATTTTTAGAAGGATATAATACGGTTTTGTTTGATGTATTATGAATGTCTTGTGATCTTGCTAGGACAATGCACAAAAGATAGCCGAATTTCTCTCCTCTCATCCTTTGGTAAAGAAGGTTAATTATGCTGGTCTTCCTACCCATCCTGGACACTCATTACATTTCTCGCAGGTATTTACTTCTTGTCTGCCTACATCCCTTAGACACATGCATGCATAAGTGTTTATAGTTCTTAGGCCATCATGAATGCATTACAGTTTATGTTTGCTAACATCTACACCTAAGTCCATTATAAAACAAAAAAGGCAATCACATGTAAGCACCAATGAACCCATTCAAAATTGATATTCCACATCGAAGAATTCACTTATTAATAAAGAGTACCGTTACAGTGGTTAAGTGGATTGATGACGACATTAACATGTGGTAATTGTGGGGCAAAAAAGTCGATTGGATAATATGTGCCTACAAATCACAATCAAACAGAACATAACCAACCAATTTCTTCATAACCTGATGAACAGTTAGTAGGGTAACTGTAGGGTATAATCTGCATCAGTTGGAAAACTAAAGGCTCAATCCATTCAGCTCAGTGGATTTTATTTACTATTTGTTGGTGGGCCACCATAAAACACAATAATGACATTCATGTTACACATGGTGTTTACCAATATGCTGGTTGTATACAGTTTTACCTAAGAGTTACCAATCAAATTATTATTATTATTATTTTTGGAAATTAAGCAAAAAGAAATTAGCTGCCCTGAGTTTCTTGGCCGGAATGTTTCCTATGAAGATCGAAATAACTGGCATGTTTCTTCAATATATGAAAAGATGAGTAACAAAAATATTTTCATCTCTCAGGCAAAAGGAGCAGGATCTGTCCTGAGTTTCTTGACCGGGTCGCTGCCCCTCTCGAAGCACATAGTCGAAACCACCAAGTACTTCGGCATAACCGTTAGTTTTGGTAATCATTTTTCATATGTTTTGATAATACGTTGATGGAAAGACGAAACTTGCCTATCAGTTCATTCGTTTTTCATTTGTTCGCAGGGAGTGTAAAATCACTAATAAGCATGCCATGCTTCATGTCGCACGCATCTATACCAGCAGAAGTTCGTGAGGCGAGAGGCCTGACTGAAGATCTTATCCGTATCTCCGTGGGAATTGAAGATGTCAATGACTTGATTGCTGATTTGGACCATGCATTAAGAACCGGTCCTATATAGGGTTCTCGTCTACGTTATGTTTTGACGATTCATAAAGCTCACGAGACATTTTTTATTGTGACGGTCAGTTAATTATAGACCAGAAATCATATGTTGCAGCAACTCTTCTGTATTATGTTTGTAGATATGGTTTGTAGACATCTATGAATTCATGTGATCAGATATCATATTTTTCCCCTAGCTCTTGAGCACAAGAAGCAAACGAACAAAAGTCAACAGAACAAAAATGTTGACCAAAATAATGACACTTAAGGTGACACCACCACCATCTCCTGCACTTGCTTTTCCATGTCACCTTCCATAATCACCAAAAAGCTTAGAAAACAACCTCTCGTAATTTAAACAGTCACCCCAACTATAACTAACACCACCTGCTTACAGAACCCCTTTTGAAATGGCCATAGGAGTCAGGACACTTGTCATAACAAAACATCGATCCACACGATAAGAAACAAAACATCAACCCACTAGATAAGGTTAAGACGCAGGTTACAAGTCTGTATTTCAAGAAACACCTTTAAGGTTACAACATACACCTGCAAGTTGTGAAGTACAAAATTTGTCTGGTTCACACTTCACATGACAATGAACCTGCTGACTATTTGGGTTAATCCAGGACATAATTTGGGTCACTAGGAACATAGTTATAAACATTAACCAACACAAACATCAACCAACATAAACAATTAAACATCAACCCACACTATAAGCTTTTAATGGTTAAGACTCAGGCAAAAGTGAAATCGCACTAATTTTAACGTTATTTTACTAATTTCGTAAAAATAACGTTAAAAAGGGGATGGACGGTTAATCATGCATCATGTGGTGGAGTTGATAGTTGAAAAACAAGGGGTACATGCACCAATCGGTTTTTATCCCGATTGCTGAGTGTTATGTGCCTTTGGTCCAAGGCTTGATGCAAAACTACGGAGCCGAAGGACTCACTAGAAGCAGCCTCTCTATTTCTACGGGGTAGAGGTAAGGCTATCTACATCTTACCCTTCTCAGACCCTACCTTAGCTTTGCTATTAGTGAGATTTACTGAGTATGATGATGACGTTGACTCAGGCTAGCCCAGGACATAGTTTGGGTCATTAGGAACATAGATATAAACATTAACCCACACGATAAGCTTAGTGGTTAAGACTCGTGTTACAAGTCTATGTTTCAAGAAACACCTTTTTAAGGTTACATCTACAAGTTAAAAAGTCCGAAATTTGTCCGACACACATATAATAATCAACCCACATGATAAGCTTAGTGGTTAAGTCTTGGGTTACAAATTTGTATTTCAAGAAACACCTTTAAGGTTACATCTACAAGTTGAAAAGTCTAGGATTCATCCAGGTCACATGACCATGAACCTGTTGACTATTCGGGTCTGTCCAGGACATAGTTGGAGTCACTACAAAAACAGATATGGGAAATAATATCCCACCAAAAAAGGAAGAGTGAAAAAGGCATGACAACACTTTCCATGATTCAAACAAAAGGAAAGTCAGAATGATACCAAAAAATCTTGATATGGCCCATCTAGATACAAAGCATACAGGTCCATAAGAAGGTTGCATGAATCAACATCAACTGCTGCACAAACTTACTTTAAGGCTACATTATTTCAAAAATAGGTTCAGCAAAGTATCAAATGTTTATTTTATTAAATATATAATGCGATAACCGTTGTGGCTACACCATAATAGTACTATATCCTAGCAACCAATACTTATACTTTCATACAATACATACTAAGATTACTAAACTGGAAACCACAGATCTACCTTTTCTTCAAGTCAACATAAGATTATTACCAACAAGATGAGGACGGAGACAAACACGCACTTCGTGCTCTTCAAGCCCCTCTCTGAGCTTTGGGACCAAAATCTCAAGCATTGATCCGGGCCCATCATAATAAGCTTCTATGTTGGCATCTTCAGGAATTCGGGTTGAAAGCGGGATTTCTCTAACAAATTCTCCAGGTGGGCAGTGTTCCAAACACGGGTCTGTAAGCTTAAACGTGCGGTCCCGCCTTTTGATAAATGGCATGCGCGATACACTTATACAAGATACCTTAATAACTCCATGAGTAAGGGTGTTTCTCCAAGAAACTTTAACCTTTTGAAGATCTACAAAAGGCAAGCTTATAACAACTAAGTAACCTTGTTCGTCTTCGTATATTGTCTTTGCAGCTGTCACGGGTCCACAAGCACTCCGCACGACCCCACTGAACTCGTTTAACCAATACGGATCACTTGGATTCATTTCCAAATTTGGTAATCTTTCTGATGGAGGATGACTAACCGTTAAGCATATATCTTCTTCATTTCCATGTGGGAACAAGTCCTTCCTCTTCTTGCTCACAATCGGTGAAAGATTCATCGCATTTGCATCCCCGTTGGTATGGTTGTGATTGGAAGGCTGAGTTGACAGATTTAACCCTGACCCGTTAAGTAACTTTTTAGATTGAGAATTCAAGCTGTTCTTTACTGTCAGCGGCCTCTCGAGCTCAAACTCGGTGTTGGGAAGATTTCTCCAAGAACTGAAATCACTAGCTGCTCGCGGGATTAAAACGTTTGGACCTCTTCCGGTGAGTTCAGTCCATCTTTTGAGTTCATCTTCTTCAAGTACTGTGAGATTAGGCATCGGAACAACCTCAATACCATGAACACACTGGGGATTCGAGAGTCCCCTATAATGCTTTCTTTGCATCCTGTGAGATCGAACAAAACCCTTATCGACACAAAACGGGAAGGGGCGTTCACCTTGTCGGGAATGCCCGTTCATGTAACTCCTGAGCTGCATCTTACCGAGTGCATTTTCAGGTCTTTCTTTGAACACCCACATGTACATGTTTTCCATATCATGCTGAACCATGAAAACATCAAGATTAAGATCTGATTTCTCAAACCCGGAAACCCCATTACCGTCTGTCACAATCTTCGCTTTAGATTTCTCATTTAGGACAGGCCTAAAATAAAAACTAAAGAAGAACCAAGCACCCCATATGCTATCTACTCTTTTCGCACATTTCCTACCGACTTTCGACACATTGAGGAAGCTTTCGGTTTCATACAACTGCGAGACCAGCCCCCCGACTCCAACGTCTAGAACTTCGGCCTGATCTTGATTCCACGATTGCGGTGGAGAGCTTCTGTCAACAGAGAGGGGCAAATTGATATCCGGAGGGCGGGTGGGGATGATCTGGTGACTCATCTCAAGGTCTAAATCATCATGAGACGAAGAGGCACTTGAATCCATTGACAAAAGAGTTGAAGGATGATGATTATGATGATGATTTAACATTAAATAACTCGTAAGAAGAGAATAATCTCCCATCTCACGAAATCACACTCCTAAGGGCTACTAACTGAGATCTAGGGTTCGAATTCTTCATCACAGGGCTCATTTTCGGAAAAAATAGACCTAATAATCCATCAATCACATCACTGGCTAAAAAACCCCAATTTTATTTTACTTTTCAACGAACGAGAAACCTAATCTGGCAGATAAACAACCGACAAACAGTTACACAACATCTAGGGCTCGCTCCAGGATGAATCGAATCGTCTCCATATACCGGACGAAAACAAAGAGAAATTCCATGGCTTATAATTATACCATAAAAACAAAACAGGGAAAACGAAGGAGGAGGATATGAAATCAGATGCAGGAGGGAGGAGAAAAGAAAAGGAAACCACCTACCAATCTATGAATCCGAGGCCCAAGAAGAGGACTAAATCAGAGGGGATCTTGGAAGAGTACCTTTTAGGGTAAGCATTAACTATGAGGAACACAGAGAGACCGGTGGGACTTTGACTACTGTTGATCGTCTTCACCATCTTCTTCATCTATGTTTGATTGATTAATTGTTGGTGTGTGAAGGTGAGCTCAAGTTAATTTAGGGATGTGAAATCAATGGCCAATGGAATAGACATAGGCGAAGAAGAAGATGAGAGAGAGAGAGAGAGAGAGAGAGAGAGGGGGGAATTGGGTGGAAGTGGGGAGAGACGTATGTGAATTTGGGGGAGGGGAGAAATGAAATGTGTTTGTAATTGGGGGAAAGAAACGGCCAATCAACCCCGGATGATGATGATGATATTAACGGTGACGGTGGCTTTGTGGGATGAAGATAGTGTGATAAGTTATCGTCTTTGGGTTCAAATCCCACTTGTAATGAAGAATAAAAAATTTGGGTTACAAGTTGGGTCAGGGGTTTTCTCATCAGATGTGAGTTTCCTCGAGATTGAAGATGATCGGGTGGGTGGTGTAATGTTTCCGTCAGTGATCCAAATTTGCCGTTAAAAAAAAAGTTAGCGTCTGTTTGATAATAACTTATTGGGTCTAGTTAGAGCTGACTTGCTGATCAAGATGGTATTTGTTTTTCTAAAAATATCTTTTTGTTTTTTTATGTCTGTGTTGGGTAGACCATACACAGACATTTAGGTCTGCAGATTATTTGTTTTTCAAAGACGTTTCATTAAAACATGTTTACGGGGGCTTTTCTTGATACATATGTGGCTCAACTACTTTTAACATCTTCTAACTTCTTCAAACCGTCGCCCCCTTCCATTGCGGTCGTTTTCCACCGGCCGATGCTCTCCACCGGCGGCCGTCCTCCATCACGTCACCCCTTTCACCGGCGGTTGTCCTCCATCTCGTCGCCCCCTTCAATTCAGGAAAACAAAAAGTTTTCTTCTTATATGCTGCCAAGGGGGAAGCTTCTAAGGGTCCAAACCGGGCCCCGGCGCGGTCCGTTTTTTCGCTCCTTAGTGTAAATTTATACTCGTTCGGTCCAAAAAAAATTATATACTTAGTCTGGTCCTATCCGCCTTTAGTACGACCCTATCCCCATTTTAGCCCAAGCTTCGCCCCTAATGCTGCAGAGGTATGGTCAATTTCTTTTTCTACAGATGTCCACAGGCTGCCAACATTTTACCTTTTAAAAAAGGAATTGCACCCAAGTACGTGATCCGTCTGCTTGTTAGCGTCTAACCGAACTTCTGATCGAGTCTGAACGTCTAATCCACAACCAAAATATGAGTGACGAAGTAACTAAAAAAATGGCTTATTGAGTAAGGAGATGAAGGTCCGATGAGCTTTCAAATTCATTACCTTTTTACTTTATTTTTGTTTTCCTTTTAAAACAAATCGAGCTTTTATAGTTCAAACTATCATTTGCTTATAGATAATAGATAATATTTAGTAAACACTCGTACCAACAATCGCACTCCTAGCTTTTTTATTTTAATTTTATTTCCAAATATGAAATGCTTGGTTGTTAAAAGCAATTAAATAAAAAGACACCATAATCTATAATCTAGAGAGGAAAGGTTGTCTTGTCTATATGACACATACAAATGATGAAAATTATAATCTTCTTTTTTAAATTAGCGTCCGCTCAAAGGGCAGAGAACACAGCAAGAGCTTTCGGCTCCCATCTTTATATGGCTTTAATTCTTAATAATTTAATAAGTAATTTTTTTGGTCCACTATCTACTGAGGACGACTAAAAGAAAACCTTAAAGTACAATTATAAATACATAATGACTCCTAGTTTTTTCATATATACTATTTTTTCTAGGGCATTAATGCTTACTTCAAGTTTTCTCATAAATCATATAGAGATTACATACTCACACACATTGCTATTTTACATAATTACATTTCAAGTTCTTTTATCGAGAAATATTTATTCTCACATCATAGGATATGATAGGATGACCACACAAAGACTTTCTTCCTTATGACGAGAGCAACGGTTTTGGTTTCATAGATCTGATCGTTAGTTTGACAATACCCAACCCGAGTCAACTCTTGTGATGTGATTGTAGGGATATGATCATGTAATAGTAAGCGTATGTCCGGAAATTATTTAAGCCTACGGGGTCACACGTCTCGACACCAAATGTATTAATTACCCCCTATTAACAATTGTGAACTCCATGAATAGAGTTTTCCGTCCATGTACCATTCACCCAACGTAATGTACCAGTCATCTATGCACATGAAATATTGAAGTTTTGGTGAACCGTTATCCCCATTTACCGTCCACCGTTATCCCCACTTTTCCGTCCACTTTTCTTTCCCTTTTTCTTAGCATTTATGTGGCCCACAAAGAAAAAGACAATGTAAAATACATACCCTCCCTGGCCCACAAAGTATAGTCTTTAACGTGTGTTGGTTGGAGACGTAAGCCAGTTACCAACATCGCCCCTTACCTCGCCGTCCTCATTGTCAATCAACGACGCCAGTTCCTTTTGGTTTGTCCTTCACTGTCAGCAGAGAAGCAATGTCCCTCCCATCTCGGCCTTGCTGACCGCCGCTGTGACGGCATTAGCGGTGGCTGCCGCTGATGTATTCAGGGACAGGGGATGCTTGGTTCCTTCCAAAAACGGGTATAATTTCTTATTTCCTGTTGTTCATGTTATGTTTACTTAGCTTATCTGAGTGTGAGTTTTTTATTTGATTTCTATATTTGATCACTGTTTTTATTTGATTTGAAGAAATTACAATTTAGGTTTACACATAAAATATTCGAGTGCCAGCATCCTATCCACATCCTACCATTTCATTGACAATATATTTAAATTTCATGTTTCTTACCTTCATCACTCGATAGGTTTTTAGTCAGTGGCGGATCCAGGAAATAATATCAGGGGTAGCGGGGACTAACGGGGGTTCGGGGGCAGGGCCCCCGAAAAAAATTTTAGGTAGTTAACGGGCTTTTAATCATATTTTTAAGGGGCTTTTGATCATATTTTTAAGTAAAAGCCATAAAATTTCCTCCAGGGGTCGCGAAAAATTCGTTTCAGGGGTCGCGAAAAACCGAAAACCTATAAAAAAAAAAAATTGCACGTCGAGGTAAAAGTTCAGGGGTAGCGGGCGCTACCCCTGGGACCTTAGTAGGTCCGCCACTGTTTTTAGTTAGTTTTTTTCTTCATCCTTTGTCATGTGTATGCTTTTATAATTAGGTTTTTTCTTCAACCTTTATCATGAGTATGCTTTCACTCGAATTTATGTTTCAAAATTATTTCAAACAAATCACAAATCATTTTGCCTCTTTTATTGTACGTAATCACACGTCATATATCATTAGTGATTATTATGTGTTCCAAAATTTTAAGTTGGTTAAATTGCATGTTTTATGCCCTAAATTAATTTGTTGGCAATTTTAGGTTCTTTTAGTGCAAAACTTCTGATATGATAAATATACTTAAACTCAAACATTTATCTTCTCTTTCAATAAATTCAACACCTATAACCACCCAAAGAGCCAAAACTGGTTGTAAGCCAACAACTTGCAATTCCATTCCCAACAACACCCAATGAATATAGACATCATTAGGGTTCCACAACTTAAAGCAACTATGCATCTGATAGACCAGTACCCAAAATGTCAGGAATCTGAGTTTAAGTTTCTTGCATTCTTTATGGAGTTTACTGTTTTTTCTAGATGGTTTTTTTTTAAAGTCCAGAGGGTTCATATATTTTAGAATTTTGTAGCTGTTAAATTTAAAGAGATGTAATATGTGTTGGTTATAATTTATTGCCCAGCATACATATAGAGTTTTTTATATAGTTACGCCCGAATCATTGAACAATGCAGAGAAGAGGTTACGGATTTTGAAGATTGATCTTGCACTTTAAAAGGACTAGCACACCTAAAGGTAAATGTTTTTTTTTATATTGTAATAAACTATTTTGATTTTTCTCAAAATTTAATATTTTTCTTTTATTTATTAGATATAATACATACATACATATATGAGTCATTTATGTTGTTATAAACCCTAAGAAGTAGGGGTGTAAATGAGCCGAGCTATTCGCGAGCTACTCGAGTTCGGATCGACAAAAAGATCGAAACGAGCTGAGCTTTATCGAGCTCGAGCCGAGCTCGAGCTTAAAAAAATTGCTCATTTAATTATCGAGCTCGAGCCCGAGCCTGAATATAAAGATCGTTTAGGCTCGTCGAGCTTTATCGAGCTTACCTATTTTTAATATATAATTTTATATATATCATATAATTGTTTTATACTTTTATTACCCCAAAAAAATAGCTTTCAATATTTTACCTTTATTTTGAAGTCGCCGCCCCCAATTTCATATTAGCGCCCAGTCGCCCAAGCAACCCTAGCAGAGCTCTGCGAATCTGTGAGCACTGTTTGGGTCACTATTTAGTACTTTTTGCCACTTAAATCTTGTGTTTCTGCACTGTTTAGGCGAGCTCGAGCCGAGCTTTGGCTCGTTAAGGTTTCTGAAAACGAGCTCGAGACGAGCTTTTGCTCGGTTAAGAATTTTACTCGAGCCAACGAGCCGAGCTCGAGCCTTGGTATTGTTTTACGAGCCGAGCTCGAGCCAGAAAACATAGGCTCGTATCGAGCCGAGCTCGAGCTCGAGTTCCATAAAAATATATCGAGCCGAGCTCGAGCTATGCAGTACTCGGGCTCGGCTCGGCTCGTTTACACCCTTACTAAGAAGTCTGTGTTGGTTTGTTTGATTACATATATGCATTGTAGTGTAAGGATATAAGTTAATTTATGGCGTTATGAAGCCTAGGAATTTTTTTTTTCCATTATCTAATGTTTCTTTTCTTACAAGGCATCTTTTTTGTTTCTCTATTTTCTCTTTAGGTAATCATCTTATTTTTTACTTTAATAGTGCTACATTTGGTATAAATTTAGTTTAGATATGCTAACTTATGAGTTTCTACATATATTATCCGCAATCTCTTTCACATATTACAATAGAATGAAATTTTACCGCTCAAAGGGTAAGTATTTACAAAGATTGAATGATTTTACATCGTTTCGCGCAACGCGCGAATCCCGCTAGCTAGTATTAATTAAAAGTTAATTAATATTTATCACGAATTATTTAACGAGGTTTCGTTAAAAACTGACAGTTAATTGTTAACAAAGGGTGTTAGTTGTAATTAGAGAGAGTTGTAATTGGATTACAATTGAGAAAAAGCTTTGGATAGGGCCTCTAGTCGATTTCGATCTAGGGCTCCTATGTCAATCCTTAACTTGTTTATCAAGTCTTTTAAACCTATATATAGACCCTCTGGGTTTAAGGTTTAGTTGTTGCTTTTATCTGATAAAAGGCAAACCCTGATTCTCTTGCATCCGTCTATTTTTCATATTTGTGACCCGACCCGTTTCAGTTATCCATGTAATTTCAATCTATATTCAAGCAAAAATCATGAATATATTCTATGATTATCCTTGTTTCATTTTATACATATACATACATTTATACGTGTCATGATCATAGCCGAGTCAACCCAAAACGAGACCAGTGGTGATATTATTGGATAACTCTAAAACTAGACATTAATGATGGAACAATAATAAAATTTATAAAAGTTAAAACATTATACTCTTTTATAAATATGTGACTTATATCATTATTATTCTCACGAAACATCGATCCGGCCGAAGTTTAAACGAAAAGGTTCAGACGGACTTCGTTCCGGTCGAGGTTGAAACATTAATGTTCCATATGTCCGTTTGTTATAATCTAGCTACAAACATGGTCATTAACTAGTAACGAATATCAAATTGAAACCATTATTTTATCTCTCGTTTATAATATATACCAATAGACCACCCACATGACTAAAGTAATCCTTTGCTAGTCCCCATGTAGGATTAAAGTAATCCTTTGCTAGTCCCCATGTAGGATTAAAGTAATCCTTTGGTAGTCCCCATGTAGGACTAAAGTAATCCTTTGGTAGTCCCCAAGATGGATTAAAGTAATCCTCTAGCTTTCCTCAAGTTAGTCATCCAAGACTAAATTTCTTGTATAAATACCAAAGCTAATGCACTTGTTTTCTCACACCTATACCTAAAATCTACCAGATTCGTTACAGCCACTTCTACAACCCATATCTCCCTCATAAATCGTCCAAATCCTTCCATTCTTGTCCAGAAATCTTCCCCTTTGAGTTCTCTAAAAATGCCAACTGACCTCACTCAATTTCGATAAAAACTCAGCCCTCTAGACCACTTTGAACGACGACTGCTCCAGAATCTCGCTGCTGTGCGACCTTGTTTTTCGTGGCACATTTGAGGTACCAAACGAGATCAGTTTGAGCTGATTCTTTTTCCTATATCTTCCTCTTTCAAAGTACTTCATTTTAGACTTAAAATCTGTACCATTTGGTTTCCTAAATTGTCCAGAATCATCCTCCAAAGTTGACCCAACTTTCTGTCAGAAAATCTCAAGAACTCCTCAAGGCTTCAAGTGTTGATCTAAGCTCAACCGTCATACTCACTACCTTCTCCTTGCTTGATTTCTGTGAGAAAAACATCTTATTTATATTCTTAAATACTCGTTCATATTTATACCTAAGAACACCCATTAAAAAGGGCTTGTTGGTTAATCACCTTAAAAGAGAACTACCCAACTTTAAATTCTGTGAAAACACAGATTCATTGTTAGACTTTTATCCGGCCATATCTTGGTCATTTCGAACTCAAATTCAACAAACTCAGACTCCACGATTAAGTTCGTTGAGTTAGCTTTCCAACGATATATAGTTTGCCTTTTAATTCAAACCGAGCAGCTCACAACAGTCCCTACAAGAAAGGTGCGCGTTTCTGTACCTTCTGTTTTGTGAGGCTGTTTCGAGCTATCTCTTAGCATTTTCTTAAAAAGCTTATTAAACAAAAAATGTTTGCATTACATTAAACTAACAATCTGTAAATTTTGGTAATTTATAGTTAACGTTTGATATTTTAAAAGCGCACTTAAAGTCACAGCTCATAAGCTGTCCAAAATCTCCAATTGATACACTAAACCAAAAACCAATACATATCACCAACGGTCAACGGATTAACCAATTTGAACAAGACCCAACTAGTCTTAAGTGGGTAACTTAGACATTCGATTCATGTCTCTAGACTTAAAGTGTCTTCATATAATCTAGGACAAGGATAGTCGTCTTCTTATCACTCGGACTCTTTTCATATTTCACTCACCACCTCAGGTGAGTACTCATAATCCCCTTTCATTTTCAAGTTTTGGGATGGAACATGTATACATTATTCAAGCACGCATTTCTTTTCTTTTCAAACTATGCGATCTTATTCTATGTCTATGTGTGATTTCTATGCTATATGTTAAACTATGTTGTCACTATTCGAAGTCTATATTCTAGCATGATCATTAACAAACAAGCCTATGGTAACAATAATGGATTCCATTGGACTGACAACCCACCTGAATTTGACCGGTTTGGCATTCGGGTGATTGAAACCTAACTCAAGCTAAGCGTAACTTTCGAGTTACGGACACTAGTCATCAAGGTTTGATTATGCAATATTTGTTTATTCATACATGCATGAGTCTACATTTGACATATGAATCGCTTTCAAACTATTATATATATATATATATATATCTAAACTTATGTTTACTCACCAACTATTTTTAGTTGACACTCTCTATTTTTATACATGTTTCAGGACATGCAGTGTGAACTATAATTGATGCTACATCTAGGATGCTTTGGACCTAGATTAAATAAATCAAACTCTATCAGTATGTTATGTTATGTTATGTGTATTTGAATATATTGTAAGACTTGGAATTTGGTAATGATTAAGTATTGAAACTTTAATTAGTGTCATGAGCATTTGGACAATCATCATGCCCCGACGTAAATTCCGCCGTCGGTTGGGGTGTGACAGATTGGTATCAGAGCCGTGGCTATAGGGAATTAGGTTATTAGAAATGGTGACCTAGACTATGGCTTTAGGTGTCCAAACATGAGTATCTCATGTCTTGCATGCTTATTACATATTACTATATGTCCATATATATGCTACTTATTCCCACCTTATTCGATTCAAGCTCCAAATCTTTTCATAACACACACATCCACACTATCACTTTATGCCACAATTGAACTTTCATTATTCTATTTACTTTTCAATTTTCAATCTCATCAAAGTTTAAGTTCTAAGTGACGGGCGTGTAGTAACTGGAAGGGTGGACACCGGTAGCCATGTATTCTGTCTAGAAAGGCATTTCGTATAACTCTATGTCGACCGCTGGACTCGAATGCCGATCTAGGGAACTCTTGGCGAAAATGTCTTACCTATTAGGCCAAAGCATGTCATACCAAACGTCACATGAACTAAAATAACTTTGATAAGTCAAGGTGATCAGTTTAATGATTACCATTCAATGCTTTGATTATTTCACAATTCAATGAGATTTATTTTTTCGTTTCATATTTCATTCCAAATACAAACCCTACGTTATTCTTGTGATTTATACAGATCGATTTACAATGTTTTCAATCTAATTTTCA
>JBCNJP010000007.1:96375546-96412546 GCA_039602395.1 Deinandra increscens subsp. villosa | reverse complement strand
TTTATTTTTGGTGTGATCCAGTTTAACATTGATTTGGCAATCGAAAAATGGCGGTCAAATCAAATTTGAATTCAACTGGAGGAGTATGGAGGAGTATACAGCCTCATTATAAATACACAGTTCATTCCTGAGTTCATTCCTGATTGAAATCACAATTCAAAACACCGATACAAATTGAGGTACAAATTCCATTTGATTGTTTTTTATTTGTTTCTTACTAACCTAATTGTGTGTTTTATAAAATCTGATTAGATTACTATTCATGTAGCAGCTTGAAGACCTTCAACTTCTTTGCTAATTTCATCTCTGAAAGGTCAGTTTATTTGCTTATTCTCTTTTCATGTTGTATATTTAACTACTTTTCTCAAGATTTATTTGCCCAGAATTACTATTTCTTGTATACATAATAACACATGGCATCACACGTTATTGCATGTAATATGCACTATTTCTTGTATACATAATAAATAACACATGTACTAAATTGACAAACAAATACAATAGTTTATTTGAAATTTAGCTAAGTCCAAAAGTCCTATTTGATAACAACTTAAAATCCTCACACGTTATTGCATGTAACATGCACTATAAAAAAATAGCCTAATGCAACACTTATAAAAGCAACACTTAAAAAAAGGGCTTCATTCTTTAACAAAAGTGTTGCTCTATCTAACAAAAGTGTTGCATTACTAGATCTAATGCAACACTTTAAAATATTACGTTATGTAATGTTGCATTGGAGCTAATGTAGCACTTTTTTTAGATAATACAACATTTTTGTTAGATACACTGTGTCAAAATTGGTCTTTGGTCACGCCAAAAAAGATTCGCATGGTCTTAGGTTCGGATCCGAACCAAAAAACTGAAGTCGATAAATTTAGGTTTGTTATGAAATTAAATGAGTTTTTATTTTAAAATTTATGGTCGGTCGACCACAAAATAAAGAGGGAGTCGACCATATAATATTGTGGTCGGATGGATCGTTTCAATCATATAAATAATATAAAAAATTGATGAATGTTATACGGTCGATTCTGACCATGACATTATCGGATCCGACCATGACATCCATGTCAGATGTGTGGGCGACGGGAAATATAGATGGTCGAAGTCGACTTCTTTGCTTACGTGTCAAGAGCCTATCGGTGGAATAAAGGGCCGGTCGAACTTATATTGGGTTCGAGTCCAACCATAAACCGATGGACATTTTGGGGGATAGAATCTTCAGGTGGACATTATGAGATAATCTTTTTGGCCAAAATAACATTTTAGAAATTTTCTAAAATAAAAAACGTTTGCAAGGTTTCAATATGAATAAAAGGGAAGGACTATATGTTTTTAAGTGGTGTAATCTTCTGATTAAAAAAAGTTATGAGTTTAAATCCTATATATATATCTATATCACATTCATCAATCCTCTGAGTTGATAGCAAAGTAAGTTTGCACAATACTAGTGACCAAAAGAGCAGCACCCACCAATAAGCCCGTTGCCTTCCACGGACTACTCAAGTACTCGGTAATCAGCTCCGCCACCCACGTCTTAAACTTGTGTAACTGGATACTCTCGATCCCTAACCGCAGCTCATTATACATGTATAGATTAACCCCCGGGACTTCAATCTCATCGAACATCTTCACCACTTCTTCATCATGACCAAGACTATGTAGCAATATACCATTATTTCTCAACTCCTTCACATCATCCCGTTCAATAATTAACGCTTTCATAACTTTAAGATAAGTCGAAATCCGAAGGTCGTTAGGGTTATGCGGGCACATTTCATATGCGATCATGTTCAGGTAAATAGATTTCGTGTACGTGGACAACGCTCTACGTACAAGCTTAAACTCCCCGTAGAAACGGTTCGAGTTAAACTCTACCGCACCCGAAGGCTCGTCCTCCATACGTTTCATGAAAATCCATCGAGCTTTGAGTTCCGTTACCGAAGCAAACGATCGGCTTCGTTTTACATAGTTAAAATCTTCCACCAGAATCATTCCCTTTACTCTCTTTCGGCGAACTAGTTGAAGGGGAAACCGAAAGCGAGATGAAATAAGACCTGTAAAGCTCGAGAAGATGAAGGGGATATCGATGCTTGTTGTTTAGCACCTTTTCGTTCCTAACGACTACCTCGCCGTAGTTTAAGTAGTTAAAGAATCTGTTTAGAACATCTTCGCCTTCGTCATCGGGGAACTTCAACTTTAACAAAACTTGGAGCACA
This sequence comes from Deinandra increscens subsp. villosa, assembly GCA_039602395.1. Classification (NCBI taxonomy): domain Eukaryota; kingdom Viridiplantae; phylum Streptophyta; class Magnoliopsida; order Asterales; family Asteraceae; genus Deinandra; species Deinandra increscens. The sequence continues at coordinate 96,410,324 of JBCNJP010000007.1, read as the reverse complement.
ACAAACGGGATTTGGTTCTCGAGCACGAAAAGATCAGGAATCGCGTTCGCTAGACCTATATAGCCCAAATACTCGCTGTTTAAAAATATCTTATCGCTAGCAAGTGACACGTTTTCGATCAATGACAAAATAAAGCAAGCGTCACGTAACATCATCTGATTAAACTCGTGATCGGTGTAAGCATCCGTGGAACCGTCGATATAACACTTTCTCGCATCATGTACCACCTCATACACCTTTTCGTATAACAAAGCGATAGGTTTTCCCGTGGTGAGACTATACTCTTCGAGTGTTACGAGTTTGCACTTCTCACCTTGGGCAAGGCTGGCTCGGTTATGGTGGTACGGGCCGAGTGAAACCACAGCAGGCTCGTAGCGCTCGCGGTTTCTACGACCTTTCTCGCTTTTGAAGATTAATGGTGGTACTTTTTCCATTTGTCTTTGTTCGCGGTCGTAGCCTTTGATCGTCTCCTTGCCTCTAAGACTGCTAGCCCACTCCCTGGCCACGCTATCCGGTTGATTACGGGGGATTTCAACCATCACGTACTCATCGCTTTCGGTCAACTCTGTCTCCAATGGGTTCATCTGTCGAAATATGAATCACAATAGTTTATAAATCTATCTGTAAACATAATTTGGTGCTAAAATTATGATTTTGATATTCTAATTTCTGACTCGTGATTACTACTTATGTTTTTTCTTTCTTCGATCTTACGGCTAAAATCGTTACTTTATGCATTAACGTGTAGTTTATGCATAAGCGTGTAGTAATTTTTTTTTGATAAAAGTATTATTATTTAATAAAAAAAGGTCATCCATAGCTAGCTAATTTTAAATATTTGTACCTGAAATATAGATTGTTTGCGGTGGATGAATGAATGATTCATGACCATTGCGGGAATGGATGTTAGTTTGGCAAGGAGCGGAAAAGAGAAAAAAAAAAAAAAAACTAGAGTAAATTGCGGGAATCGTCTTTATTGTTCAAATTTTATTTTTCATTTTAGGTTTTAAAAATTATGGCTATACTCTAAAGGTTTGTATTTTTGTAATACTTTTAGTCCCTAACGTTAATTGCCGTTAGACTTTTCCGTTAGGATAGCGTAAATTGATTATTATACCGTACCATTTTATTTAAAAAATATATAAAAAATCCTCTTCCACCACTCTGTCACTGTTGTCGTTGCTACTACCAGTGTCGCCATCAGCGCCATCCCTGCCGCCTCTGAATTTTTTTAAATAAAAGAGAAGGGGTAAATAATTGTCAATATACACTAACTTAACGAAATATCTAACGGCATTTAGCGTCATGGACAAAAGGTGTTATAAAAGTGTAAACTTTCGGACCATAGCCGTAATTTTTAAAACCTAGAAACGAAAGGTGAAATTTGAACAAAACACATAAACGATTCCCATAATTTACTCTATAAACTACCTATATTGATATTGATTTTTTTGCTTGTTTAGTTATAAAAGTAAATAGTTGTTTTTATAAATCATTATTATTATTTTTAAATACATCTAAAATCAAGCATTTTTATATATAATTTGAATATAGAACTGTTACTTTTTTTATATAAGTGTTTAAAATCATATAACAGTGCGTAAAAAGTTTTAGAATTTTACCATGATGCGTCAGAATTTTACAACAATGCCTGAGAATTCTATGACATTCTATCCCGATTTTTATTCTGCTAAAATAATTGGACTTTTTTTACCATCAACGACTTATCGACACATACGAGAGAGAGGGAGATACCTTAATTTCTGGTGCTATATTCTGAAGTCTGAAGACTTGGCCTGACTTGAAATGTAGAAACTAGTAATCATAAGATCAACAAAGCTTAAGGTAGGTGGGGACTATATATATAACAGCCCCATGCAGCCAGCTGACAAAAGTGTGAATCGTAAGCAAATTCAGAGAATAAGTAATTTGGTTGCCAACTTTGGGAAACAAAGCATCGATTCTACATCTTTTGCTTTAAATAATGGTTCTTTATTCCAAATACAACATTTCACTTAACCATAGTAATTCCAATTTTACGGTATCTAATAAAAGTATTCATACTTTTAGCAGTTTTATCTACGAGACTTGGGACTCAGAGGGTCACAAGTTTGATCCCTGAGCTTTCAGGTTTTACCACCCGGCCGCTTGCGGGGGTGGATTTTTCCTGGAATGAGCTCAACTGGTGTAAATACTTCATGCGTTTTCTAGGGGATCCGTTGACCGTTAAAAAAAAAAGTTAGGATCATTAACTATTTCTCATTAATTAACATCTTGCAAGCAACTTCTGTTGGTGTTTTGAGCATGATTCGCAATACTAACAGTAGGATAATAAAGAAGACAAAGTTAACTTCAAAGGCTTGAATATTATTGATCAGAATGCTTGCTTAAACTTACAGATCGAGCAGGTAGGTACACATGACAGTTTAAATATGGAAAAAACAAAACACAAAGCAACCTTAACATGCTACAAACCCGAACAAACTGAAACCAACTACTCACAACTTTATTCAAAATAATGGCGGATTTATTGGAGTCATAGGAATACACTTTTTTTGCTGCTAATGAAAACATATGTATGAGTTTTTCGAGTAACACCAATGTTTTTATTAAAAGGAACCCATAAAATAAAAGTAGCCAAATTGTCCTTGTGGTAACACCATAGACGCGTGTGACTTTGAAACTTACAAACCTAGATTCAATTCTTCTATTTCTATGTAGTCGATTCTTCTGTTTCTCTTTCGATGTCACGCCTAAATGCCTTCTATTTCTCCATCAAACCATCGCCATTCGTCATTGAGTCATTTCGATGAAACGCTTAAAACACAATGTAAAAAAAATAAACTACAAAAAGACTACGCAATGATGTTAAAATAAGTTGTCTAGTTAAATATAACACAAAAAATTAGATACATAACGCTAAAGGTGTAAAACTCAAACTAATGAAATGCTTTAAGGCTATCCGTAGTGGATGGAGCCCCGGGTGGGGGGTTATGCGCCATGTGGCGGATGACGTGAAAATGGGGGGTTATGAGGTAAGGGGTGTAGTGGGGGGTTATGAGGATGGGGGTTATGAGGTATGAGGTGTACCAATAGGAAAAAAGAAAAAAAAACATGTGAGTTGCACCGGCGCCATGAACATGGCGCCTTTGACCTCCAAGGCTAACATGGCGCCCCGGGGGGCGGTGCGGGGCGTTATATGGGGCGCCATGTTACAATTTTTTGCCCCATAACGCCCCATTACGGATAGCCTAAAAGACGATTTAAAATGAATAATTTTTTTTAAAGAAAACAATATAAAAATATAAAATAATAAAGACCGTCACGCTAACTGCACAAAATTATAAACTTAAAGGCAAACGTCGTTGTAAAATTAAAGTAAATCCAGGAAAAATGCTACGTGGCATCCACTGAAACCACCACGTGGCATTGCATGTAAAGAGAACAGAAACTAAAAAATGACACGACCAAATGCTTAAAATAGTGAACTTACGGCCTAAAAGTAATGTTATACGACCATAGTTATTATACCACTAAATCATGTTCTAAATTCATTGAGACCAGTTATAAAAATAAAGAGAATCAATGTTACACGATTGTACGTATTACACCACTAAATCAACACCAAGTCATTTGCTAAAATCACACGACTTTACATATTAGATGTTGGCGGAATAACATAACCGGTCCTCGAGCTTAAACGGATCGAAGACACTAAATTTGACAAGTTGGTTAGTTGGTATTTTATACAAATAATAGGTTTTCTTATTTGTTTATTATTTTTTTGTCTTGGTGAACGAGTTGATTTTTCATATATAAACGGAGTTAGGATTAATTAGGCAAGTGTATTCTAGATTTCTAGTTTTTTTAGTCATATTTTCTGGTTAATAAAAAAGAGGCGTCCTTTTGTTATCTCGTGTGTTCATATATGGTCGTAACTCGATTAGAGCAGCAAATAATATTTGGAATTAGTTGTAAATAAATATGAAACAAAAAAAATTATTCATATAACGTGATAACATCATATGCTACCACCACATGGACTAATTAGAGATTGCCAGGACACCAAACAACTTTAGTGTTCATTAGGAGTTCACATATTACAAAGTCCAAGTAAGATGTATGTAATATGGAAATGATATTGATCGATGTTGATTTGATACTATATTTTACAAAGTAGAAGTACAAAACCTGTCCAAGCTTTCAAGATAAGCGAATTGAAGCAAGTGGTGGTGGAGGATAAAAATGTATCGATCGTATCTTGATTGGAGTCATCAATCCCGTGGGTTGATTGATGGCGAAGTAAGTCCGCAAAAAACTAGTGACTAGAAGAGCAGCACCCACCAACACATCCATCGCCTTCCATGGACTGCCCAAGTACCTGGTAATCAGCTCCGCCACCCACGTCTTATACTTGTTTAACTTTGTTTAACTGGCTGGATATGCTGGATACCTCGCCGAAGCTGAGTATACATGAGAAAATAATTTACCGCGGGGGCTTCAATCTCATCGAGCATCTAGATGCACCACTTCTTCTTCCCCACAAAACTATGAAACAATATGCCATTCGTTCGCAATTCCTTCACATCTTTACATTGTTTAACCAACGCCTTCATTACCCAAAGATAAGTTAATTGAAATCCAAAGGTCATTCGGGTTATGCGGACACATCTCATACGCGATCATGTTTAGGTAAATAGCCTTTGTATACGGGCACATCGCTCTACGTGGGAGCTTAAACTCTCCATAGAAACGGTACGTGTTAAATTCTACGTCATGTGACGCCTCAACATTGATACGTTTCAAGAAAACCCATCTAGTTTTGAGTTCCGTTACTGAAACGGTAAACGATTCACTATGTCTTAATTACATAATCTTCATATGAAGAATCATCTTCCTCTTCACTCTCTCTTCGCGCCATGCTGGGATCAGTTAGCGAGATGAAATAAGACCTGTAAAGCTTGAGAAGCTGAAGCGGTCGTTGCTCGTTTCCTAGAACCTTTTTGTCCCTAATCATCACCACCTCTCCATAGTTTAAGTAGTTGAAGAATCTGTTTAGAACATATTCGCCATTATCATCCGGGAACTTCAACTCTAACAAAACATGGAGCACTACAAACGGGATCTGGTTCTCGAGCAAGAAAATATCACGGATTATGTTTAAAAGCCCTATCGCACCCAAATACTGGATGTTGATCAAGATCTTATTGTTTCTACATGACATGTTTTCGATAAAGAACAAAATAAAGCAAGCATCGCGTAACATCATCTGATTAAACTCGTGATCGTTGTAAGCATCTGTCGAACCATATATCGATATAACACATTTTGGCATCATGTAACACCTCAAACACCATGTTATATAACGCGTCTACAGGTTTTCCAGTGCTCAAACAATATTGTTCAAGCGTTATGAGTCTGCACTTCTCGGATTAAGCAAGGCTGGGTCGGTTATTGTGGTACGGGCCAAGTGAAACCACCACAGGCTCGTAGCACTTGCGGTTCTTAAGAGTTAAGACCTTTCTCGCTTTCTAAGAATAAGGGTGGTACATTTTCCATATGTCGTCGTTCATGTTCACATTCACGTTCGTAGCCTTTGATGATCTCCTTGCGTCTCAAGCAGCTACACCAGTACTCCCAGGCCACGCTATCGTAGTCTTTGGCCAGTTGATTAGAGGGAATTTCAACTGTCACATACTCATTCCCGTTCCCCCTCATCTCCATCTAGAATGGGTTCAAGCCGTTAAAATATGAACTGACAATAGTTATTAATCAACTTGTGTTAACATACTCAAAACTCGATTGAAATATGAAAACTATATATAGATAGTTGTTACATAGATTTTGAATCAATTAATTTGGTTCAAAATATTGATTTTGATATTCTGATCTCTGACTCGATTGATCTGACTTTTGTTATATATCATGTATTTTCTTTTATAACTAATTATTATATGAATTCCGGGGCCATGGGTGTAGAAAAAATGTTCAAAACGGATATTAAACCGTAAAAACATAGTGTAATATATTGATGAAATTGGACAATCAGTTGCATAGAAAAAATTTGTTGCAAGTCCTGTTATGCGTAGAAAAAAATGTTCATAAATCATAACCTATTGGCCACCGAAGGTGTGTTGAACACCTTATATTTCCGACTTTTATATAAAAACAATTATGTCAAATGTATAAAAAGTAATTAAATTTGTCAAGCTAGCCCTCTAGAGAGTTAGTCCTAGGAGGTGGCTCACCACGACCCATCCATATGCCCAGCAGCCCAGGGTCCGAGCCATGCCTTCCTGGGTTCCAATATAAATAAGTATTATTTCTAGATTTTCTAGGATAAATACTATACCACCTACATCTTAAGGGGTGCATTCATATGTACATCTTAGTTTTTACAACTGATGATACTACATAGGTGTCAGATATGATACACATCCGGCACCATCATAATTAATTCTCATCTTAGTTAACTGTGGCAGGTGATTCTTCACAAGTAGGCAGGTGCATTTGTTATGGACATGGGAAAAGACACTTGCGGAATGAAGAACGGATGTGCATAAGCGATCTTATGCGCACCTGACTACTATAAATAGTTGAATAGTTGGCTAGTTTAAGGATGTTGTCATTTTACACTGTAACTATGTGTAATCGGATGTGTATTTCTCAGTAAAGCTTTCTTTGCTTTATAGTTCGTACTCTTCAATCCTTAATTTAATCACTCTACATTTCGTTCTTACACGTTAATTAGGCAAGCGAGACTTTTTGTTTCATCAACAATGAAGATATATATGATAGTTATAGAGAGGGTTTCTTGGAAGGAATGATAATAACATAAACCGAATTAGATTGATTTAGCAGCCCTTTGTTTGACATATATACATACACAAGTGAAGCGTCGCTTCCGTATAAACCGGTTACACACTTCAAGTTTTGACAAAACTAATCTCAACTAATTACAAATACATACTGACTCTAAACTTGACTTTTGATTACGGACACTTGTACTTTATTTGACATAGATGAATAATTGTGATTAACCTCACAAGGTTGGCGCCAAATCCAACCGACACAACTGTTAGGTACATAAGTTTTATTCGAAGTGCGTAAGCATGCAGGTGATCGATGGTGGAGGAGGATTAAATTGATATGCATTGCAGTCATTGACCCCTTGGGTGGATCGCGAAGTAAGTCTGCACAAAACCAGTGACTAGAAGAGCAACACCCACCAACACACCCATCGCCTTCCATGGACTACTCAAATACTCGGTTTTTAGCTCCGCCACCCACGTCTTATACTTGTCTTTTTGGATAATCTGGATACCTTGTCGGAGCACATTATACATATGAAGATTAATCCCCGGGACTTCAATCTCATCGAACATCTTCACCACTTCTTCGTCACGACCCAGACCATGAGTCAATACTTTTTTATCTCGCATCTCCTTCACATCTTCAACTTCGATAATTAATGCTTTCATTACTCGAATATAAGTTGAAATTCGAAAGTCGTTAGGGTTATGTGGGCACATCTCATACGCTATCATGTTAAGGTAAATATCTTTCGTATACGGTGAAATCGCTCTACGAGCAAGCTTGAAGTCACCGTGCCAACCATGAAAATCAAATTGCATATCTTCATTCTCCATAGAATCAGTTGATTTCAAGAATACCCATCTAGCTTTGAGTTCTGTTGCTGAAGCAAACCATCGATTTCGTTTTACATAATTAGTGTTCTTTTCTGATATGATCTCTTCTTCATTAATAGTGGTTGAATTGACAAACAAAGAAGTTGCAGAAAGCGAGATGAAATAAGACCTGTAAAGCTCGAGAAGATGAAGGGGAGATCGATGCTTGTTTTGAAGCACCTTTTTTCCCCCTTTGTCCACCTTGCCATACTTTAAGTAGTTAAATAATCGGTTTAGAACCTCTTCGCCTTCATCATCTGGGAACTTTAACTTCAACAAAACTTGGAGTACGACAAACGGGATCTGGTTCTCGAGCAAGAAAATATCACGCATTATGTTCAAAAAATCTATTGCGCCCAAATACTCGTTGATTAAGGTCACCTTGCCCGTCTGACGAGATATGCATTCAATATGGAACACAACAAAGCAACCGTCAAGTAACATCATTTTATTAAACTCGTGGTCGCTGTAAGCATCTGTGGAACCATCAATATAACACTTTCTCGCATCACGTACCACCTCAAACACTTTTTCGTATAACAACTGAATAGGTATTCTGGTGTTGTGAGTGTGACTGTACTCTTCTAGTGTTACGAGCTTGTACTTCTCGGCTCGAGCAAGGTCGGTTCGGTTGTGGTGGTACGGGCCAAGTGAAACAACTGCAGGCTCGTAGCACTCAATGTTACTACGACCTTTCTCGCTTTTTAAGAGTGAAGGAGGTACTTTTTCGATTTGTCGTTGGCGATTGTAGTACTCTTTGGTGGTCTCGTTGCCTTTAATGCACTCTTTCCACTCCGTGATCACGCTAGTATTGTCATGGTTAACCGCAGGGATTTCAACCATTACATGTTCAATTCCAGTCATCTCCATCTTCATCTCCAATGAGTTTGAGCTGTCCATATATGAATAGTTGTAAGTAGTTAAACATACCATGTTGCTGGGCTTAACTACTTATGTTAGATAATCAAGGCTTCAATTTATAAGGATTTATGTCCTGGCCGGTGTTTTTTTTTTCTTGAACAACAATTTTTTTCTCAAGTTACACCAAACCTTGTACTTGTAACGTATCTCCTCATAAAAATTTACTCCCAAACTCTTTCACATAAAATAATTTAATTATTATTTTGAAAATTAAATTTAAAGATTTTATTTTCACTTCTTCATCTATATATATTATGTATATATAAGTGTATCTCATGTGATATGGTGTGGCCGGTGTGTTGGTCACGTCAGCGCTGACTGAATCACTGCACATACATCTACTACATACATAGGAGTATACTTCATGTGATGTGGTGTGATGGAATATTTAATTATTATTTTGGTGTTCCTTTTTTTTAAAAAAAAAATTGTGCCTATCCACTTAATGGCCACCTAACGACCTTAAAAAAAATGTTCGTTAATCAACATGATATGTTGTAAGTATGCAACATACCTTGATGCATATATGCAACATGATATGTTACATCATACCATTTTGCATATAAGCAACATGGTCGGACGCATAGAATGGACAAAAAGAAATCTTTAAAAAAAAAAAACTTTTTAAATTATAAAAAAAAAACTTTTTTTTCTTTCATGTCATAAGGGGGGTATACGTGAAATAAAAAATAAAAAAAAAATGTCAAATTACCCAAGTAACATTCATTTAAATATGGTTTTCCAATGGTTTTTCAGGTTTTCAATTGAAAGTAGTTTTCTAATAAACCTTACCCCTCCCCCCCCCCCCCCCACACACACACACTGATATATATATATATGGGGGTCATTTGAGAACTAATTAGTTTTGAGAACTATTCTGGGCCACTAGTTATATATAAAGAACCCCCCCCCCCCCCCCCCATGAATTTGAATGCTTCCCCCCTGAAAATTAGTGGCTTAGGCTGTGTTTGGCGCACTAGCTGAAAAGCTAGCTAGTAGCTGATAAGCTAGCTGATAAACTATAAGCTAGCTGATAAGCTAGTTGATAAAAAATAACGTTTGGTAAAAACTAGCTGAAAACTATAAAATGACATAAAAGTACATGCCATAAATGTAAATACATGTATTTATTTATAAGCTAAGGGAAGGGTAAAACTGTAAATAATATTAAAGCTAGTTGAAACGCTACTCCAACTAGCTTTTCAAAATCTAGCTTATAAGCTAACTTTTTGACGTTACCAAACGGGGTTTTAAAAAAAAGCTAGCTTTAAAAAAAACATGTTTGGTACGTCAAAAAGCTAGCTTATGGCGCGCCAAACACAGCCTTAGAATGATTCTCAAAAGTTCTCAAAAGAAAAAGTTCTCATTTGAACCTAACCCTATATATATATAGGGAGAGAATCATTTGAGAACCAATTGGGTTTCACTAGTTTATATATATGGAAAACCTCCCATTAGTTATAGTGGTCCCCATTGAGATTTAGTTCTCAAAACAAAAAATTCTCATTTTAACCTAACTCTATATATATATATATATATATATATATATATATATGTGTGTGTGTGTGTGTGTGTGTGTGTGTGTGTGTGTGTGTGTGTGTGAAAGTTCAAATACAAAGAGATATTTTCGTGCGAAGTGATGTTAGCCTTTGATTTGATAAATGAGTGGTCCAGATTTGGGAGATCTAATCCAGATGCAAAACAAAAAAATTAAGCGTGCAAATAACCTAGAGGGGTAAAAATAGGTATAACCTACAAACAAGTTTCCCCCATCTTTTTTAAATGTCTATAACTTTTTCATATGACATCGGTTTTTTAAAAAAAATTACACCATAAAATCGAACATTTAATTCTCTTTAATTCGAGTATAGTATTGCTATACATTTTTTGAAGTTAAAAATACTTTCTTTTGGAACTCGACTATGCGTCCAGGTGACGTTTGCGTGATTATGAAATAAAACATGCGTGATTATTGTATTTGGTGGCAAAATGGTGACAATTGCCTTTTTGACACCATTTTGCTACCAAAACATATTTTGGTGGCAAAATGGTGACAATTGCTTATGAGAATAAAACTTGCGTGATTATCTAAAATTTGCGTGATTAAGACCTGTACATTATTTCACAACATATTAGTGGCAAAATGGTGACAATTGCTTATGAAATAAAGTTCGCGTAATTATGTATAACTTTTGCATGATTATGACCTGAACATTTTTCATAACATATTTGGTAGCAAAATTGTGACAATTGCTAATGAAATAAACATATTTGGTGGCAAAATGGTGACAATTGCCCTTTTGACACCATTTTTGGTACCAAACATAGTTGGTGGAAAAAAAAAGTTAGTGACAATTTCGTAAAGCCTGCGATATTTGGTGGCAAAATTGTGACAATTGCCTTTTTGACACCATTTTGCTACCAAAACATATTTGGTGACAAAATGGTGACAATTGCTTATGAAATAAAGCCCTTGCGTGATTATGACCTGTACATTTTTCACAACATATTTGGTGGCAAAATGGTGACAATTGTTTATGAAATAAAGTTTGCGTGATTATGTATAACTCGCGTGATTAGGACCTGGACATATTTTTACAACATATTTGGTGGCAAAATGGTGACAATTGCCCTTTTGACACCATTCATATTTTGGTGGCAAAGTGGTGACAATTGCCCTTTTGACACCATTTTGCTACCAAAAATACGGTGGCAAGATCTTGCGTGATTATCAAGCGTACGCGAACAATATTACTCTCCTTCGCACATTTCGCACGGAAAGTCCCCTTTGTACAATAACTTTCCCCTATATATATATATATATATATATATATATATATATATATATATATATATATATATATGTAATTGAAAACATTTTATTTTGAAAAGTTTTAAGAACCATTATAAGTCACTCATTTTGTTTTGAATAAACAATTAATAGCGAAATTAAATTAAAGATTCATGTAATTATGTAACAATGTTTAACTAAAGTTTAAAAATAAGTTTTATTTTATATAAATATAAAATTTCATTGAACTTTAAATCTATATAATATTTTACCAATTAATTGTTGAAATATATTACCAGTGTGTATTAGTTTGTTGTGTTCTCTAACACATCGTGCGAACACGCCACTAGTTTATTAAAATGCATACAGATCTCAATATGATCTCAATATGTTTTGTTTTTGAAAATACAAATATTCATAGTCTTTTGTCTTAATGCATATTTGCATATGTATATAAATTTTATACTTTAAAGAAAAGAAAAAAGTTCAGAACAATTTTTTTTTTTTTTTGCATAAATAGTGGAAAGAGATTAAATAAACCATTATTTATTAATTATATCTAACTAACCACCAAAACCACATCTTAAAAACATGATTCGCTATATATAGCAAAAAATAGATGATGTGCAAAACCTACTAAAAATACCCCTCAAAAACAACTTGATATGTTTGTGTTTCTTAATCAAATGTGACTGTGTGCGAGAGATAGAGAGGTACCCTTGTGGTTGTGGTGCTATTGAAGACATGGCTTGTATTGGTTGCTTGAAATGATAAAGAAAACATTAGGCAGGTGGTGACTATATATAGAGAGCACGAAAGGAGTGTGTCGCAAGCAACTTTCCAGAATAAATAATTGCTTCTAAACTTTGGGCAAGGAAGCATTGATTCTAAGTATTTGCTTTAAAAGGTTTTATGTTACAAACACACATTTCACGTGACCATAGTAATACCCTATTCAAACTAACGGGCATGTGATTAATCTAATACTATCTAACATGTAAAAAAGATGTTTGTTTTTAAGGACACATTTTATTTATTCATGATGAGACTTGAATTTATGACTAGGGGTGTTCAGATTTCGAATCCGATTCGAAGAACTCGAAATTTGGTTCGATTCGATTCGACGTCTAATATCGAACTTCGAATCGAATTAGAATTTCAGATTTTCAATTCAATTCGATTCAAATTTCGAATTAGAAATAATTATATATTTATAAATATATATATTTATAAATATATCATCATATATTTAAAGAAATTAAATGTATTAGTTTCTTGTGGATTAAAAATAGAGGTAAATGGGATAGTCTTTCATGGGAAGCTTGGGATAAATTTGATATGTAAGTCCCCTTCCTTTTTGTTCTTTTGCTTTCTTGGCGTCTCGCTAAGTGAGCTTTGTGTTGCCTAAGGGCTAATGAAATCGCTGTTCAAAAAAAATCATATCATCATATCATCATATCATATCATATCATCATACTATTATATAAAAGAAAAGATTTTGGACACATGTCATTCTCATGTTCTATCTCATAATAATTTTCTCTCCTAAATCATCCATTTTATTTTATTTTTTTTGTATTTCCATGACAATAAATAAAAAAATATTTATTGTATATATAAGAGTTAATTACGGATTGCGTCCCTGTGGTTTGCAAACCTTTTTGAATTGAGTCCAAAGGTTCAGAAATTTTCATCTGGAAGTCTGAAGTTTGTATTTCTTTGCTATTTGAGTCCCTGATCTTAACGGAGTTAAAATTTTCTGTTAAGTTAAGTGATATTTCAGTTAATTTGTACACAAGGGACTAGATATCAAAATTTATATTATGTAGGGACTTATTTGTAACTTACATAAAAAATATTAAAAACAAGATATTAATACTTTTATCTTCTTCATCCTACTAACCCTCCCCCACACCCCCAATTCTTTTTCCCCGTTTTGCCACCACCACTACCGTTCTGCCACCACCACCACCGTCCGCCACAACCACCACCACCATCGGTTGCCCCAAATATATAATTGGAAGATCCTGTGCTAAAAAACAAGAATAAACAAAAATCAAATTCAAAACTTACAAATCATGATCTGTAAATCAAATGTATGTATATTTTTTTTCATTTTCAAGTTCTCCGTGCTCCAAGAATCGTAGGTTTCTACCTTCAAAATTGAATCCAAGTATGGAGATGAATTCTTACCGAGAGAGCGGTGATAGATTTAATCGATCGGAAGTGAAGATGATGGCGGCGATGGTTCAAGAATTGGAGAACAAGGTTGCCGGAATCCCGACCCCCGTGAACTTACCCTAGCCGCTGCCGGAAACGCGACCCCCATGAGCTTACCCTAGCCGCTGCCGGAATCACGACTGCTTCTGCTTCAGATCTATGCCGGAGCTTGGCCGGAAAAACGAATGGCGGAGAGAGCCGCCTGCTCACTCTCTTGGTTCCTGCAACAAAAACCGGGTTGGCTCGAACAAGGGAGCAAGAAGGTTGACGGTGTTTGTGCAGGGTCGTCGGCGGCAAGATTTATCGGAGCTAGGGTTGGGAATGTGAAGATGACGGCAGGGTGGGAGACTGGGAGGGCAGATATTTTTTTAAGTGCATTTTTTTCTTTTATATAATTATATAGGTAATTACAAGATTAGTCCTTCTACTTTTAAAAACCTAAAAATTTATATAACTAGTCCCTCATATACAAATTGATTGAAATACCCCTTAACTTAACAGAAAATTTTAACTCTGTTAGGCCCAGGGACTCAAATAGCAAAGAAATACAAACCTCGGACTTCCAGATGAAAATTTCTGAACCTTTGGACTCAATTCAAAAAGGTTTGCAAACCACAGGGACGCAATCCGTAATTAACTCTATATATAATCACCATCCTAATTAATCAATTATTTGTATTTCCATGGCAAAAAATAAAATATATTTATTATAGGATAATCAACATCATAATTAATTAATTATATGAAAACAAAATTCTTCTTTTTATTAAAAGAAAAGTTTGGATATATATATCTAACTTTTTATTTATTGCCTTCTAAATTATTTAATAATCAATTATTTAATTACTTTTTAATAAATAATTATCCAAATACTAAATTTCCATATTAGGGTTTATTTATTTTAAACTATAATAAACAATTATCCAATAAGTAATTATTCAAATACAAATTTCATATTAAAGTTAGTAATTATCCAAATACTAATATTTTATTCAAGATAATATTTTTATTGCATATATATTATATTTTATTAAAATAACATACTTTATTGCATATACTTTAATACTTTGATATAATGCTTATAATACTTTATTCATAATAATATTTTTATTAAATATTATGAATGTAATATAAAATATTTTATTCTATTTAATTTTATAAATTTTTTTACTTTAGTTGAGTTTAATTTAAATTTACCAAGTATTTCATTTCAATATAATAAATGAAATACTTATTTTTCGTGACTAGGTTTCTCTTTTTTTTTAACTACGAGTTCAATCCCTGAGCCTGACATGTTTTACATCCCATCACTTAGGCCATCCGTAGTGGGGCTCCATGGGGGCTCCATGTTAAATATAACGCCCCTCATGGAGTCCCATCCCACCCCCCTAGGCGCCATATTACTTGAATTCTTCCATAGGCGTTACTAACATAACGCCCCTCAATGTCTTGATTTTTTTTTATTTTTTTTTTTGCTTTTTTCCTATTGGTTCTCCCATCTTCATAACCCCCCCTTCCTCATAACCCCCCACTACACCACTTTTCCCATGAAGCCCCTGCTGATGACGTGGACGTCACATGACGCATAACCCCCTAAAGGGGCTCCATCACTACACATAGCCTTACAGAGATGTTTTTCTATAAATATGTTCAGGTTTTTTCATCCCATCGTTTACAGATATGATTTTTCTAAAAATAAGCTCAAACGTTGTAAATAGTTTTTAGTTGGTTCAAACGTTAAAACAAAATAAAAAAGAAAAGAAAAGGTTCGTGAATTTATTGGTTAGTTTAGTGTTTATATTATACCTTTCTATTTCCATAACGTCGGTCGTCGAGGCTGTGCAAATATGAACCAATTTTTCGATTCCGTCAGTTCCTTCTTCTCCGGCGGAGATCAGCTCCCATGGTGCTCTCGCGATATCATTGCGGTAAAATATTCGTCCATTCTCACTCTTCCCTCCGGTTATGTGATTCATTATCGCCATTTTCACGCCTGCCTGCTATTTATTTACATGATTTTGCTGTCAATACAACGTGCCCTAGTTTTTTTTCTCAGTCCCTTAGGTAGGTAGCGAGATATGAAATTATTTTAGGGAGATCGCTCTATTGTTAAGGTTATTGTGTATGCTTTGCCAGAATCCAGTAATTGGAGTTTTCAAGTGTTTAATTTATACCCAACATCATGATGTTTTGGCCTTTCAGATTTCGTTTATTGTATTTTTTTTGCTTGATTGGAAGATATCCGGTTATGAAGACTGTCTCATTGCCTTTATCTGTTCTGAAAATTTACCTTTAATATTTGAATTAAAGCATTATGTTGTCAAATTTGAAGTTGATATGAATGTGTTTACCCTAAAATTCATTTTTTGGCACTTTTGAAACTGATGAGATGATATAATGCTATAACAAATCCAAATGTTAGCACCTAGTTTTCATCATCTAGTTGATCTTTTGTGAAGCTGCTTGCTGAAGGCGACACTTCAATTTACGAGGAGTCTGATCTTTATCATCCATGTCTTTTGTCAGTCTTGAAGTGTACATGCGTTTCGCTTTCTGCCATCACTAAGTGAACTCATATACCAGTTTACTATCTTGCTTTGATTTTTCAGGGCTGTGAGAAGGAAGTTGCAGAGGCTGCAAATGATGCCTCTGATGAGGCAAAGGGTGAGAGCATCATGCGCTTATCATGGGCCTTGGTTCATTCTAGGCAACCAGAAGATGTGAATCGGGGAATAGCTATGCTTGAAGGTAATATCGACTACTGTCAAAGGCGTAGCTTAGTAGTGACTTGGGGGGGGGGGGGGGGAGGGGGGGGGGGGGAGGGGGGAGGGGGGGGGGGGCGCTCCCCTCCGGTTTTTTCGTCCAGAAGTATCTATTTTCGCAATTTTATGTACAAGATTTGATATGTATTGAGTATCGCCCCTTCGGCAGAATTTTTTTTGCCCCGCCCCCTCGGGGTTTTCTTTAAAGCTTCGCCACTGACTACTGTGTATGGTAATGCTGTGTTTCCATTTTCATAATTCTGATTGTTTGGGGTACGATTCAACAATGATCTATTTGCTCTCTATATCCCACATAATCATGGCTCTATACTCATCATATGCTTTTTTTCATATGTGCCTCCTTGATCAAGACTTTTGTTTTTATTTTGGGTTTCTGATTTCATTAAGCAGAATAGCAGATCATGTCTTATGTTGTTACAAGTTTGAGCGTTTGTTTTTAGACCAGGCATGTAACTTGAAATCCTAGAAAGTAATTAAACATCTTTTTTCAGCTTCATTAGTCAACACCAACAGCCCATTGCAAAAGAGGGAGAAAATATATCTTCTAGCTGTTGGATACTATCGAAATGGCGACTTTTCAAGGAGTAGGATGCTTCTTGAACAATGTTTAGAGGTTGTTTTTTCCTCTTTCTTTTCCGTTTTGTGCTTCTTACTTTCCTTTAAATAAATATTCATAACTAATGTATTTCTTCTGATAAACAATATAATGACTGGTTTGATGATGTTGTCATAGATTGCACCAGATTGGAGGCAAGCTTTGACACTCAAGAAGGCGATAGAAGATCGCGTCACAAAAGGTCTTCATTTAGTTTCTTATGGATATTATTCATGTGCCATCGGTTCATAAACATACTTTGATCATCATTAATGCAGATGGCGTAATTGGAATCGGCATTAGTGCTACTGCTGTTGGACTTATAGCTGGTGGGATTGCTGCAGCATTAATGCGGAGGCATTAACCAGCTTTAATTGCTACATTAACAATAACATCACCCGTTTTAAGGATTCTGTTGTGCCATCTTTTATAGTTTGCATGAAGCCCTTTGGTTTTAACAACTTTGAGGTCTTCGGTGCAGATGATCATATGATAAAAGGCAGCAGTTTGTATGTGGGTTGGCTTCCATAGTTGGTTAAGGTTCCAAGGAAGAATGTCGTATATTTGCTTTGATTCTACATACTTTTCATTTTTTATTCATATTATCATTTCACATAATATGTTTAGAAAAAAAATAAAAGTTGGACTTTTGTATTCAAAATTGTATTCTAATAAAGAAATACTTTTTGATGTATTCCATATAGGGGGTGATAACTGCAGGTTTCCTGCAGTGTATGTGATGGAAACCAGCTTAAAATCAAGCAGATGTTGGTGGCGGTTTAAGGCGTATGCATTGTCTAAGAAGCTTTATAATATCCTCATTGGCGTCATCTGGAAGTGGTTTGATGGCGAAGTAAGTCTGCAGAAAACTGGTGAACAGAATAGCAGTAGCCACCAACAAAGCCACCGTCTTCCATGGACTACTAAAGTACACAGTAATCAGCTCCGCCACCCACGTCTTATACTTGGTGTTGCAGTGCTTCTCGATCTCTCTTCGGAGCTGATGAAACATGTAAAGATTAACCGCAGGTGCTTCAATCTCATCGTACATCTTCACCACTTCTTCATCACGACCAAGACTATGAACCAATATACCATTATTTCGCAACTCCTTCACATCATCACGCTGGATAATTAATGACTTCATCACTCGAAGATAAGTTGCGATTCGAAAGTCGTTCGGGTTATGCGGGCACATCTCGTACGCAATCATGTTCAAGTAAATAGCTTTCGTATTCGAGGACACCGCTCTACGAACAAGCACAAGCTCACCATAGCAACAACGAGAGTGGAATCTAATGCCCTCATTCTTAGACTCATCATGGGTAAGTTTCAAGAAAATCCCTTTAGCTTTTAGTTCTGTTACTGAAGCAAACGACCGATTTCGTTTTATGTAGTTATAATCCTTCACCGAATCCTTCTCTCTACTTCGTCTTCGCCCCATCCTTGATATTTTAGTTGAACCGACAGCAAAAGAAGCTGAAAGCGAGATGAAATAAGACCTGTAAAGCTCAAGAAGATGAAGTGGTTGTTGCTCGTTTCCTAGCACCTTTTCGTCCCTAAGGATCACCTCGCCATAGTTTAAGTAGTTAAAGAACCCGTTTAGAATATCTTCGCCTTTATCCTCGGGGAACTTCAACTTCAACAAAACTTCAAGAACGACAAACGGGATCTGGTTCTCGAGCAAGAAAATATCGCGTATCAAGTTCGCGAACCCTAAGGCACCCAAATGCTCGTTATTTAACATTAGCTTATTGTTCTCACGCGATATGCATTCAATAAAGAACAAAATAAAGCAACCATCATATAACATCATTTGGCTGAACTCTTCATCGTTGTAAGCATCCGTAGAACCATCGATATAGCACTTTCTCGCATCATGCACCACCTCAAACACCTTGTTGTATAAGTAAGTAGTAGTTTTTCCAATGCCTAAACGATACTCTTCTAGTGTTATGAGTTTATACTTCTCCGCTTGAGCAAGGCGGGTTCGTTTATAGTGGTATGGGCCAAGTGAAACCACTGCAGGCTCGTAGTATTCCTGGTTTTTACTACCTCTCTCGCCTTCCAAGAGTAACGAGGGTACTTTTTCAATATGCCGTTGACGTTCGTAGTTTTTGGTGGTCTTATTGCCTCTAATGCAGTCATCCCACTCCTTGATCACACTAATATTGCTATTGACCTGTTGATTATCAGGGATGTCCACCATCGTATCCTCGGTTTCAGTCATCTCCATCTGCATCGAGTTTGCGTATGTCTTTCTGCAGTAGAAATATGAACAAGTATGTAGTGATTAAGGTAATAACTCTAAGCATCTAAACATGCACACACTAAAATAAGGAAACATTGTTGTTGACAAACAAAATGGAGAAAAAGTATGCAGTGTGTATTAGAGACAAATTGAATTTTAATAAGAGTAACTATTTAGACTAACTATTAACATGTGTTTTTTAAAAAGCTCCCACTTTACTTTAGGCCCCTATTCTTAGCCCACTATTATAACTTATAACTATGAGAACTTATGTGCTTATGAGAACTTTATCATTATAATAACACATAAATCATGTGTATACAAGAATACCCTGTGAGAACTTTATCATTATAAGTTAAAACTTGAAAAAACAGAAATACAACTTCTTAAATTGGATGTCTGTCAAAAAAATCATTAAAATAAACAGACTAAGTTTACTTGAACCAATTTCCACAAAACTATAGCTACTAAAGTGTTATTCCACTTTATATTTGATTGAGTGTTCCTTGATTCTCTTGTTTGTTGACTTTGTTGAAAATATGAGAAATGAACTAAAAGGTTTATCCCTGCTTCGTGGGCTTCTAGTTACACCTTGCTATGACTACTTTTTTTTTTTTTTTAAAGTTGTTTTGTTTAGACTTTAAATGACCAACACTAATAATATTCCACAGCCAGACACTATGAACTCTTCTACATATGCGAATGTGTGCAATTACTTTAGCCAACAAGCATATGTATTCATGTTTTTGTGTTATATATAACATATACATATCGTAGCCGTTCTTATCGGAACTAATAAAGAGTTTAAAACCAAAAGAATCATTTCCAATCATATCTTACAAAGGCAGAATGATAATTACCTATTTTTAACCTCCCCACTAAATATCAAGGTAATTATTATTCTGTTCCCATAATATATGGTTGAAAATGATCATTTGGTTCTCAACATTTTTTTGGTTCTTAAAAGAATGGATCCCTCATGTCATGATAGATAGATATATACGTATATGCATGCATACATACATATGTGTGTGTGTGAGAGAGAGAGAGAGAGAAAGAGAGACCTTTCTGGTGCTATAGAAGACATGGCTTGAAGGAAGGTTGCTTGAAATGGAGGTCATGTGAAGAAATCATAAGGTAGGGAGACTATATAGTGGCAAAAGTGTGGGTTGCAAGCAATTAAGTTCAGAGAATAAGTAAATTGCTTGCAACTTTGGCCAACATGGCATCAGATTCTATTTCTTTAATTTGTTGTAATTATATAACGTTTTATATAATTAACTAGTTTTAAATACCTGTGCGTTGTCGCGGGAATATCGCGAATATATAAAACAGTTGCACTGCTAGAATGCAATATAAATAAAACGGAAGTACAAACAGGCTATGTAACGACATTAAAATTAGAAATCAAACGATTCACGAGTGTACACATAAACCACACTCTTATACGAACTTGTTACGTTCGGATACAAAACCGATAAAAAATATTTAATAATTTCGCCTGACAGTTTCACGTGTTCCAACTAAATCAATTTACTATAGCAAAGTATTTCAGATACTAATTTATTTATCTCAATTAAATAATGTTTTATTGTCTTTACAGAATAAGTAAATTGCTTGCAACTTTGGCCAATATGAGATCAGATCCTACTTCTTTAATTTGCTTTAATTAAATAATGTTTTATTGAGTTCACATCTAGCAAACAAGTGAACAACTCTTCATGTGTAAGTTCAAGTGATCTCTTCGATCCACTACAATACATGCTCATTTTGCAAGGGAAAAAACTAACAAATGCCTAAAAAAATAATATCTAGTAAAAACTTAAAACTATTAAACACCTAAGAAGGAATTGTAAATTTTTATGATAAGTGAAAAACATGTGGCATTTGTGATTACTTTAATTATTTTTTGTATTTTCTATGTTAACAGAGAAAATTCTAAATCTCTATACTATTGGTTAATGAGAAATTTTTGGAAGTAGCATAAGTTGGAAAATCGAAAGAGAGGAGTAATATATTGAAATATGTTATTATGGTTTATTAGTATGACCCCGCAAACTCAATTACTAATATACAGGTAAATTCATAATCTGTCAGTAAAAATGATTGCCCATAAAAAACCATCAGTGTTCGAAATATGGAATGTGAAATCTCCTTTCAACAAGATCACAACGGAAATTCCTGAGAGGTTACCAAATGATCAACGGAAACTTTTGGAAGGCTATCCAAAGCGGTCATTTCCGAAAAATGTTTTTGTATTAGAGAGGGATTACTAACGAATTATCGGTGAGAAACTTCAAGTTATTCCGATAGAGTCGGCCTCAATAATCCGATAGTCGCAAGTTAACAAAAAGAACAGCCTTTTTTTTTAACTAAACCAGATTACACCCATCACTAGGATAACTGTCCGTCATCTGGGAAAACCTAATAATCACCTATTTACAAATCAAACAAAAGAACTTGCACAATTCTATTACTGCATCACATACCGTAGGGCGTAGACAGAATCACTCCTCGTAAAGCCAATAGAGAGTAATCGTTACATAAACACATGACAAAAATGACTCTTAAAGCTATAATCTTCAAGGTTTACACTCCTCTCTACATTAGAAGCATATTTGTGTATACATTTCAACCCTTTGACATGTGTTATCTGGCTTTCTTAGGTTACACCAGGCCAAGAAGAAAAAGGTCATTTTTGGCCTACTTTGCATATATAAGACTAAATTACACTTAACAAGAGCTGATTGCAATACACATTCAATCTTCTGAGGTAGCAAGAGCTGATTGCAATACATCTTCAAGATACTTTTCGGCGGCATTATATTGCCTTTTCTTGTCCTCAATTGCCAGTGCAGCCAAAGCTTTATCCTGCAACCAAACATACCCGCATTTCACATAAAGGCACCACATTCACCTTAAACTACTACTCCATCCATCCATCTTATCAGAACAGAAAGTTTTCACACCTTGAGTTGCTTAGTAATCTTTGTATTTTAGGGAGATCACAGTCATTTTGGTTGCATTTCAAAGCAGGCTATGTTTCTATAAATGTATTAGGGGCTTAGGGTGTATGGTATATGTGCCTGTGTGTTTAAGCCTAAAACAACAGCTGTATTTCACATTGTGCCCTAATTCTAAAGAGTATTTATAAAATTAATTGATAAGCAAACATTTCTATCTATCAGCCAAATGTAAAGTGAAATGTTGCAATTTCATAAAACAAATGAAGCATGAGGTAATATAGCTTACTGGTGGCAAGTCTTGATAGCTTCTCAAAGTATCAAGAATAGGCTTTGTTTTCTTCTCTAAATCTTTTCTATGCTCAGCCATTTCCACCAACATTCCATGACTGATCTCGGGGGTGTAGCCCACACGATTAAGCATAGCCTGTCAGAAAGAAGTCTATATTAGCCTTTGATTGATGTGTGTGTAGATATAAATATAGATATGCATATATGTATGTGTAAAATGGAGCAAGAGATGTGTGAAACCACACACACGCTTCACTAACTCAATTTATCTTACATCTTTAACAAGAAGAAAGATTTATAATGATGCTACATTGTTGTTTATTAATGAATTGGGTAAAGTTGATATGTGGTAGTTTTAGTTAGGAGTTAAGGGATATTCAAGTTCTTTAAATTCGGTAATTTGTTATTTTTTTTTGAGAAACAATGATTGTTTAATGTGTATTTTGTTCTGTATCAACATTACTAAACTCTTTTGGAAGCAAGAAAAAGTAATTGTATCTGATGCAAATCTAACAAGAACATAATTTCAAATTATTACATCACTAGGTACTTTTTATTCCATCAAACACTATACCTCTGTGAACATGCATGGTGTGATCCGTATGACAACTTTAAGATTTGTTGGCATATTATCCTACTAGGGGCACTTAAAATTAAAAATAAACTAAGGGAAATAACATTATCAAGTGATTCGGCACAAACACATTAAACTGATCATGTAAAGTGACGTGTACATGCACTTGAAAGTTGAAACTAACAAAACAACTGTGAATTCTTGAAACTGTTTCATGCAAAATGGAATAATCGAAAGTTTACCTTGTAGTTTGAATATTGTTGAAGGTATTGTCTCTCTTTTGAAACCAAAATTGACATGTTTGTTTTCCAACCATCCATTT
The DNA here is from genome assembly GCA_039602395.1 of Deinandra increscens subsp. villosa. Taxonomy (NCBI): domain Eukaryota; kingdom Viridiplantae; phylum Streptophyta; class Magnoliopsida; order Asterales; family Asteraceae; genus Deinandra; species Deinandra increscens. The sequence goes on along the minus strand of JBCNJP010000007.1, from coordinate 96,386,925 downwards.
GAGACTCACAAGGAGTTACATCATCTTCAAGTTGTGCAAGTGTTCTATCAACAAAAAGTTAAGTTAGAAGTAATATGACAACCGTGTGTTTCCAATCTTTTTTCTCTGTCTACACCTGTATAGTTCAGTTTCAATCTAGAGAAAGCTAACATTTTGTAGTTATCTCATACTTGAACAACTAGGTGGTGTCTGGATGTGTCTAAAGGGATTATTGCGACTAGAGGCCGACAAAGAGTTTTAAGTGTTTGGCAAAAAAATATTCTGAAACTTCGATTACATTGGCGTGATCATTTAAAAAAGCACATCCAAGATACCTTAATTATTACAATTTAGGCACCAACAGTCAAACGCGCAGGTTTACCTTTTCAAATAAGTCAATCTTGCTATGGCCTTCCGAGTGTAATCAAGAAGAATTTTGGACTCCTTCAGCACTTTAGCCCTCTTATCCTCTACTCCAGTCTTTCTAAGTGAAACATCCCCCATAGCCACAAGAAAACTACACAAACCTCTCCAGATAAGAGTCCAATAACCAAGCATAAATAAGCAAAAACGAATAACTGATAAAATAATGGACATATATTACCCACCTACTCATCTCAGTGTCCCTAATGTTCAGCAAATTCGCCACATTGGCGAGAACCTGTGATGATGCAACCACATTTGCTGGCAAGCCTTCTTGTGCTAGTCCCACATTCTCTAATATCTCCCTGATCCTAGCAGCTATAATACCATACCACATTACCACCAATGTTTTAAGCTTGTAACAAAGTCTATATTAACTGTAACGCAGACATTACTTTTTTCTTTCTCATGTCCAAATTCCAAACATATCACATCAACTAGACAAACCGAAAAAGCCATTCTCATACTGTAACCTTTTGATTAGGGATGAGCAGGGTACCGTACCCGTACCTGACAGGTACCGGCCCCGGTTAGTACCCGGTCCCGTTTTAAACAAAAACTGGGTACTTGGTCCCAGTACCTGATATATGGGTACGAGTATCGGGCAGGTACGGGTACCGGGTACCGGGATTTGGGTAAAATACCTGTTTGGTACCTGGTTAACATATTCCAAAACTTTTACCTGTTTTTGTATGTTCCACATGCTACATCAAATCAAACTTGATACAAAATTAATAAACTAAACTCAATAAAAACACAAACACGACAAATCATATATTAAAAGTTGCAATGGAACACACACACCAAATAATATGTTGAACCATCCGAATGTGGTAATGTGGATGGGTATAAAATGGTAGTAAATTCGATCAAAAGCGAATTTAATACTTGCACAAAAAAAGCGATAAGATTTAAACCAATGTACACAAATTGTCCTGCATAGATAGCTTATGTTATAAAGTGATTCCACCGATATAATTAACAAAAAGTAAGTACATAAAATTTAGAGTTTACCATCTTTCTTTGGAATCCACAAACTAATTCAATAACATTTTATACCCATCAACATTACCACATTACCACATCCCAAATTCTCAAAATTAAACAAACCAGGAATCATAAAAATAAAAAACCACAATAAGACAGAAAATACTGCTACTAATTTAAGCTTGTAACAAAGTCCATATTAACTGTAATGTAGTCATTACTTTTTCAGTCTAAAGTCCAGACATATCATATCAAATAGACAAACCGATAAAGCCGTTCTCATACTGTAACCTTTTTCTCAATTATGAACAAAAAGACCTATAAGATTTCAACCAATGTACACAAATTGTCCTGCATAGATAGCTTATGTTATGAAGTGATTTAACCAATATGATTATCAAAGAGTAAGCACATAAAATTGGGAGTTTACCATCTTTCTTTAGATTAAACAAATTAATTCACTACCATTTTATACCCATCCACATTACCACATTCCAAATTCTCAAAATTAAACAAACCGATAATCATAAAAATAAAAAACCACAATAAAACAGAAAATACTGCTGATAACTTGGGCAAAATTTCAGTTAACCCTAATATATGAGGAAAGAAAAAATATTGCACAAGTACATAGAGAATATAAAACAGAAACAAAACACAGAGAACAAAGTGAACACCTTGGGATCGATACTCGGAGGCTTTAAGTCGAAAATCATTGGCAATAATGGTGGCAGCTTGGGTTTTGGCTTGAGAAATTGAGGCCAGATTATGTAAATGCGAAATGCTACGAGAGGTGTATTCAAAATCAGGGACGTGATCTTTGCCAGCCGCATCGAATTGAGAAGCAAGCCACGATTTCACTTCGCCGATTCTGTTCGTATCGAAAGATCCGCTGCTCGTTTTTGACAATTCGTTTCCTGGTGGTGGGAAATCGGATGTGTCACTCATTTTCTAGATTAGGGTTTTTGCTCGATTTTCAGGTTGGAAATTGGGGGTGATTTGATTCAAAAATGGAAACGATGCTTTTCAGATTTATGAAAACAAAATTGAAAATGCAAATGGGGGAGGGGGTGCGACATAAACCGGTTTCAACCATACGGTTCGGGTCGGTTTTTAACCTTTTTTTTTCAAATCGGATTTTAATATCAATTCCGAGTTCACAACAAGGTTTGGTTCTCAACCCAGTTTTTTTATTTAGTAATTACTAATTTAAAAATAAAAAATAAAGTTAATTACAAAGTTAGTACACGTGGTTTACTCATACTAACAACCTGGGGTACTAATTTCTGGATGTAACAACATAAGATAGTAATTTTTATTTTGTTTCATAAAGGGGTATTAAGTTAACACCCCGTTAACTTTAAACGACAAGCCCCCCACGTGATAAAAATGTGAGGGCAATTTTGACAATTAACATTACCCCACATATTAAAACCTATCGATCTAAATCCAAACCTCAATTCTTCGGCCGTTCTCTTCTCCGATCATCTCAGAATGGCCGAAAACCCTAGATCGGAGATGATCGGAGAAGAGAACGGGCGAAGAATTGAGGTTTGGATTTGGATCAATGGGTTTTAATATGTGGGGTAATGTTAAACTGTCAAAACCACCTGCACATTTTTGTCACGTGGGGGGGGGGGGGGAGCTTGCCGTTAAAAGTTAACGAGGTGTTAGTTTAATGCCCCTTTATGAAACAAAATTAAAAGTTGCTACCTGGATGTTGTTACATCCAGAAGTTAATACCCAGGTTGTTACTATGGGTAAATCACAGATACTAACTGTGTAATTAACTCTAAAAAATGATTGTATTTTATCTAATAACTCGTAAAAACAATTTGTTTTATCAGGATGAACAAAACAATTTGATTTTTCTTATTTCTTTTGAACGGCTAACGAATGTCCCAGAGAACCTTGGACTATTTACACCAGTTGAGCTCATTCCATGGAAAATCCACCTCCACGAGCGGGCGGGTGGTAAAACCTGGGAGCTCAGGGATCAAACTTGTGACATTTCAGTCCCAAGTCTCATCTCATCGCCAATGCCCCTTCCAAAGTGTTGCCCGTAAGAATCGAACATGTGTCTCAAGTAGTGAACATAGGCTTCCTATCACTACACCACAATGAAAATTATTTTTCTTATTTATTTAATAATTTGTCACACCCCAACCGACAGCGGAATATGTCGGGGTGCAATGATTGTCCAGATGCACATGACAACTGTAATACTTAAACATGTCATTTTTCATTAATTAACTAAAGACATTGTACAATACAGTTAAACATACAAAATACATATTAACTAATTTAAAGTCTTTAATCTAGGTCCAGCAATGCTAGCGTGATCACAACATAACTCATGTATAGGTTCCTGCAACATGTATAAGATAAAGTATCAACGACAAAAGTAGTTGGTGAGTACACACAAGTTTAAATAATATAGGTATAATTTCAATAACATCGATATATGTGTCACGAGATATTTTCATATATATATTTAAACAAGTAATGAGTTATTGCCAATAAATGAGCGCATCAAACCCTAGACAACTAGGCTTCCAATCACCTGAGGCCAATTACCAGGCAGCTCATATGGGCTGTCAAACCATAGATCTATTACTGTAACCCCGGCTCGGTGTGTTAATGAGTACGCTTTGTTTTTGAGATAAAGATAGAGTACAACCAATCATAATAATCCACACATATTTAACATACATAGAACATATCCAATCAGCATATAATCGCGTTTATGTTTTAGAAAAATGATTTTAAATAAAGATACATGTTACACCCTAAAATGTTTTAAAGAGGAGGTTTGTGAATACTCACCACTCAAATCATCATATGAAGGAATCACCCTTCTAATGATAACAAGAGTTGATATCGCATCACATCCCATTATACTAAAAGAGGGAGATTAGTGGATACTCACCTGATAAGTATATCGAAAATGAGAGATAGAACCAATTATGAGAGATAACAATCTGGAGATTATCCTAATGAAGCGAACATGCTAAATGAATATAGGAACGCATGATGACTATAGTTATGAGGAATTTAAGGGGTTTAGGTTCTGTTTGATCAAAATACCATTTTACCCTTTATCGGGAAATTAAGGTTTTAGTATTTGTTTAGTATTTTCATTTATTTAACACTTTTGGACTTATATATACTTATTATATATATAAATATGTTCTAAGACCAAAAATCAAGTTCCAATACCTTTTGGTTGGTTTGATATTTAATAATCATATTCAAAACCCTAATTTTGAAATAATTATCAAATAGATAGAAAAACCTTTTATAAAATTAATATAATTAGGGCTTTTTCTTAAAATATTATTTTATAATATATTGTAAAAGATTAGCCCTAGATTTAACCCGTTTGTTTAATTTTGGTAAAGCAACATCGTGAAAACCTAATTTCAACGTATTTATTAAATAAATATCAAAACATTTTATAAAATTGTAAAAACTTAAGATTTTATTCATTATGATATATTATAATATTTCTCAAAATAGTAAACCCTAATTCAACACCGTTTACTCAATTTGGGCAGAACAACGACCCGAAAACCCTAATTTTGGCACATTTTTAGATAAAATACCAAACATTTAGATATCATGAAATTGACTTAGAGGTTCTTTAATATATGTTATAACATAATATCCTTTATTTAAGACCCTAATTCCTTCCCAATTACTCAGAATTAAGAAAATAAGTTAAGAACCCTAATTTTAAGCATAGATCTAGAACTCGATTATAACAACAAAATTAACAGAATTTGATAAAGGGCTTTTGTAGAGCATACCAAATTATGGGGGACTGCAGGAGATCAACTCGTAATACCTACTGGATTGCTCAAATTTGAATGAAGAAGGTTCGGTTTAGAACTTAGGGTTTTTGAGAGAAGAATTGGTGAATTGGCGAGTTAATCTGGAGGATCTGAGCTCGAATTTATAGTGGGTGGGGTCAGAATTATGTGTAGACAACTCAGGGGGTGACTAATCGTTAAAAACGACGTGTGGAGATGCCAAACGTAGGCTGCAAGAAAACTTCTTGGCAAAATCGCGTCTGGAACCCACCGCGTATCGCGCCGGATTCGAACCCGGGGCTCGCGTATCGTGGCCCAACTATCAGGTAACGGCACTTTTTGTCCCTTGTACTTTATATTTACAGTTTGACCCTTGAACTTTGGTTATTTAGCGATTTTAACCCCTAGGCTTTTCCAACTTTATCATTTTATGTCCAAAAAATAGTTTAAAATAATTTCTCATGGTTTTCTAAGTCTCGGGATAGGCATAACGAGGTATAAAAATACATATTTAATATATATTTATTTTCTTTTTATTCGTTTGTTCTCGTTTTAATTCGTTAACCTCTAAAATTTTATGAGTGACTTATATTGACCTTATAAAACACCAAGGAACATTAAAATATGATTTTTGAAATTTACGTGATTCCCGGTTATTAACGGAATTGCACGAAAAATGGTAAATTTATTTAATTGCGTTTTAATTAACAAAATTACTCAATAATTTAACCAATTGGTTTTAATGTTATAAAATGATTTTAGAATGTTCCAAAGTATATATTTTGAAGTAAAATTCTCGAGATTCCCGTTAAACGATAAATCGAATACCAAAATTGTGTAAAAACCGAAAATCGCTTTATTTTTTGTTTTAATCAAATCGTTTAACCTAAAACCTTGTAAATTTATTATTTTGTTTTCAAAATGATTATGGAGTATCCCAAACATGATTTAAATGTTTAATTTAGATTAATTTCCGGTAATAATTGTTAGATCAAAACTCCGATTTGCTTTACAAGTTCATATATGTGTCGGATTTTATGAATGGGTCGGACACGGGTGTTACATCTGGTGCTTCATTCCATGCTACCCACAGCGGTGAAGCATTGCAGAATCTAAAAGATGGTGATTTTGGAAAGGTAAGGCTAGCGAACGATGAGGTTCTTAACGTGACGAGCATGGGTGACATAGATCTAAAAACTTCATCCGGTTCATGAACTTTGAAGGATGTCCGAGTTATTCCAGGTTTGAAGAAACACTTGATTTTGGTTGGGCAGTTGGACGAACAGGGACATGAGGTTAAGTTTAAAAACAGTTAGTGGAAAGTTGTTAAGGGGAATGTAGTTATTGCTCGAGGAAAGAAACAAGGTTCGTTGTATATGGTTAGCTTACCATCTGAGGGAGTGACCGTCCCAGATCAAAACAAAATCCGGTTCACAGAGTCTCGTGGGCAGAAGAAGGTTTGTTTTGCAGATGACAAACCCAGAGTCACAGGTCAGATTTAGGTTGAACGTGCTAGGAAATGTTCAGGAAAACGTGTGAAGGGTTTTCGTGGCAGTGAGAGCATTGGTAGTCAGCCAGTCAAAGCTTCAGCCAGAGTTACTAGACAGTGGGTTGCGAGAACCAGTACTCCAGCTGTTAAAGTCTCTCCAGAGGACTATCTGCTTTATTCGGAGAGTGTTTATTCTCATGGTGGTCCAGGATCCGGCAGTGCGTGTCAGTGGGATCCGGTAGGGACGGAGAATAAGTCAGGGGCATATTTCGCCATGACTAATGTGTTGGAGCTCGGCGGAGCTTCAACGGGCCTTTCAGTTGACTGATGAAAAGGCCGATGGAACCAGGATAGTTGATAAGGATTACTAGACGTACAAGTATTCACAGTGGACGACAGTTGAAGATGATCAAGCCTCCAAATGGGAGATTGTTGGGTTTATGGAGGCTCGATTGGTTTGGGTCTAATCCGGTTTAGAAGACATTCGGTGGCGTAATAATTAAACTGAAGACCCGACCCGTTTTATTTAATTATAGCCCATTAGTAGTTTCCTTGTTCCCTAAGTTGTAAACCCTAGTTAGTCTCTATATATAATGGCTAGTACTTGTAATCCTGTATCACGAGAGGTGTGACACATAAAGCAGCAAAAATCCTGATTGCAGCCCGTGAACGTAGGTCACATTGACCGAACCACGTATAACCTTGTGTGTTCTCGTGCTCGTTTATTTCTACAGTATGTTCGTTGATTGTTTGTGTTGCTTCCGCGTGCATATAACCCTAACAAAACATGCTCTTAATGAGACCCTAACTTATAAAAGGATGCAGGAGCATTGAAATTTACCGATCTGTTACTTCGAGACACCTTAAAGAACTTGACTCTGTTTAACTGTTAGCATGAGATAAGAGTTGACGTAGGGATTGAAAATTAGCACGGATCATATCCTAGCTTATACGTATTTAAATTTGAACTACTATATTAGTATTTATCTTGTATATCCTTAGAGATTATCGTGAGTTCTTTTTCATGTTCATCTTTTTGTTTATTGGCTAAGAAGCTTCTAAGTATTCTTAAATTATGGAATAAAGGAAGATGAACTTTGTAGCAAATTAGCTAGCAATTATCAAAAGAACATTCGTTTATTTATTTGTTGTCTATGTTTCATGCATATCTTATATTATATATATTAACAAAACTCATTGTCGGTGCCTTCTCACAGCTTCACTGTACATCGTTGAAGCCAATTGGAAAAAGCAACGTCAACATGTACTTATACGTGTTCACTCATTTGTGGGTGTTGATGCGTGTGCTTAACTTTACCTTTCTACCTACCTCTCTCACTCTCTTCAAGAACCAGATCTGGTTCTCTATAACTTTAGGTAACGCCGTTTGCTCCATCGGAAATTTTGCCTATGGTGGTTTACGACGGTTACCGGCGTTGTGACGCAATGGCTTCGAGTGTTTGATTCTCTCTCTTCGAGATCCAAATCTGTTTTCTCTCTCTAATGCTCTGTTTTGGTTTTCCGTCTTGGTAACGCCGTTTTACGGCCGGTTGCCGACGCTATGACGCCTTGGCGGCGGTCCTCTGTGTCTGTTGCCGACGTTTTGCGTTTTGACTGCTTTCTTTTCGCCTGTGATGTCTTCATCGTTCCCGTCTTCTACGATGGTTAACGGTGAGGCGAGTTATTAGTTGAAGACGAGTTATTCATTTTCATGCCCCTTTCACATTTTTATTGTGCATATGGAGAGCCAATTACAATTACAATTACGGTATTTAAAATACATATTTATTTGTTGTTCATTCTACTCTGATACAGTTAGTTTCCTTTGAATTGTTATTGGTTTCTAAACTTGATGTGATCCATTTGTTGTCACTGATGTTTAATGCTTGAATTGAGGCTGCTATGAAATATACTGTTCATTGACATAATGTTGCTATCGAAATTATTGGCCTATTTGCTTAGTTGTTGTTGTTTTATTTCCTGAATTGAGGCTGCTATATAATGAATTGTTCTTTGATTTATTGCTACTATCGGATTTTTTTCGTCACTTTGAAGCTCTGATGAAATTTTTCTGAGCTTATTTGGTTCTTCATTGAGGCTGCTGTAAAATTTTGTTCTTAAAAGGCATTGCTGCTAACGGATTTATCTGTCCCTTCGAGGTTATTATGTTAGTTATTTTCTCAATTGAGGCTGGTATGAAATGAATTGTTGTTTGACATGTTGCTGCGACTGGTTTAGCTGTCCCTTTTGAGGCTATGATGAAAATTTTCTGAGCCCATTTGGTCCCTTACTTTACATTGCTGTAAAATTTATGTCCTTTCATTGAGGATGTGTTGCTGCTATTGGATATATTTGTCCTTTTGAGGCTATTCTGTTGGTTAATTTCTGAGTTGAGCACGATATGAAATGAATTGTTCTTTCAGACGTTGTTGCTATCAGATTTATTTGGCCCTTTGAAGCTATGATGAAAATTTTCTGAGCTTATTTCGTCCCTTACTTGAGACTAGTGTAAAATTTTGTTCCTATAGGCTTGCTGCTATCGAATTTCTTTGTCCCTTTGATGTTATGATGAAATCTTGCTGCTATCGGATTTATTTGTCCCTTTGAAGCTATGCTGAAAATTTTTTGAGCCTATTTCGTCCCTTACTTGAGACTGATGTAAAATTTCGTTCCTATAGGCTTGGTGCTATCGAATTTGTTTGTTTTGTTCTTTTGGGGTTGTTGACTGATTAGAGAAAGAAAGAAATCTTGAATTGGCTACAGAGAATGGGACTCAGAATAGGAATTACTAGAGGAATTCACTTCTAGCACAATGGAACACAACATGGAATATTTGGGAATGAGTTAAAGATTGAATGTGACAACTACAACTTCCCAAGTTAACCCCGTTAACTTTTCCGTTAGTTCCGTTAACGAACCCGAGACCCGTTATTGAATGATTATATGTTTGTTCCTGTATATTTGCTAATTGGTGTTAGTAACTTGGTTTGTAAATTTGTTTTGCGACTTTATGTGTTATTTGAGAATTTCGCGTTTTCGGGTGAAAACCGGACTTCGCGCGTAAATTGAAAATTTTATGAGTAAACATTAAATTTATGTAACCCAACTAAATCTTGCATGATAAATAAGTTAAAAACACTTAGAAACATTTTTAGAATTTTTACTTTACAACTTTTAGTTAAAAACCCACTTAAATGGGTTTTATGCTTGTTATGTTTAAAGTAGAACTTGAGGGGCCAAACATGTAGATATAACTTAATAGAAATTTGCCCATCTCCTCCCCTTCTCCCCCATTTCACGTTTTTCTTCTCCTCCTCCTCCCCTCCTTACGGGTTCATGCACACACCCACCAACTCTTGAAGAATTTCGAAATCCATCACCAAGCAAGCAAGATTTGGAGTTTGGAAGCTCAATCAAGCGACAAGAACACTCAAGGAAGCTTCTCCTCCATCTCATCTTCATCCATTCTCGTTTTCTTCAAGGTTTGTAAAAACCCTAAAACCCCAAATCCGAAATTTGTTGGTTGCATGTGTGTTTTCTAGTGTTTTTGTGCTAGATGTGTAGTTTGTATGCTCATGAAACTTAATTTAGGTTAAAGTATGCTCACTCTTAATTTGGGACAGATTTTAATTGGATTTTAGATCTGGAAATTTACCTCATAAATTTGCTCCATGTGTTTTAAATGTTAGATGGGTGTTTGGGTATGAATATAAGGTGCAATGTGCTTGTATGTTAACTTGATGATTGAGATTTTGCCATGCTTTTGGTATGAACATGTTCACTACAGAAATTATAAGTTATCATGGTTAGAAACTTGTTAGGAGGTGTTTAATTGATCAAATGTTAGCATAGAATTGAAATCCCATACTTTTGCAAAGTTGAAATTCTTGACAGCTTTGACCAGAATTTTTGGTCAACTTGCAGCAGCCATAACTTACTCAATTTTACTCTAAACTGATTGATTCTTTTTCCCTAGTAAAGTAGGATGTGTTATCTTTACAACGGCTACTCGCACACTTTCTAAAACCTCCGTTTGGTCACCCAAAACACAGCTGCAAGTTAGGTGTGCAAAGCTGTCATTTTCTATGAAAAGTAGACTTTTCAAATTGGTTGAGCATGCTAATCTTGTTTTATTGACGAGTTTGCTATTTGTAAATGATGTTTATATGTTAAAAGTAAGATCTGGAGAAGTTGGTTCATAAATTCAAAACTTTGAGTGAGTTATGCAAGTTTTCATTTTACCTTGACTTGTTTGCTAAATGCCAAAAGTGTCAACTTCCGACGTGCATAACGTTCTCATACCTCAACCTTTTTACTTGATTCTTTTTGCAACAAATCTTAATTGATATGTAGTATATGCCTGTAAAATTTAAAGAGTTAATTCCAAGTATTGTGGATTTTAGCTATGCCACTAGTTCATTACTATATGTTGCTATGTCCATTCAGGGACGATAATGCGCAATGGTAAGGTATTACTTACTAAGTAAACTTTTTCCGACCAAATATCATATGTATCATTGAATTGATTGTTAAACTTCAAAAGTCCTTACATTCGGACCGTTAATATATAATAGCTAGGTGATGTTGAGTAGTACTACTGGGGATTGACACCCCCGCCCAACGGTGCACGTGATGCACCAACCCGACTGGAGGTCGGACTGGGACCAATGTTATCCTACCCTCTGTGGT
>JBCNJP010000007.1:96181921-96375046 GCA_039602395.1 Deinandra increscens subsp. villosa | reverse complement strand
GTCCCGTGACCATGATTTTATTGCTGTTTTATTTTTTTTAGTGATTTGAAATGCGTCTTGGTCCAAAACTCAAACGTGCTAGTAAACGACTATCAAATCTCGACCCGTAAAGTTTTCAAAAACCCGCTAGGGTTCTTGTTTAACGTTCATACGATGGGAACGTTAAGATTTAAATAAATATAAAAAAATCAATGATTTCGTTATCATTACTAGAAATTGTTTTAAACATAAAAATATATATATATAAATATATTTTTTGATTAATTGTCATACGAACGTTTTAAGGATTTTCTTTAAACTCTTGAAATTTGGACACGATATATATATATATATATATATATATATATATATATATATATATATATTGGACGTATTATTTTTCACACTTTTGACTACACTCCGATATCTATATTTATGAACGTATATGTTTACCCGATGATCCCTATATTTATTATTTGGAATACCCTACGCGCATTGATCTTCGTAAATCTTTGTGTCCTTGATTAAGTGTTGTCACACCCCGGTCAACGGTTTCGGGTGTGAGCGAGAATGGAATCATAGTCGAGGATACATAGAACAACTTCTAATAAATTAAAACTTCATAAAACATTAATTCATCTCATTGCAGCGGAAAAGATGGTGGAAACGATAATGTCTTACAATGTGAAAACATAAAGTCTTAAATTAATATTAAAAGCATAAATCGGTTTATTTGGATAGTCGGGACTATGACTCCGAAAGCAGGTCCGATAGCGTACGTAAGCCCCCATTTACATGTCTTCATGAGTTGCGCCAATTACCTAAGAAATCATGAGTTTAAAACGGGTCAACATAAAGTTGGTGAGGTTCACAAGTTTAAGACTCACAGTTTAATCATTTTAAAACAGTTTTCAGTATACTTAAATATTACATTGGTTTACCGTTGTGGTTGCATGATCTCACCTGAACCTTGATTTCAAATACTAACGGTTTACCCACCCAGCATCCCTTGCCCAGAGATGTTAAACAGAGCAGAATAACTGACGTGTACCCCCAGACAATCCGGAGTCAGAACTGGAGCTACCAGTTAGGGTAGGGTTGTCAACCCAAATAGATCTATTCACTAGTTATCGTTTCGTACAGAACTAATTGAAATCAATTAATGGTGGGATTACGGTTGTACAAACGTTTATAACGATAATGTACCAAGTTGGGCAATCAGTAAGAGAACAAGTAGTCATACGGCTAACAGATAAACCATAATATTAAGTAAAAAGCATTTAACAGTTTTCATGATTTCTCCCCCAAAGTATAAAACAGTTAAAAGGAAAAGGGGCCGTGAAACTCGCTGAATCAGCAGATAAGCGGTAAATAAGCAGTGAATGAACGGTAGCACGTAACGTCCTAAATCATTAAATAAACATATGCATAAGGTCTTATGATCATTTGAGTAACAAAAGTCACCCAAGCGATACCGGTCAAGTCTTGACGTTTTAATCCGTTTGTATCTTTGAAAACCCGTTAACTTGTATTTATTAAATAAATACTTTCATGGTTAATTATATTTATGCTCAATAAATATAAGTAAGGAATTTATTACTTTAACAATTAAATCAAGTATTGAACATCGAGTTTAAAATAATAATGTTTATTATTATTTTCATAAGTTCGTTATAATTATTTTTAAGTAACTAATTACATATTTGATTTGTTAATCTTGCAAGTTATAATTATATTAGATAATTATGATTAACAATACTTTGGTGAAAAAAGCATGGTTTATATCTTTTTGCAAATAATTATTTGTCAAGAATAATTATTAAACGTTTGCTTTATTTTTAAAACATGATTCTTTTAAAGAACACATTCAAGGTTTCTAACATTTAATCATTTATTTTTCGAAAGCGTTTAAATGTTTCATTTGCATAAATATATATATTTCTTTCATAAATATTTTCAAAACATTGTAACGACGCTTGGATTTATAAAATCGTCTTTCATAAAAACTTGATTTTATTTAAAGTCTCCAACAATGTAAGTCCATTTTTGGTTACTTTGATTTTATTAAAGTAACATTAAAAATCCATGTAAGCATTTAAAGTTAATAGCTTGTCTTTGATTTATTTTTATAAAATCCTTTTATAAAAATATTTAGTTTTCACAAGTGACATTTTTATAGAATAATCCATTTATCTCCAAAGTTTTAGAAAGGTTAAAACTTGTAATAAATCCAAGAATTTATGTCACATTAATCATTTGACATAAATATTATTCTTACCATTTTTAGTACAAAATCTATATTTATTCTTTTTGTCTTGAACATATTTAATGTGTTATTTATCCAAATCAAGTAACATTCTTTTTGTTTTAGTCATAGGTTACATATGTAACATTTGTTTAATCATTTCATCTTGTTTTAATATTGTTTTAACATGTAACATATATAAACATAAATATCAATCAACTAACACATTGGTGTTAGGATTTTATAAATATAAATAAACAATCAACTAACACATTGGTGTTAGGACATTTAAATATAAATAAACAATCAACTAACACTTTGGTGCTAGGACATTTAAATATAAACAATCAACTAACATTTTCATGTTAGGACAATTAAATATAAACAATCAACTAACATTTTCATGTTAGGACAAATAATGTAAACATGTATAGATTAGCATTTATTTTATATGAAGAGGCTTGGAGGTTTGTTTGAAATCAACTAACTTATGAAACCAAGGTTTCATAAACAAGATCTTGGTGCACACTTGTTACTTTCCAAAGATTTCACAAATGTGTTTCACCACACCTCTTGGCTAACTTTAAGCCTCAAAGGCACCAAAGTAAGTGTTTGATCTTGGAAGAAAGGGGATTAAGAAGAGATTTTTGTTAGTTGATCAACCAAACACAAGCATTCTAGTTAGTTTTGATGGATTATTGTCAAGACTTGAAGGGTTCAAAGGGATGTAAGTGAGTAGAAATGTGAGTTAGAAAACTCACAATGCAAGAAGGAGAAGATCGGTGGAAGGTGGTGGTGGTTTTCCGGCGGTTCCGGCGGTGGCTCCTCGGCGGCGGACGGTGGCCGGAGGTGGCTGGCCGGAGGCGGTCGGCGGTGGGGTGGTGGCTCTCGGCCGAAAGGAGGGAGAGAGGGAGAGGAGTGTGGGTGTTTGCTTGTTATGGGACAAGGGAACAAGGTGGAGCTTGGTTCCCTTTTATAGGTGAGATTAAGGTTATTAACCATTGTACATTAGTGTGTTGTCAAGCTCTCCTTAATCCCAACTAATCAAGAGTAGGTTGTTTAGTTTTTATAAATTTTTATAAAAGGTGAGAAGCTTTTATAAAATATGGAGGTGATAGAAGTTAAATAAAATCATAACTTTTTAAAATATAACCCAAGTATATTTTATCCAATTGAATGGTGGTTTTTATTTTTATAAACATTGTTAGTCCAAGTTTTATAAAAATATTAGTGGGTTGAAGAAATGTGATTAACTTTTATAAAAACTAGTGGGCTTTAAACAAATTACCAATTTGTTTACCATTGGGCCGAAGCCCAATCGAGTTTAAAATGGGAGAATGGGCCGAAGCCCATTCGGTTTTGTTAAGTGAAACGGGCCGAAGCCCATTTCGATTGGGAGTGGGAATCGGGCCAAGGGGCTGGGCCGAAGCCCATGGATATCGGGTTTGGACCGGGTCGGGTTGGGTTCGATTTCGGGTTGGGTCACGTAGGGTGGTTGGGCCGCAAAGGGGGGATGGGCCGGGTTCGGTTGGTGCGGGCCGCGAAGAAGAAAGAAAGGAAGGATTGGGCCGGTTCAGCCCATTGTGATACGGGCAGCGGGTCGGGATTCCGGGTTGGGGAATTCACTCGGTTAGTCGAGGGGAACCTTCGGTTAAGTTTTCGGGTTGATCCGAACATTTTTGGGCTTGTTGGGCTTATCGGGCCCAATAGGTGAAACGAGTAACTCGTTTGGCTAAGTCTTGACAACGAAATGCTCTTTGTAACATTTTAAATTCATAAAACGTTTTAACAGTTTATAACAGTTTGATAAAATATAAAAAGTTTCATTTTTATATTTAATTTCTTATTATTGAAATTCCACATTTAATTATACGAAAGCCTTCGTATTTTACGCATGTATATTACTAGCATACACGTGGGATTTAAAGTCGGTTAATCATTTAACTATTACGGTTAATCATGTATTAAAGCGGTAATGCACATAAATGTCACGTAATTAAAAGTCAACGAAAGTCAATGGAGAGAGGGTTTGACCTGATTTTTGGACCGGGTGTCACATTCTCCCCCAGTTAGAAGAATTTCATCCCGAAATTCAGTTTTGGTTACTGGTGGATGCGACGTTCTCAAACAGACGTGGATACTTCTGACGCATTTGATCCTCGCGTTCCCAAGTGTACTCTGGTCCTTGTCTAGAGTTCCATCGCACCTTGACTATGGGAATGCGGCTGTGTTTCAGCTTTTTGATTTCTCGGTCAAGTATCGCGACAGGTTCCTCAATAAAGTGTAATGTCTCGCCCACTTGGATTTCATCAAGAGGGACGACAAGCGTTTCATCAGATAAGCATTTCTTAAGATTACAGACGTGAAAGACATTGTGAACGCTGCTTAGCTCGGCGGGCAGGTTCAAACGGTAAGCTACTGGTCCGATGGTTTTGGTGATTACAAAGGGACCAATATAACGAGGGTTGAGCTTTCCTCGTCTACCGAACCGGATGACACCTTTCCAAGGTGACACCTTTTGAAATACCCGATAGCTAATTACGTAAATGGAATAATAAAAATAATAATCATAAAATACATAATATTAATAACAATTCACGGCAGTGGCAACCTTGTGAACCGATTTTGACACTCTCTCGGATCCATTTAACCCGACCATGTAGCGGTTCACCCAATTGAAGCATAGAATTAGGATTTATGTTTTATCCTAATTTTTTTTTGCTTCCTTTCTCGATCAACATCCGACTCAAAATCCCTATCTCCCCCAACTAACAGAAAAATCGAATGATCGATCACCATTTAAACCCCTTTTTAAAACCCATTCAAGCCTCTACAGTTGGTTGGCATCTCGATTTCCCGTCTCCTTTCTCGTCAAAGAGCAAATACCACCGAAGCACCACCGTGAAGAAACTCCGGCGAACCACCACCATAACACTATCGTCAGGGAACTCCGGTGACGTGAAGCAGCGCTGCAACTGCCCATCGATTCAAACCGAGGTCACACCGGTACCGTATAACCATCCATCTCCACCTTGCTCCGAGTACCGGTCACGTAGTATCGCCGTCATCGCCGATTCAAAACCGAGGTAAATTTTTCTGTCTCTGTTTTCATTCGATTTTCTGCGTTCTTAACTCACCAATATGGCGAATAACCTCCTCGAGTTGCAGTGGTTAAACCTTCTTCTGATTGACTCCAACGGATACTATCGTTTCTGTCCGTCAAACTCATCGGTTTACCATTCGAGAGTCGCTCTTTTTCTGCCTTGCATCAAATATCTATACCCGTACGAGGTACGAACCTTACCAACCGTTTGTTACTAATTTATATGGGTGGTTTTGCTTTCATATTGAAACCATGGAAAAAGAAGGGAACCTGCAACTATACATATATTATATTAAGAAGATGACAACAGTACTCCATATATACATACATACATGATGTACATAATGGCCTAAATGTTGTACTGCACGTAAAAATAATTATGTTAATCGATTTACTGATTTCATTTAGTTTAGTAATAAAAATAAAGAATGGGACCCATACACTTATGATCACTATTTTTATAATCTGATAGTACCTATATACTTTCATTTTTTCCAGACAAATGAGTTGATGGCTTTTAATGTAGCAAATTAAAAGACATGAAAAGGTTTAACCTTTGTGCTCAATTTTGTTTTAATGGTACAAATTTGAAGAGTCAATGTTATCATCAGTATTCAGTATTGTAGAATGAAATGAAAACCACTAAGTGTCATATAAAGATGAGATAAATAAACTTTATGAGTTGTAGTAAACTAAAGATAAAAATAAAAGTTACGTTGATAAATTCAGGCGTCATGTGGCAATATATTGAACCAAGGGGTAAAAATAATAATAATAATAATTAAACAAATAAGGCTTAATCTCAAACCGAATTTACTGTAGGGTCCTCGTGATTTTGATACCGGCATAGCATCACCTTTGATTTATTTTGCTCATAAGCTAAGGTGCGGTTTTTCGACCCTTCCCTCATAGCTTCTTTATTTGTTTTTGTTGAGTTCGTAATTCATTGCTTCAAAGTGGAATTATTGTATTTGACTTATCGAATGATTAGTGTCATACTGTTTTCATTTAATATTGTTACATTGCACCGTACTGTTTTATTGAAATTGTTTACATGCGATAGGATAGATCCCTTTGTACTCACTATCGCATGTTCCCATTATATTTTGACATCGTTACAAACCTTAGAGTTAAGGTTATAGAGACTTTTATATATTACTTGCATATGTGACCGTTTTATTTGGCCTCAATACCCGAGCATATCCACCTATGGGGACCATAGGGCGTCAATTGTGGCACCTTTTGACGTGCTCTATCTGTGGCAGAGCGATTAGCCACGGCGTCTCGAAGTAGTTAATGATGTGCTAAGTTGCTGCACTAGTTAGTTAATTAGAGGCGTATGGATCGATCCTAGGAAAATAATGTTATTGGTGAATTGGTTAGGTGTGTGTGCCCACACTCCCATATCACATTACTGGTACATTAGGGCTGCAGCCAATGTACATATTGTTACTGTTACTATTACTGGCTCAAATGGGTATTTCCCTATTGATACGTCTCATTTACTTCTTCTGAGTCATATATTTTTGTTTTATCATCATTGTGGCATTGTACTTCTATTGTTTCACCGTTACTGAGCAATTTTTGGCTCAGCCGTTTTCTTTTCTTGTGTCTTCTTTATTTTTATGACAGGCACTTCTGGGGATAAGGGGAAAGAGGTCAAGAAGAGTAAAACTGATTAGGAGAGAAAAGTGGAAGAGTTTCTCAAAATCTTTATTTATTTTAACTTATTTCTTTCTTGGAACTAGACATGTTTTCGTTTAAAAACCTGGATTTTTAGATTTTAAGTATTTTACTAAGTACTTTTGGATTGTTGCTATCTCTGTTTACTGTATGAGTGACACGTCATCCCTACTCGGGTTGGGGTGTTACAATTATGGTATCAGAGCTTCGGCTCTTTCCTGTAGAAAACTTAAACTAATTAAAAGTCATGTGAGGATTGGGTAGACGTTGGGTTAGGAATTATTTTCAGTGTTTTATGACTTGATCTTATGCTCTGTTTTGCTCTGAATAAATTGGATATATTATTTCTTCTAGATGCCTCCCCGTCGCTCTACTCGTAATGGATCAGGTCAGCCTAATCCTGAGCTCATGGTTGCGATCAATCAAGCCCTTACTGCGATGTTACCTGCCATTGTGAATGCGGTGCAGAATGCGAACCCGAACCCGAATCCGAATCCGAGTCCGAATCCGAACCCGAATCCGAATCCGAACCCGAATCCGAATCCGAACCCGAACCCTGAAGCAAATCCAAATGGAATACACTTTTGGCTGAGAGAATTTCAGAAACAGAAGCCTAGAACTTTTACCAAAGCATCAACTCCATCTGTGGCCAAGGATTGGATCTCTCACATCAAGAAAATCTTTAGGGTACTCGGGATTGAAGACCAGTACAAGACTCGATTGGCTACATATAAGCTAGAGGAGGATGCCCACAACTGGTGGGAATCGGTCTTACAAGAAAGAGGTGGAGAGCAGTTTGTAGAGACATTAACTTGGGCTAACTTCTGTGAGATCTTTTTCGACAAATACTTTTCAAATGTTGATTTGGGGGCTTACAAACGCGGATACTCTAATATTCGTCAACAGAGTGATGAGTCACTTGCAGATTTCACCGGTCGTTTTTATAGACTTACTGGGTTCCTTGGGGCTTCTGCTGGCACGGCAGAGGAACAAGCGGAGAAATACCAATGGGCTGTATGTGATCGAATTCGAAGGGCAATCATACATTCGACATTTGCGAATGTTGCTGATGTTGTTAAGGCTGCTAAGAGAGTGGATATGGAGAGAACGGAATTTCTAAGCCGTTCGGATAGTAAGAAGAGAGATAGATATGGAAATCGTGTTCAGTCTTCCAGTCAGTCGTCATCTCAGGGCCTTACTCCAAACTCAAATGAACGTCGTACTCAGGGAAATAATTCCAAATCATGGAAGGTTAAGAATCAAAACCAGAGCCAGAATAAACCGTACCAGCAGCCTATCAATGCTCAACCCTTAAACCAGAGGGCAAATCCTACCCCCACACAGCATCCTATGTGCAACCATTGTAACAAACACCATCCAGGTGTTTGTCGTCGAGTTTCAGGAGCCTGTCTTCGCTGTGGAGAGATGGGACACATGATCAGAAACTGCCCCAAAAATAATGACCGAGCTGAAGGAAATCCTAGAGGAGCTAATGTGCCACCTGCTGGAGGACGAGTGTTCACAATGACTGCTGGGGAAGCTGCTAATACCCCAGGTACACTTTGCAATGTTCCTCATTCTCAATAATCATGATTTGCATGTTCGTTATCTTGTTCCCTATGATCTGTTGTGTCTTATTAGTTATCCATTACTAGGTACTGTTTCGGGTGTTGTTTGTCTTGCTGAACGTGACGTATATGTGTTATTTGATACCGGGGCAACCCATTCGGTAGTTTCACAAGCATTTGCTAAGCATCTCAAAATTGTGCCTTCTTTATTGGACCCCTCCATTGTTATTTCCTCGCCCATGGGAAATTCTTCGGTTATTACTCATGTGTATACACATTATCCGTTAGTGATCGGAAATATTGTACGTAAAACCAATCTTCTTCCCATGCAAGTGGGAGACTTCGATGTCATACTAGGTATGGACTGGTTAGCTATGCATCGAGCGACCATCGACTGTCACACTAGACGAGTTATCTTCGGTGATATTCAGCATCCTGAGTTCGTTTACCAAGGGACTCAGCCTCGAAAGTCCATCAAGATTATTTCTGCGCTTAAGGCTCAAAGTTTTTATCACACGGTTGTGAAGGTTTCTTAGCCTCCATCAAGGATATTTCGATGGATTCACCTCGCATTGAAGACTTCCCTGTAGTCCGAGATTATTCTGATGTCTTCCCAGAAGAACTACCAGGGATACCACCTGAACGTGAAGTGGAGTTCACCATTGACTTGATTCCTGGATCTGAACCTATCTCTAAGGCACCCTATCGTATGGCCCCAATGGAATTAAAGGAGTTAAAAGAGCAGTTGCAAGGATTATTGGAACTCGGATTCATTCGACCTAGTGTTTCACCGTGGGGAGCGCCAGTGTTATTCGTGAAGAAAAAGGATGGTAGTATGCGGCTTTGCATCGATTATCGAGAGCTCAACAAAATCACCATTCGAAACCGATATTCGTTACCGCGTATAGACGACCTCTTCGACCAACTTCAGGGAGCAAAGTTCTTTTCAAAGATAGATCTCCGATCAGGTTACCATCAGCTGAGGGTCAGAGATGAAGATATTCCTAAGACAGCATTTCGAACACGTTATGGCCACTACGAGTTTCTAGTCATGCCGTTTGGTTTGACAAATGCTCCAGCTGTCTTTATGGACCTTATGAACAGAGTATTTCACGAGTATCTGGACCGTTTCGTGATCGTGTTTATTGATGATATTCTGGTATTTTCTAAAAGTAGAGAAGAGCACGAAGACCACCTTCGCACCATTTTGCAGATCTTGCACGAGAAAAAGTTATATGCAAAGTTTTCTAAATGCGACTTTTGGCTAGAAGAAGTAGCATTTCTAGGCCACATTGTGTCTGCTAAGGGTATCACTATGGATCCGTCAAAGGTGGAAGCTATCACGAAATGGCCTCGACCGACCACAGTTACTGAAGTTAGAAGCTTCCTCGGCCTCGCAGGTTATTACCGACGTTTTGTTGAAGGATTCTCTATCTTAGCATTACCTCTCACTCAGCTTATGAGAAAGGGGGTAAAGTTTGTCTGGAATGACGAAAGAGAAAAGAGTTTCGAAGAGCTGAAAAAGAGATTGGTGTCTGCCCCTATTCTTACTCTCCCTTCAGGTTCAGGCGGATTTCAGATTTATAGTGACGCCTCAAAGAAAGGGTTAGGTTGTGTCTTCATGCAACATGGAAAAGTCATTGCCTACGCTTCGCGACAACTTAAACCTTATGAGGTAAACTACCCAACGCATGATCTAGAGCTTGCTGCTGTCGTCTTCGCACTCAAGATATGGAGACATTATTTATATGGCGAGACATGCGACATTTTCACCGACCATAAGAGTCTCAAGTACATTTTCACACAGAAGGGACTGAATATGAGGCAGCGAAGATGGTTAGAACTCCTTAAGGATTATGACGCCAACATTCAGTACCACCCTGGTAAGGCGAACGTGGTGGCAGATGCCTTAAGCAGGAAAAATTCAGGCGGGTTGGCATGCCTTAACATCCAACCTTAGATATTATCAGACTTAGACAAAATGGGAATTGGGTTACAATTCAATAAGTCTGATGGTTATCTAGCTAAATTAAGGATTGAGTCGGACCTTATTGGACGCATAAAGGAAGCCCAACAGCATGATGGTGAACTTTGGGCGATATTGCAAAACTTGAAAGTAGGAAAGCAATCTGAATTTCGGGTAGACGAGCAAGGAGTCATCTGGTGTGGAAAGAGATTGTGTGTTCCAGACGATCCTACACTTCGGGAATCTTTATTAGCTGAGGCACACAGTTCTCCATTTTCTATTCACCCAGGATCTATCAAGATGTATAGAGATTTGAAGCAGAATTTTTGGTGGAGCGGCATGAAAGAAGATGTAGCTAAATATGTGGCTCACTGTTTAACATGTCAACAAGTAAAGATCGAGCATAAGAGGGCCAGTGGAATGTTGCAACCGTTAGACATCCCAGTATGGAAATGGGACGATATCTCTATGGATTTCGTCACAGGTTTACCAAAGACTTTCAAGAAGAATGACGCCATTTGGGTTGTAGTGGACAGACTCACGAAGTCTGCTCATTTCATACCTTTTCAGCAGGGTTACTCAGTTAGCAGATTATCTTAGATATTTCTTGAAAATATAGTTCGGCTTCATGGCACTCCATCTTCTATTGTTTGTGACAAAGATCCTCGCTTTACATCACGATTCTGGAAGGGTCTACAAAAAGCTTGGGGTACAAAAATAAAGTTTAGCACGGCCTTCCTTCCGCAGACTGACGGTCAGTCTGAACGCACTATTCAGACTTTAGAGGATATGCTCAGAGCGTGTGCACTTGAGTGGAATGGAAACTGGGATGAGTATTTATGTCTAGTCGAATTCTCTTATAATAATAGCTGGCAGGCCAGTATAGATATGGCTCCGTTCGAACTTCTTTATGGTCGGAAGTGTATATCCCCTACATGTTGGTACGAGGTAGGAGAGAAGATAATTGGAGGCCCAGAGCTTGTTGCGATCACCAATGATAAAGTAGTCGTTGCTCGAGAAAAGTTGAAAGAGGCTCAGACCAGACAAAAGAGTTACGCCGATCAGCACCGTCGCGCCTTGGAATTTAAAGAGGGAGATCATGTTTTTCTTAAAGTCTCACCATGTCGTGGTGTACGTCGTTTTGGTATAAAAGGAAAGCTTAGTCCTCGTGTTATTGGTCCGTTTGAAATCCTCGAAAGAGTTGGGGAACTCTCATATCGTTTGGCGTTACCACCACAACTTTCTCACGTTCATAACGTCTTTCATGTATCTCTGTTGAGGGGATACAATTATCACCCGTTGCACGTTGTCAATTATCCTTTGCACATGATTCAAGAAGATCTTTCTTACGAAGAAGAACCTGAAGCTATTCTTGATCGTCAAGAACGAGTCATGAGACGTAAATCTATACCGTTTGTTAAAATTCTATGGAAAAATCATTCTGAGCATGAAGCGACGTGGGAGACAGAAGAAATGATCCGTTCGCAGTATCCAAATTTGTTCGAAAACTAAAGGTATGACTGATTTTGATTGTTACTATTATTGTGTGGAAATTCTATGTGCTTAGAAAGTTCGTATTTGTCCACTATGTCATAGGATTTTTGCTATGTCTAGTTTAGAATTTCGAGGACGAAATTAAATTTAAGAGGGGAAGAATTGAAATACCCGATAGCTAATTACGTAAATGGAATAATAAAAATAATAATCATAAAATACATAATAATAATAACAATTCACGGCAGTGGCAACCTTGTGAACCGATTTTGACACTCTCTCGGATCCATTTAACCCGACCGTGTACCGGTTGACCCAATTGAAGCATAGAATTAGGATTTATGTTTTATCCTAATTTTTTTTTGCTTCCTTTCTCGATCAACATCCGACTCAAAATCCCTATCTCCCCCAACTAACAGAAAAATCGAATGATCGATCACCATTTAAACCCCTTTTTAAAACCCATTCAAGCCTCTACAGTTGGTTGGCATCTCGATTTCCCGTCTCCTTTCTCGTCAAAGAGCAAATACCACTGAAGCACCACCGTGAAGAAACTCCGGCGAACCACCACCATAACACTATCGTCAGGGAACTCCGGTGACGTGAAGCAGCGCTGCAACTGCCCATCGATTCAAACCGAGGTCTCACCGGTACCGTATAACCATCCATCTCCACCTTGCTCCGAGTACCGGTCACGTAGTATCGCCGTCATCGCCGATTCAAAACCGAGGTAAATTTTTATGTCTCTGTTTTCATTCGATTTTCTGCGTTCTTAACTCACCAATATGGCGAATAACCTCCTCGAGTTGCAGTGGTTAAACCTTCTTCTGATTGACTCCAACGGATACTATCGTTTCTGTCCGTCAAACTCATCGGTTTACCATTCGAGAGTCGCTCTTTTTCTGCCTTGCATCAAATATCTATACCCGTACAAGGTACGAACCTTACCAACCGTTTGTTACTAATTTATATGGGTGGTTTTGCTTTCATATTGAAACCATGGAAAAAGAAGGGAACCTGCAACTATACATATATTATATTAAGAAGATGACAACAGTACTCCATATATACATACATACATGATGTACATAATGGCCTAAATGTTGTACTGCACGTAAAAATAATTATGTTAATCGATTTACTGATTTCATTTAGTTTAGTAATAAAAATAAAGAATGGGACCCATACACTTATGATCACTATTTTTATAATCTGATAGTACCTATATACTTTCATTTTTTCCAGACAAATGAGTTGATGGCTTTTAATGTAGCAAATTAAAAGACATGAAAAGGTTTAACCTTTGTGCTCAATTTTGTTTTAATGGTACAAATTTGAAGAGTCAATGTTATCATCAGTATTCAGTATTGTAGAATGAAACGAAAACCACTAAGTGTCATATAAAGATGAGATAAATAAACTTTATGAGTTGTAGTAAACTAAAGATAAAAATAAAAGTTACGTTGATAAATTCAGGCGTCATGTGGCAATATATTGAACCAAGGGGTAAAAATAATAATAATAATAATTAAACAAATAAGTCTTAATCTCGAACCGAATTTACTGTAGGGTCCTCGTGATTTTGATACCGGCATAGCATCACCTTTGATTTATTTTGCTCATAAGCTAAGGTGCGGTTTTTCGACCCTTCCCTCATAGCTTCTTTATTTGTTTTTGTTGAGTTCGTAATTCATTGCTTCAAAGTGGAATTATTGTATTTGCCTTATCGAATGATTAGTGTCATACTGTTTTCATTGAATATTGTTACATTGCACCGTACTGTTTTATTGAAATTGTTTACATGCGATAGGATAGATCCCTTTGTACTCATTATCGCATGTTCCCATTATATTTGGACATCGTTACAAACCTTAGAGTTAAGGTTATAGAGACTTTTATATATTACTTGCATATGTGACCGTTTTATTTGGCCTCAATACCCGAGCATATCCACCTATGGGGACCATAGGGCGTCAATTGTGGCACCTTTTGACGTGCTCTATCTGTGGCAGAGCGATTAGCCACGGCGTCTCGAAGTAGTTAATGATGTGCTAAGTTGCTGCACTAGTTAGTTAATTAGAGGCGTATGGATCGATCCTAGGAAAATTAATGTTATTGGTGAATTGGTTAGGTGTGTGTGCCCACACTCCCATATCACATTACTGGTACATTAGGGCTGCAGCCAATGTACATATTGTTACTGTTACTATTACTGGCTCAAATGGGTATTTCCCTATTGATACGTTTCATTTACTTCTTCTGAGTCGTATATATTTGTTTTATCATCATTGTGGCATTGTACTGCTATTGTTTCACCGTTACTGAGCAATTTTTGGCTCAGCCGTTTTCTTTTCTTGTGTCTTCTTTATTTTTATGACAGGTACTTCTGGGGATAAGGGGAAAGAGGTCAAGAGAGAGTAAAACTGATTAGGAGAGAAAAGTGGAAGAGTTTCTCAAAATCTTTATTTATTTTAACTTATTTCTTTCTTGGAACTTGACATGTTTTCGTTTAAAAACCTGGATTTTTAGATTTTAAGTATTTTACTAAGTACTTTTGGATTGTTGCTATCTCTGGTTACTGTATGAGTGACACGTCAGCCCTACTCGGGTTGGGGTGTTACACCTTTAGCATGACACGATCACCCACTTTATAGGACAGGGGTTTGCGTCGGTTGTCGGCGTAGCTCTTTTGCCTATCTCTGGCAGCTTTCAGACGATCTCGGACTTGAAAGATTTTCTCAGTCGTTTCGAAGATTAACTCAGGGCCAGTTAATTGACTGTCTCCAATCTCAGCCCAGCAGAGTGGGGATCTACACTTTCTCCCATAAAGTGCTTCAAAATGGGCGGCTTGAATGCTGGTGTGATAGCTGTTATTATATGAGAATTCGGAAAGAGGGAGGTGCTCGTCCCACTTGGGTCCGAAATCTATCACACATGCTCTCAGCATATCCTCTAGCGTTTGGATAGTTCTCTCGCTTTGGCCATCTGTCTGTGGATGGTAGGCAGTACTCATATCGAGTCAAGTACCCAAAGCTTTCTGTAGAGATTTCCAGAAGTGAGCAGTGAAACGGCTATCCCGATCGGATATGATGGATTTAGGCACACCGTGGCGCGAGACGACTTCCTTTATATAAAGTTTGGCTCGTTTGTCCATCTTATCCTTCTCATTGATCGGTAAGAAGTGTGCCGATTTCGTCAATCGGTCAACTATCACCCAGATAGCGTCATGTCCTGATTTTGACTTAGGCAATTTCATGATAGAGTCCATGGATATTTCTTCCCATTTCCATTCCGGGATTACCGGCTGAGTCAACATTCCAGAAGGTTTCTGGTATTCGGCTTTGACCTTCGAACATGTCAAGCATTTGCCGACATAGGTGGCTATCTCGGCTTTCATGTTAGGCCACCAAAATTGTTTCTTCAGGCCGTGGTACATCTTGTCTGATCCGGGATGAATGGAATATCTCGACTTGTGAGCTTGATCGAAAATTAATTGCCTTAACCCTCCATAGACAGGTACCCATAGTCTATCCATGAAGTTCTTGGTTCCATCAGGTTTCTCATCCAATTTCTTTTCCATTCCACGTAAACCTTCTCCAGTTAGGTTTTCCGGTTTGAGAGCTTCAATTTGGGCGTCACGCACTTGTGAAGTGAGATTCGAGTGTATGGTCATACTTAGGGCTCGAACACGAAGTGGTTTGACGCGCTCTTTCCTACTCAGAGCGTCGGCTACAACGTTAGCCTTGCCCGGATGATAACGAATCTCGCATTCGTAATCATTTAGCAGTTCCACCCATCGGCGTTGTCTCATATTCAACTCCTTCTGATTGAAAATATGCTGGAGGCTCATGTTATCGGTGAATATGGTACACTGTGTACCATATAGGTAGTGCCTCCAGATCTTGAGAGCAAAGACAACGGCTCCGAGTTCCAAGTCGTGGGTCGTATAATTCTTTTCATGGATTTTCAGTTGCCGTGATGCGTAGGCAATGACTTTCTCCCGTTGCATTAGTACACAACCTAGACCTTGATGCGAAGCATCGCAGTAAACAACGAAGTCTTCGATCCCATCGGGTAGTGATAGAATCGGGGCATCACATAGCTTCTGCTTCAGTAACTGGAATGTTGCCTCAGTCTTAGCATCCCATATGAACTTTTTATCCTTTTAGGTCAGAGTGGTCAGGGGCTGGGCTATTTTCGAGAAATTCTCAATGAATCGGCGGTAATAGCCAGCGAGACCTAAAAATTGTCGAATAGCGGTTGGAGTCGTGGGAGTGCTCCAATCCTTGATTGCTTCAATTTTTGTGGGATCCACGTGGATTCCTCGATCGTTGATCACATGACCCAGAAAGTGAACTTCGGGAATCCAAAAGTCGCATTTGGAAAATTTCGCGTAGAGTTCTTCCTTCTTCAACAACTCCAGGATAAGTCTCGTGTTCTTCTTTACCACGGGAGTAGATAAGAATGTCGTGATGAACACGATAACAAATTTATCCAGATAAGGTTTGCATACGCGGTTCATTAAGTCCATGAACACAGCTAGTGCGTTTGTTAAACCAAATGGCATTACGAGAAATTCATAATGGTCATAGCGTGTTCTAAACGCTGAAGTAGAAATCCAGTATATATCACATGTTCACGTAAAATGCTTTATCTTTGAAAGTCCTTACTTATCGAATCGTTAATAGCAAATAGCAAGGGGATATTGGGTAGTACTACTGGGGTCTGACAAACCACACTCAGCGGGCACGAGATGCACCACCCGACTGGCGGTCGGACTAAGGACAATGTCAGCCTAAACTTACCGTGATCGAGTAGACACGGGGAAGGCAAACCACGTAAGGAATTTTTTCTACAACTAATTGGTCAGCTTCAGTTGCGAACGTTTTAGTGACATGAACTTAGGCTCGCTACCTACGATATGGATTGTACTGTTAATATACATGCTTACATACGAATAAAAACAGTTGTATTCGTACTACATAACTATACTAGTAAAACTTATGTGCTTATGTGAACTCACCAACATTAGTTGACACTTGCTCTTATGCATGCTTCGCAGGACGCTAAGGAGAATCAGATTTTGGGCACGTACGCTGGTTAAACTTTATTTTTGGGAACTCGTTTTTAAAACCCTATACTTGAACTTTATTTACTTATCGGGCGCTTGTTTTGCGCAACATAACTTTCATAAGCTTCCGCTAAACTTTAACTCTGGTTTGATATTTCCCGTTTGGAAATATATTTACATTTCGAACCCTTAACTTATGTTTGATGTAACTAATGACTCGGGTCCTGGTCTGGTTCACACCCCACACGGTAAAACTCCGTTAGTGGAAATTGGGGGTGTGACAAGACAACTCAGGCGAGAACAGCAGGATGACGTTGATCAGCGCCTCCTAGCCACCTCACCTTCACTTAGGGTGAGGTCTTGGACACTTGAGAATCCAACCAGCAAACAGCTCCTCCCCTTCACTTAGGGCCAGATCGATAACTCCAACCGGCGAGAGTGACAGGACTACTCAGAAACTAGGGTTTCGAGAAAAACACCTAGATCTGTTTGAAACTAGCAGCGGAATAACCAGGACCACACCGATCCTCAACAAATAGAACCGTATGAATAGAGGGACAACCCGAACAAAGATTAGGGTTCCACGGCCCTGAATCAAGAACGGCGCAAACACAGAACAACAGACGAGGGGATCAAAGCCTACGAAGGCTCTGATACCATGTCAATTTTACGAGATTAAATGCTCAACAAGAACAAAGAGATAACAACAATCGATCTGTGAAACTGTGAAGATGAAACAACCGATTTACAACAATCTAACAAACTGATACAACCAGGAAGAAGATGTAAACCTAAAAGATCATCACAGCAATGATCTCTCTAGAAGAAACAGCGACAATGAGAACTGGAACGAAGACGAAGAACTCTCAACCCTAGCAGAGAGCTATCGACAATCGGAGACGCACACAATGAATCCTCTAACCCTAGCTGCACATAGCGACCTTTTATACGAGCCAAACAAAGCAACCGGGTTATCCGGGTTCTAACCCGGCCCGGGTCTTCTTCCGAACTCCATCAGCCCACTTAGCACTTGTAGCAGCCCAGTATTAGCCCAAAACCTAAAACACAAATAAATAAAATGTAAACTTTGTCATATGAATTAACCACATAATTTTTAACTTTTAACACATAGCAAAACCATAGGTTTTTTGTTTGGGTTGGTGTTTACAGATTCGTTTGGGTTTTTTTAGGGCTTTGCTGACCACTACACAGATGTGTTGATTATGTCCTAATTGCACAACACAAGTTCTAAATCCAGGTTTAAAATCGCAAATAAGTTACTTAGATTGTTATCCTGAAGCCTTTAAAATAGTAGGTTACATACATCCTTCGTTTGAAATCGCATACTTCAGTAGCAATCACATAGATAGTTACTAAATAGTTTCATGTTCGATCTAAAGAATGAATGAATCCCATGTTGTAGGTAGTAGCTTCAAATGATTATTGCCAAATATCGAATTTAAAATGTTGTTTATTTTTATTAAGATGCATATAATAAATGCAAAAACATGTTCTATTGTTCGAATTCACTTGATTCATTCTATTATATCTGCGATTTTTAATTAGCATGCAATGATATTCATTGGCTTTTATTTTTTATTTTTAATCAACATAATTTTTCCACAAGTTCAGGACTGAAATAACATGTTCACATCACATGTAACATGTCTAAAAACCTTACTCATAGGTTTGATCATTGGAAAAGGTTTATTTCTTCACAATAGTAGCTATATGTCTATTCATCTCTAACTAGATAAAATCGGTTTTGATCTCCACCACCTTCCACGAGATCTGCCAAACCACCCTAGATGTTATATTTTATCATATACTGTTAGAAAATTAGCTTTTCAACGAAGAAAATATCGCCGATGAACGAATGACGCATAGGTCGAAATAAAAAAAAATATGACATTGTTATCAAATATTGCTCCATCAATTGTTATCAAATGATTTGTGACATGTAGAAGAAACTTCTATAAAGTAACGCAAACTATATTTTATAAAGTTGTCACACTGACGAATTAACAGTACGTTTCATGAATAGAGATTTCAGATAATTAAGATTTCATCCCGACACATCCGATGGTTGTCCGGGAAAATGTCTATGTGATGGACAATCCTTGAGTGATGTATTGAAATGTTGAAGATAAGATGTGAGACAATAATATTTCTTATCAGGTCAAGTTCTTTTAATGGTGTCATCTACAAGTGGCAAAATAGGTTGATCAATGGGGCACGATATTCCCATTTTGGGCACATAACCGTTGTGTATAGAATTGTCATATAGAGTTTAAATGGAAAACAACCATGTCTATTTCACTTTCACACATAGTGATGTCCCTTACACCCAATAACTCTGTGTTAACTTTCTTGTAGCCAAGTGACATTAGGTTATGTTGTAGTAACTAGTAAGAATAAATCATCTAACTATGGTTAGAGCTTTAGAAGTGCAAATATTAGTTATTTTCAGTAACCGGTTAGTAATTGTAGTCGGTGATTAGCTAAATCAGTTATTGGCATAATCAGTTACATACGATTACTAATCGGCTACTGATAAAAAAAATCTTTAATTGATGTAACCGCTTATGGTTAGTAATCTAACATGGTTACCAACAATAACCGGTTAGTACTATCACATTAATTTTTTTGTACTCATTAAAAACATTATATAAACTAATAAACATAATTTTCATTGATATAAAACTTAAAACATTACAAACACAACTTAAACAACGAAACATTCAAATCAAAATTGTACACAATGAAATAAAATAGTAAAAAATCTACATTTTTGATTTTTTTTTAGAGCTAGAGTATTGAGGTAATCAAATTAACACACCCAGTACTTATATATACTAGGTCAAAATGGGTAAAATGTTGCTTCAAAACGGCTATAATTTCGATCCCAAGAGCTATATAATGGCTATATTTTTTAGGTAGTACTAAACCACTAATCGGTTATTAACCATGTTATACAATAACCGGTTAGTACTAAAATATGAGTAACCGATTAGTAACTGGCCGGTTAGGATCGATTAGAAACTGATTAGGCTCTAACCCGATTATAGTCGGTTAGAAAACTCAATTACAAACCGGTTATAACTTAATAACCGATTATATTGGATTTGCACATCTAACTATGATAGTCATGTGGGTTTTAGTGTAGTAATTGGATCCAAATATTTTACTACTATATATAGAGGCGAAGAACCAAGTTGGATCCGAAACCAATCTAGAAACTCGTTTGGGTGAGACATATCCGATCCGATTTTGATTGAACAGGTTTTAATTTTTAGGCTCGATATAAAACTTTAAATTGTTTCTTAACTTGATCAGCTTAAGATTTTAAGATTCTGTTTCTTTTGTTTATTATTATTAAAATAAAAACAATAATTCTTTATCAATTTAATAGTGAGCTTCACAATCTATCTATCTATATGTTTAATTATTTTGTCACTTCAATTATTTTGTAGAATCAAATGATTCATTTACTTTTTATGTACAATTTAAAAATCAATATATAAAAGAATAAATTTATTTTCCAATGCAATTCGTACTTTAAAATCATTATATAATAATTATATATGAATAAAGATAACCTTTTTAAAGGCAAGTTTGGACTCAACGTTATTTTCTCTTTATATACACATTTTTTATTTTAAAGAAACCCGATTATTTCAGAAAAACCTCTGTCTCCATCCTGGAAAGTATTTTTGCTCACACTCGATTTTAAATTCAAAACCTTAGGCCACGTTTAGTTGTCGAAAATACTATCTGTTTTCCAAAAAAAAGTTTTCCAAGTAAACATGGTAAACAGAAAACGTGATCAAATTATAATTTTCTAGAAAAGTTTTCAAGAAATTGACGGTGTTTTCTACTTTTAAATTGAAATTAAAAAACTACATTTTGTTGTTTTTCATCAAATTTTCTATTTTTAGTTTCCATTATATGTATATATTTCGATCTTCATTCATTCTTCGAACCCAACCCCGGACAGGACCGAACGGACCCGATCCCCCCAACCGGACCTGACCCCTGGATAGGACCAACCGAACCCGACCTTCGGACAGGACTGACTGGACCCGACCTCTGGACAGGACTGACCGAACCCGACCTCCGGACAGGACTGACCAGACTCGGCCCTAGACAGGACCGACCGAACCCGACCCCCGAAGCGGACCGACCGGAACTTACTCCCGAACCCGATTGACGGGGGTCGGGTCCGGGTGAGGGGTCTAGTCGGTGCGTCAGGTCGGATTTTCAAAATACAAGTAGATTTAAACATGTTTTTTAACATAGAAAATGAAAATTTCATCTTTTAATTTTGAACGCGTTTTAAAAAATTTCATGTGTATAATAGAGATAAAAAAACCCCTTCCATTTCCTAAAAAAAATAGAAATAAAAATTAAAAAATATTTTTCAACTAAACTCAGCCCTTAAAACCTCAAGTCCCCGGATACCATCAAGCTATACTTTTAAAATCATATTTTCTAAAGTATCATTTACGAAAATATAATTTACATAATATATATTGACTCAAACCGTTGAACATTACATTACGTGGAATGATTTTAAGAGTGGCCCAAGAATTATTATTATTATTGTTATTAGAAAGACGCGTTTTTGGAACCGGCCACCGCAGGTTTGCACCGGCTGGCTGGAACCACAACTCACTCACCGCATGAGCCAGGTTGACCATTCACGTCAGGCTACTAACCGACTCCTTTACACTTTAGGAGTAAAACAACTCATTCTTTCAATACAATTTATATTAAAGTTTAAATTAATAAACATATAGATATATAGATTTTGTTGGGTGGAGGCTATAGCCTGAATTATAACCATAATTGCCTTAATCTTGACATTTGTTACATTTGGCGTATTGCTAATTTACATTTGTTGTCCAAATTATGTAAGGAACCAATGACAACTCATGGTGGTTTGGTGGAAAAGGATGCTTGGGAGAAGATAATGGGTGATGTGTTTTATAAAAAGGCGGGAAGCTTGGGGACCAAGAATGCTTAATGGGTGGCAATTTTAAGATTATTTGTAAGCATCGTAGTAAAAAGTGATATTGGGTTGTATGGTAGAAGTTTTGCATGCGACTCGTTGTAGTTCATTGACTTTTATATAATAGTAAGTTAATGAAATCGGGAGACTTAATAGTAATTAGTGTAGTCTATTAGCTTTAACATAAGTGTAAGATAATGAACTAGAGGGACTTGATGGTGTAATGTATAGTACCGATTATGT
This sequence comes from Deinandra increscens subsp. villosa, assembly GCA_039602395.1. Taxonomy (NCBI): domain Eukaryota; kingdom Viridiplantae; phylum Streptophyta; class Magnoliopsida; order Asterales; family Asteraceae; genus Deinandra; species Deinandra increscens. The sequence continues at coordinate 96,352,683 of JBCNJP010000007.1, read as the reverse complement.
TTCACATTCGGTTATGTAAAAGGCAATGCTTCGCTTCCCTCTGTTATAAAAAGAGTTAGTGTTAGATGTCTTTATTATTTGTGGTATGGCGCGTGATGGAAGCATGCAAACAGAGGACTGGTGTAAAACTAAAAATTAAAATCGGAAACTTCTTTGTTAAATTCATTGAGCTCAAATAAAAACAAAATAAAAATAAAATAAAAAATCTATATACACAACTACACCTATTACACTAACAACTCATTTACTAAAGTCGAACTCGGATAAAAAATAACAGGAAAAAAAACCCCAAAAAATAGTGAAAAAAGAAAACTAAGAGACAAAATAAAAAATATAAATATGAAGATAAAAAAAACTCGTTAATTGAGAGGGTTAAAAAGTTTATATATTATGCAACAAAAACAATATCTTATAAGCATAAGGCACATGTATATAATGCAATAGAGATATTATAATAAGTTAGTATTTTGTATATATTAGAGTAATTTTTTTTAAAATTCATTTTACGAAATTGATTGCTATTTTATGTGAACTCCAAAGGTAGTGAAAAAGATTCGAAGTTTAATTATTGTTAAATTGCTATTTTTATGTGAAATAAAGTAGAACTTATGCTAAAAAGACTATTCGAAGTTTAATTCGTTGAATACAGACATGACACGGTTCGAGATGTTTTTTTTGACATTTTCATACGGGCTGCGATCTTGGCCAAGAAGGAAGCCCCTGTTAATATTTTGTCTGATCCCTCGAATGGTCGTTCAACTCTCAGGCCAGCTGACGTTCTCGTTTTTTGGTGGCAGAATAGGAAGCATGCTTGTGTTGATCTTACAGGGGTTTCTCCTCTTATGGGCTGAGGACCAGTACCTTCAAGGCTGGCCAAGCGGTTTCCAGAACGGCTGCTGGGAAGGTGAACAAACACAAGAAGGCGTGTATTGAAAATCAACATGTGTTTGTTCCCTTCGTGTTTGAAACTTTCGGTCATCTTGAATCGGAAGTAGTGGCCACGCTGAAGCGAATCCAAAGAGCCATTCACGGGAATAATGCAACCTCTAGGATAAATAACTTTGTTTTTATCTGTCTAGGTTTTGCAATTCAAAAAGGGCTGGCGGCGCAGCTTGTTGCCCGCCTTCCCGACATGACGACTTGATGTCATGTGTATTTCCCTTTTAATATAACCTCTTAAATCAATTAGTATATATTTATAAAATTAAAAAAAATATTGTTAAATTGATCATTGCGGTTCTTAAATAAAATTAAATTGATGATTAATTACGATCACTAATAATATTCTTTAATAATTTGGTCTGCAATCACATGCATAGCATATATAACGGCTAATACGTTTCTTTAAAAGCAATTATCATGTCACCGTTTTATTTAACAAAATAAATAGCTTTTGAGTTGGACTTATTTTATTTTTAAGTCTTATAATTTTTTATAAATATATTTTAAATTTAACTTTTTCTTACAAAAGCCAACAGAATATCAAGATAAGTTAATTATCGATTAATTATATATTTATAAGGCTTACTGGTTCATAAGACCAGCGGGAATAAATTTTCTAGAAAGATAATATTAAATATAAATCATAACTATAGCTTGTTTTTAAGAGTAAATATCATAAAAACCAGTATACTTTTTTGTTTTTCTCATAAAAGTCTCTTAACAATTTTTTGTATATAAAACACCAACATACATGTATTTTATCTCGTAAAGTTTCTTAACAATTTTTATACATTAAAGTCCGTTCACATGTTTAATTTGAAAGAAACTATATATTTTTTATTTATTAATATAAACATATTAGTAGAGATTTTATATTGTTCATATGTTAAAAATCGTTGTTTTATATATACTAGAATAGAACCCGTATATTATACGGGCTGAATCATTAAAAATATATATAATTGATAATTCATGCATGCTCTTTTTTATTATCGGAATAACGTATTACATTACATGAAATAAAAAACTAAAGTTATAGTTCATAGTATGGTATTGGTGACTTTACACTCTTTATAAAAAAATATATATTGGGCATGTCTCTAACTGTATATTTGGAGAATGCAAGATAAATGTGATCATGTTTAAAAAACAATCAAACCCAGAATAGCGACTAACATGAATTATGAATTGACAAATTTGAGACTTTAAGTGTGTATAGAAATTATATGAGTATAAAGTTTAATCAAAATTATAATGAACACATTCTGATTGTTAAGTATAAAATCTAAAATATAATCAAAAGATTATAATGTTATCAATAAAAAAGATGTTATATGGATACAAATTAGAAAACTTACATTGTATTCATCGGGATGTTTAAAATTTCTTAATTGGATAAACATGGCTCATTTGATATGGTAAGAAAAACTATTTAATATTGGATATTATAAACATTATTTTTATCGTTTATGAATTTATCTATAAATAGTACACCCATAACGCAACGCTGACTGAATTTGTAAAATAGATAAAATATTAAATATGATTTGCTCAATTATATTTGAAAACACTCTAAATAAGTGTTTATTGGTATTTTATAAGTTTCTAAATATGTTTATTAAATGAAAATAATAATAGTTTAAAATTTACTTTTAAATAAAATAAGATGTAAATTAATATATGATTGTCATAATTCCATAAATATAAATAGATAAAAATATATCATGATTATAAAATAGAATATAATTTCCAACCAAAAATAATTTATTAGGGAGTAGATTTGGGAGGGAAATTTTTTTTATTAGAATGAATCTAGTGTTGACATGTGTCAACAATTATAATTGTTTATTAGAGTACTAGCCACTTATCCGGGTAAATACCCGGGCCTAAAACGTAAAAAAACATATAGATATATATACTATCCAAACAATTCTTATCGGTAAAACAATATTCAATAATAATAAAAAAAATTCAATAACAATTACAAATTTGAGAAGATAGATTTATACACTATATTTCTTGTTACATTTGTTGGACGACCGTCTTCGTCCAAAATTAAGATCTTCAGACCCTTCTTGCTCTTCACCCTTGATAAAGCAACATATAATTGACCATGAGAGAAGACGGGATCTTTCAAGTACAATCCAACTCTCGAAAGAGATTGACCTTGGATTTTGTTTATCGTCATTGCAAACAAACAAAGATCGGAAACTATCTTCTCTGAAACCGAAAAGCAATTCTTTTATCTGTTGGAACCAAGGAAAGTCTAGGAATAAAAGTCCTGAATCCAATGTTGCTTCCAGAGATAATAACCGCTTCAATCAATTGCTTTCCTAGAGATACGATCTGAAGGCGTGTTCCATTACATTGGCCATTCCTCTGATCAATAAGCAACATAACAAGAACACCGACGTTCAACACAAGTCGATGATTTGGAATGCCAGATATATGTAAAGAATTCAGGACGTCTGGTGAGTATATGTTACGATCAAAGCTGTCACCTACCATCTCATCTTAACATACAGAGTATGAGCTTAAATACTCATGCTCTTCACCGGGAACCAAAGAAAGTAGACGATTGTTGATATCATCGACACCTTCATTAGTTGGTGCGAGAACAACTCTTTCTGACCAAAAATCTCGATGACCGAAGTTGTCAAGAAGCGAAGGGTAAACAAACTCAATAAGATCACTGACTGGATCTGATGAATCATGAATAAGAAGATCAGGAGGAATATCTATATTTGACTCACCATCATTATCTCCACCGACTTTTCTTTCTCCAATATCCAAAAGCCATCGAACAAAATCAGTTGTTTCTTATATCTCTGATGGATCGTTACCTTGAAGAAGACGCATGTTTTTTGTTAACTTTAAAACCTTACACTCTCTCCAAATGTAAGACGAAGTAAGGCATCAAGTAACAACATCTTAATTTGAAGCGCCTTGAAGGACGGGAAGAATCTGTCTGAAATTTCCACCGAAAACATGAAATGAAATATAACATAGAACTAAATTCGAAATAAAAACTAAAAGGAATAATACATAAAACTAAAAATGTAAGAAATATTGAATAAGAGTAACTTGGAAATTTGAAAAAAGAAACTTAAATGTTTTTTATTGCATTTGTTTGTCGATCGTTTTCATCTAAAATAAAGATTTAATACATTTTTTGTTCTACACTCTTGATAAAGCAACGTATAACTATCTATGCGAGAATACTGGGTTCTTTAAAAACAATCACACATTGGAAAGAGATTTATATTGCTTTTGTTTATAGTCATTGCAAAACAAACTGAAATTGCAAACTAACTTCTTTGAAACTTAAAAGCAATTTTCGAAAACTAAATTCAATATGAAAGTGGACCTAAATTCATTTCAAAGACCAAAACAAAATTTTAGATGTCATCTAAATGATCCTGGAAACCAAAGCCAAAATGGAGATTGATCTAATACATCACCATGCCCACATGATATTGTACAACTGAGAAGAGAGAGCCATTTATATTATGCAGTAAATGAAGAACCTACAAAGAAATAAATAGAAGAAACGATTAGGTACACCATTTAAGAACTAAATCTACATATTTAACCATTATTTGGCAGCAACATTTATGAACAAATTGTACCTAATTAAGCATTTTGACACACAGTGACACAGCTGAAGAAAATATAAAACAACCATATGTTCATATCGCCTGCTAGAGTCGGTTCAATATATTCAGCTACAACTAAAGCAAAAAGTAAAAACATTTATAAATTAGCTCTATACTTACGTTACATTTTTAATAATCAATAGCATACCACTCTCCAAAAATCATTGCAATTATACAACATGTTATGGCATAACAAAGTTGTGATTTAGATCAAACCGTTAAGTCTTAAAAACCTCAAGCTATAACTATGGAGATTGATGTGTGTACTAATTTAAAGCAGCAATAATTAATAATTAATTAGTTGAATGTAAATAATAATAAAACTGAACCACTGGTACGCCTACTAAAATCGACATACCATCCATCCAGAAATTGAAACTACATGTGAATGAAGAATGCAACTTGTCTACATCCATATCAGCATAACCTGCAAGACTACAAACACTGCTGGCTGCTGTTAAAGATGATATGTACCTCGTGTTCTTAGACCGCCTTTTGTAATTTGAGTCATTGATGAAAAAACATTTTTAAGTTATCATCTACTTGTAATTCTTGCCTGATGTCTTTTTCCAAGCCATAAGCTAATGCTTGATCAATTTCTGACCCCGATAAGATGCAATAATTCTCTCTTTAGCAGCAAAAGCCCCTCTTAGATCCCCTAGCTAGCGTTAATCCTGGAAATGAAATATGAATTGAGCAAAGGAAAGAAACCGAATATGAGTACTCACAGCAAATGTCAATGTGAACGTTTTTCAATAAAAGAAGCAACAATCAGATTCTAAGTTGAATAAAGAGATAGAGTTTTTGATGTATTGCTAATGATGTACGCAAATACTGACTGGAAATAAATATATTAGCAACAAAGAACCCCCAACTATATGTAATATATATAATGCCCAACTTAATAAATTTATTTTTTAAAGATCACAAAGTGAATTTAACAATAGATATTGTTATATAGATGTTTTGAAAGGGAAAATAAATTGCACACCTGTAGCTCTGCATTTAAGACGTGAATTTATTGAAATTACCATCTTTGCTCATCTTAATCTAAAGAGAATAAAACAAAACCAACATCAAATGTTAATTTAGTCACCAACAACAATAATGAATGAAGTAAATCTTCAATTTCTCGAACACAAAGAACCAAATATTTTGCATATTCAATGAATATGGAAGAAGAAAATTAAAGCGCCCGGGGTTGCCTCTGCATGAAAACGACCCGCACAACCAAATCATACATAATTTTACAGAATTTAACCTACTGTCCAATCCTTCTATATACATATCCAGAAGTTTGAGCATTGTCCTCAATAGAAGCACCTGAAAATATGATATCCTTTTTTAAAAATACTTGTTTGAGACTCAATGACAGTATAATCAATGGATGAAATACTTGAACATGACATTAACATAGATGATAATTTCTAATGTCTTCAAGGAAAATCATAGGTTTAGGACAAAATGATTGTCATATTTTTTTCATCTACAAAACCTAAATGAAGACACCATGAACAGATACAAAATCTAGCACTAAATATTTACTTATGAGTTATGACCCAAGAATTCAAAAATTGTTTATCTAAAGAAAACAATATTCATGCAAATCAAAAGATCCTTTAATATGTACAGACTTAAGAAAATTGATTTAAGATGTACAATTACTTACTTTCCAAGCCAGTAAAAAACAATTTTGTAGGGAACTTAGTATTAAAATCAAGTATTGGATTAAAATTTAGTCAACCATATTTACGTAAATTTAAATTTCAATCTTAAATGGAGAATTAATTTGACTTTCTTAAAAAGGTAGGTATTCATTGCTCCGAAGATCATTCCCTATATTTTAAGTTTAATACTTTAGATTTTAAAAAAAATCTAAAAAACTAACAAAATTACACCTAGAATTTTAGTGTCATTAGAGGGTGCTACATCACCAATTGATGATGTGGACACACTTATTATGTGACAACTCAACCCAATATGTTTTGTTTAATGTATAGGTAGATGAAGATGAAGATATGAAGATACTATTCGAACGTTTTTATATGTAAAAAATTATTAATAGACTTTTATTAGGAAAAAATGTTGGTTTTTTATGATACTTGCTCTCTACTTATAACGACTATTTCATGATTTTTCTTTCTATAACACAAAGCAATGTCATGATTTCCTTTCTTTAACAATAATTCTTAAAAAAAAATTTGAAACATCACAACCAATATTACAACCGGTTTAAACAAGTTAGTTCGTTATTTATTTATTTACTTTAGTAGATACGAACAAAACCAAATAATTAATGTTCACTATTAATTTAATGTTTAGAAACTCCCAAAACATAAATAGTAATACATCGGAAAACATATAAATAGTAATATATTTTTTAAAAATTGGCCTATATATTAAGGCCTATATAAATTCCAGTTTTCATATATTGGCTGATAATAATTTTAGTTTTGATTTTCTCCACAATAATCCCAATTGTTAAATCATTGGGCTATATTGAACCGACATTAACTATAGACTAACACAGTTAGTATGTGAGACATTTTTTATAATTTCTTAAAATAAAGAATCTGTATTATACAAATGTGTTTTTTTATTAAGTTCTTATATTAGATAACTAAAATCATCAAATATTTCAGATATCATTTTTTATCTTTATATGTATTATTAGAAATGTCGTCGAACAAACATATCGTTCAACTTTTGTCAACTATATATTTTTCATTAGTCATTCTTATGCGAGAGCCTAATACCCCGAATTGAGCACCTTGAAACAAACAACGTTAATGGTTGATGTCATTTGCCTAGAAAAAACAAGACGATGATAGCATTTCTAGATCCAAATTGAAACTGAACTCAGCATGTTGAATATCGATGCTTTATATATTGACAGTTTCTACTCTATAGTATCATATGTGCTAAAATCTAACATAAAGTTCCAAAGTTAAAACCTAATTATATCTCGACATGTATTGTTTAATGGAAACGAGATGTTTGGTTTTGAACGGTATATATGTTGTCCAAGTCACAGGTGAAAAGTGAAAGTATAACTTGAGGGGCTAAAACTTGGCAATTGAAACTTGAAGGACTAAAGGTAAGAGTTCTAAATCCTTAAAAATCAGGTGGAAACTAATAAAAAAAAAGTGTCGGTTATTCTATTTGACTTCCATTAGTGAATACTGAAACCCCATATTCTGTGTGTGACTTAGAAGAAACAAGAGGAAACGACTTCATATTCTTACAAGTTCAATCTTCAAAATCAGATGCCTCTAATCCGTACCGGTGATTGAATCATGATTATTTATAAAGAACTCACTAAAAAACACATTAAAAAAACAATTATTGTATTTTTAAGAAATTACAAAAAACAGTCTCTCACACTAACTGGGTTAGTCTATAGTTAACGGCGGTTCAATATAGGTCAATGATTTAATAATTGAGATTATTGTGAGAAAAAAACAAAACTAAGATTATTATCAGCCAATATGTGATACCAAAGATTAATATGGGCCAATTTTCCAATATAAAAATATATTTTAACTAGGGTGAGGATAATCAAACAATTCAAATATAATCACACGTTTTATCATTTGTCATGTATTTGATGATTTGATGTTACCCAATAAATAAATGCATGGTAACATAAATGTATAAGTATGATAAACCATATTTCAAGCATTGGTTCAGGTCGGTTTTTAAATCAGTTCGATTTTCCAAATTGGTTTTTTACCCACCTTTGACCCGACAGAGCATAAAAAATGAAAGTCTCCCACTAAACTAAAGGGATATAATGTCTTGGTTAATGCTTAATACCAAACTTTTTATTATTTTAATTAACAAAGTTTATGTGTCTTTTACCGTCTAAAACACTTGTAAATTAGCTAAAAACAAGTTGTGAATGCGGAAAAATAATTCACCATTGTTGTTTTTGTATATATACTAGATTTACAATCCACGTTTTGTCACAGAAATAACGTGGTACACAAAAAACAATTACATTTCTATAATGTTACATGAAGAAAATGAAACTACAAAAAATTACGTAACAACGTTAAAATTAGAAGGCAAAGCTCAAATTATTGAGAGTAGGATTTAAAAGTTATGTTACAAGACTTAAAAGTTTTAGAAAAAATTACTCTTTGCGTCCCTGAGGTTTGGTCCCTTTTGCGGCATGTGTCCAGAAAAGAATTTTTTCCCCTGTGTTGCCTGAGGTTTTCATTTTGTTGCGATATGTACCCCTTTGACTAACGGGGGTTAGGGCTGCCGTTTAACTGACCCTCATGTGCGATGCACATGAGGGTATTTTTGTCTTTTTAAATTATCATTTATTATAATATGACCGTTACATAAATCTCTTTCTTCCTCCTATATATCATCGTGCAGACCCTCATATCCCTAACCTAATCCATCAAGAAATCAAAAGAAATCCATCAAGAAATCAAAAGAACCAACCCCCCGAAAATGGTGATTTGTTCTTGTGGGTCTAGAACCGTCGTGCGAACTTCATGGACTGAAGCAAATCCATCCACATTATCATCTACAACTATCTCATCCTGCATAGTTTTAGAGTATTGCACTATAGCAGATGCCCCGGGTTCATCAAGTTCTTCAATTACAACACTTGAGAAATTAACATTTGGCATGAAATATGTTCTGCCTAATGCCTCCAGGTTCAGTGTAAACTGATATTACCTTATAAGTGCCCACATACTTAAATAGATCTAAAACATCCTTATCATTTCCTAAAGGTCTTAAACCTAAAATCAAGTCCTCAGTTGGGATCCTATAATAATAGTAAATGATATCAGTTCTTGGGTGTCCTAACTCCTGAATCATAACATCTAGCTCATGTACCGAGAACTCATCAATATCAACCATATCAATATAGTCACATTTACCCTCAATATACTTTCTTCCAGGGGTCTCAATAAACTACCCGCCATGATAAAGTTTCAGTGAAAACAGTGTAGGCTCATTAGCTGTGATTAAGAAACAAATAATGCATAAATTATGGGATTTAGTCGAATAAAAACCCAAAAAGGTGAACAATTTTTGAAGTTTTGTGATGAAATCTTACCGTAAATCTCATATTCATCAACTCGTCCGAGGTCATCAGGACGACGATGCCACATCCTAACCACCATCTTCAGATCTTTGCTCTTTCACGCTTCAACTTGCATGAGAACGATGACGAATTTGGAGGGAGCACGAGTGGGATTTGGGAGTGACCTAATCAGATAAACAATTGGAAATGTGGGGGAGACGAAAGTGACGTTAGGTTAAAGTATTCGGATGTGGGGAGATAATTTAAAAAGACGAAAATACCCTCATGTGCATCGCACATTGGGCTCAGTTAAAAGGCAGACCTAACCCACGTTAGTCAAAGGGGTACATGTCGTAACAAAATGGAAACCTCGGGCAACACAGGAGAAAAAATTCTTTTCTGGACGCATGTCGCAAAAGGTACCAAACCTCAGGGACGCAAACAGTAATTTATTCAAAGTTTTATTTGTTGCATTTAAACATATATATATATATATATATATATATATATATATATATATATATATATATATATATGGGTTAGGTTCAAATGAGAACTTTTTATTTTGAGAACTTTTGAGAACTAAATCTCAACCACACATTTCAGGGGGAACCACTACAATTCATGGGAGGGGGGATACATGTAAATAAACTTGTGGCTCAAATTAGTTCTTTTTTGTTCTCAAACCCAATTGGTTCTCAAATGATCCTCTCCCTATATATATATATATATATATATATATATATATATATATAGGTTTAGGGTAAAATACATCCAGCAAAAACGCTACATCCATTGCGGATTGATCTGGGGCGTCCATCAAGATCATCCAACAGCCATGATCTATGGTGTTTCCGCCTATGGTGTTTTTTTTCCCCACCGAAAACGCCATAGGCGGAAACACCATAGATCTTGGCTGTTGGATGATCTTGATGGACGCCCCAGATCAATCCGCAATGGATGTAGCGTTTTTGCTGGATGTAGGATAACTCGACTCTATATATATATATATATATATATAGAGGAAGGATAAAATGAAAACTTCTTCGAGTTTGGAAAACCGTGAAAACCAAGCTAAAAAATTCAATTTTTGTTTCGATTTTTTATGGTGATTCTCTAAGTTAAAAAGACCCCCTTTATGCAAAAAAAAAAAAAAAAAAACGCCTAGTAAAATTTTTTAGAAAAAATATTTTATAATCGAGGTTACATATGTAACAGGGGTACTATTACATATGTAACCTCGGTTATAAAAAAAAAATTTACTAGGCGTTTTTTTTATTTTTTTGCATAACGGGGGTCTTTTTAACTTAGAGAATCACCATAAAAATCAAAACAAAAATCGAATTTTTTAGCTTGATTTTCACGGTTTTCCAAACTCGGAGAGGTTTTTCATTATATCCCTCCCCTATATATATATATATATATATATATATATATATATATATATATATACACACACACACGATGTCACATGGCACCAACCTAGGGATGCCACATGTTCTAATGGACGAAGGACACCAACAAAGACATACATGCAATGTGTATTTGTACTTTATGTAACATCGACACTAGTTGTCTTTTGTATATAGGTCGGTAACTTTATTTTACTACCCATGTGTCGTCATAAGGATGACGTTAGTATACAAAAGTTGTATTGCTAAAACACAACATAAAGAAAACAAAAATGGAAAAAAAACATAACATTAAAATTAAAGTCTTATTAAGTATAACACTAAAAACAGTTACATAGTTAAAATCAACGGTGTGAAACTAAAATTATCACCAATGAAATGCTTAATTTTTTTTTTAAAGAATGAAGAAAATACTAATAAAGATTTGCCTAGGGGATAACACGAGCTCAAAAAAATAGTTGCATTGTTTGCTATAACGTTATATAAAGAAAACAGAAATAAAAGCTTGCGCAACAACTCAAACGCTTAAATTATTTCTCTAAGACTTAAAAACTACGTTACACGATTGCACTTATTAAACCACCAACTCACGTGCTAAATTCATTGAGATTGGAAAAAAAAATTAGAAGTTGTATTTATATAATAGAGTGATATTCGAATGCTTTTAAACATTTCCATAATGTGATATATATTGGAATCTTCGGTTGTAAGACCCCAAACCCCGGGGGTCTTACAGTTGAAAAATCATAAAGCATTTATAGTTTGGCTGAGTGGTCACCCTTAGGCTTTTAGTTCCCTGTGGTTCTCCTTGTGAGTGACCCGGGTTCGAATCCTAGGGTTGGCAGTTTTACCCTAGTGGTCTCAGATGGAGGGGGTTTCTGCCAGATGGTTACAGGAGGGGGTGTCCTGGTTTCACGGAGGTCTGTGGAGACGACCTTGGACGTTGGCCCGAAGGGGTAGGTTACACGTGAAACATGGTTCGCCTGATTGATGTCGTTCAAAAAAAATTTTGTTTAAAACATAATATTCATCATTATCAAAAACATTATAACTTTAACGATGACATCAGTCTTGGTGTATGGGTTGTCTTAAGTGCATAGTCAAGAAGTCCATCATCAACAAGGATGATTTGTAATTAACCTGACATGCATGCTAAAAGTAAGCTAATGTTACGTGATTCTAAGTTTAATACATAAAAGCATTTACATACAAAACACTCCGTAATTCATAAATGACCCGAAGGTGTTTGGACTTCTTACCATTTACTAGTGACCCGGATGTATTTAGACTTCTTAGCATTTTTGAGTGACCCAAAGGTGTTTGGACTTCTTATCGTCCATGAATGACCTAAAGGTTTTTGGAATTCTTACCATTCTATGTCATTCATTAGTCTACTATACCATGCTTTATCATTCATCATCACACTAAAACATACTTTAGCACATAAGGGCATTCTATCACATTCTTTACGTTCATGCATACTTTATCAATTTATACTTTGGCCAATTTTTAATGGGATGAAATTAGAGATTTCAGACCACAACATTATAGACTTCAACGTTTTGAAAAGAAATGCATCGGACTTTTTGCACAAGGTGCACAACTTACAAACATTTCACACGATGTGCGAAATCTTCATACTTTTTCACACTTTCAAGACACATAATGTGATCTATACAATCCGTGAATCATATATTCAAAGCATGCATGCATATCAGCCCAAAAATGTAATTATGGGTTCACAGAACCCACCTTTGATGTTGGGAATGCACAAAATCTTAATGTTTGCCTCTTAAAGCTCTCGGTCGGTCCTTAAAACCCGAGAACTCAACTTATAACAACCCTAAACAATCATGGATGATCAGATTCATGGATAATCATTGGAATGATAATCGATTACATCAAAACAAACTAAATTCTTACCTTTGATATGCGAAATCTTCTCCTTTCTTCTTCTCTTGATCCCAATCGTAGCACACACACATGCACATATTTATGGTATATACCCATTTAGGGTAATTGCACTTTTAATATAGAGTAAATTACGCCAGAGGTCCTCGTGGTTTTACCAAGTAATGAAAGAGGTCCTCAGGGTTTTGAAATTATGGAAAAGGTCCCCGTGGTTTGTATACTTGTAACACCAAAGGTCCCTATTCACTAACCCCGTTAAGTTTTAACGTTAACTAAGAAATTTGGAATTAAAAGTAAGGGCAATTGTGTAATTTTCCCTTCTATCTAATAGTGATATGCTATTGTGCGAATTTGAGCAAATCTTCCACAATAGCATATCACTATTAGATAGAAGGGAAAATTACACAATCGCCCTTGCTTTTAATTCCAAATTTCTTAGTTAACATTAAAACTTAACGGTGTTAGTGAACAGGGACCTCTGGTGTTACAAGTATACAAACCACGAGGACCTTTTTCATAATTTCAAAACCTTGAGGACCTCTTTCATTACTTTGTGAAACCACGAGGACCTCTGGCGTAATTTACTCTTTAATATATTTTGTCATTCCTCTACTTATTTCTAATAACTACGCAAAATATTATAAAAGGCAAAATTTTGAAATGTTAAATCGGCCCTCGTATATAAAATTTGAATTTTCCATTTTTAACCTAATTTCGAAATTTTGGTGTGATTTTCTATACAAGCAAACTGCAATTAAAAGAATAAAACATAAATAGGATTTTGTCATAATTATAAAATGTACATTTTCAACCCACACATTCTCACGGATATAACGCGGGTAAATAAAACAGTTATATCGTTATACCAGGGGCGGATCTGTAACAGGTCCAGAGAGTCCCCGTGGATCCCCTCAGCTTTGGATGCAAAGTGAAAATTATATAAACGGTTCTAGGTAAAAAAAATGTAACAAAGAGTTTATAAATAGATAGTTTGGTAAATTATAAACAAAATTTGTCATTAGCCTGGTAGTAAGATAGTTCGTCGAGTATTAAAGAGTCGTTGTTCGAGGCTGCTACTCTACCTGTTCTTTTTCCAATTTGTTTTTATTAGTTTGAATGCTCTGCCGCTCGACGTATTCTTTTTCCAATTTGTTTTTATTTTCTTTTTTCCAATTTGTTTTTATTAGTTTGAATGCTCTACGGATTTTTTTTCCAATTTGTTTTTATTAATTTGAATGCTCTGCACATTTAAATGGGTTAATAAGGGCAAAATAAATATACAAATATCGCAAACTCATTTTAATTAATAAAACTCCTATAATCACTCTCTTTATCTCTCGATTAAAAAAAAGATATGCATTTAAAATTGTTTCATTTAAAAAGTAAAACTCTCTGGTTTATGTAAATGGAATAAAATGATGAAAATTATGTCTCATATTAGAATTGTTATGATAAAAATGGGATAACGAAGACTACGTACATGTAACAAAAAGTCCACAAACCACTTATACAAGTTACATATATGTAATATTGTAACTTGATGTTTGTCAATTATTCTTGGTAGCGTCTTTCGTTTAATAAAATGATAGTTAAAAAAATGTAATCTACAAATTAGTTATCAATACAGTAACATTAATGTTTCATTCGAAACAAAATTGTTGATCATGCTCATTTTTTCTATATTATTTAAGTTCTAATGACGATATTTCTTTTGTTTTTGTGTCGTATTTGTCTTATGTGACCAACCCGATCCGGACCAAATTTCTTTATGTATGTTTCTATAAAATTGAAATATCTAAAAATAGTGACTCTGTAAAAAAAATTGTAGACCTTCTCAAAAACTTTTCTAGTTCCGCCCCTTGTTATACCGCAACGTAAAGAAAGCAAAAAAAAATTATGTAATGATCCAAACACACAACTAACCCTTATGCTAGTTGTATTGCGTTTGGATAAAAAACAAAACACAAATAATAATAATAACGAGATGTTTACCATCTCGCGCGTTGCTGCGGGGTTGAATTTGTATGCTGAACAAAAGTTAAAAAGTTAAGGGATATAAAACGTAAAAGTCTAAAAGTCTCGTGGTGAAATTATAAAACTATAAAAGTATACTAAAAACGAAAGTAGAAAAGTTAAAAATTTCGTGACTAAAGTAGAAGACAACAAAAGTTCAAGTAAAAAACCTTTAAAAAACGAAAGTTAAAAAATTAAGAGGTATAAAACGTAAAAGTCTAATAGCCTCGTGGTGAAAGTATATAACTATAAAAGTATACTAAGAAATGAAAGTAGAAAAGTTAAAAGTTTCATGGCTAAAGTAGAAGACCACAAAACTTAAAATAAAACAAAAAAATTAAAAGTTAGAGGGTAGAAAACATAAAAGTATGAAACATATGTGGCTAAACTATGAAAACCTAAAGTTTACTATCCCGTTAAAGAAAAAAAACTTAGTGTTAAAGTTTAGGGTAGAAATGTCAATATGCCACTCCGTTAAAAAAAAGTGTTAACGTTTAGAGTAGAAAATGTCAATATGCCAAACTTCGTTAAAGAAAAAAAAAGTATTAAAGTTTAGGGTAGAAAATATCAAATACTCAAACTTTCGTGGCCAAATTATAAGAAATGAAAAAATTACTATTCAAGTTACAAATTTTATTGTGTATATATATATATATATATATATATATATAATAATAATAATAATAATAATAATAATAATAATATTAATAATAATAATAATAATTATTATTATTATTATTATAATAATAATTATTATTATTATTATTATAATAATAATTATTATTATAATAATAACGAGCAATTTGACCCGCGCCTTGCGGCGGGTCGAAAATGTTAGAAAAATGTGAAGATTGAAGAACAATAATATAAAAATGTGTCCGAGAAGGTACATACAAATCTGATAGAGATTAAAAAAAAGGTATAACATGAATTAACAGACTAAAATGAAATGTGTTGAAAGTGAGTGGAACATAATTCAATCAGAGGCAAAAGCTTAGTTACCATTTCCTTTACAACTAACAATAAACGCAGTTATACCACTGTTACAGAAACTGACAACCACTACAAATATTCATATGATATAAGTTATACTACTGTTGCAAAAATTGATAGCCACTACAAACATTCACATGATATAAAAGCAGCGAAGATGATTAGAAGCAGCCATTTTCAGTGAAGCCAAGCTATATTAGTCTCAATGTTTGGCTGCTTCCTTTGTCAAACTGAATGCTTATATTTTGGTTATGTAATAGTTGTATCACCCAAGAGACACTCTAATTGAAGCTAATTAGATGCAACCAATTTCAGTGAAGTCAAACATAACACAAATCTAGAACGCTTGCTTTTCAAGATTATATTTTTGTTTGTTACGAATGAGTTTGTAAGTGTCTAGTAATTGTGTGTATGATGGGAAAATTAAAAAAAAACAGGAACATCATGTCAAAAATAACATAGAAAATATGATTATAACTTAAATGAATATGACATTTTCTAATTTATCAACTCATTTGAACTGTTTATCCAACTGTACAAAAGAGCAGCTATGAAGCTTGCTGTTACCAATGTTAATATTAAAAGCCAACAAAAATAAATTGTAGTTCAACTGCACTAAAATCCAGCAATGAAGCTCTAATGCATCAGTAACAACAACCAAACTTAATCTTTATCACCATCAACAGAAATAGTTACTGAAAAACCAAAAGCAGTGACATTCAATCATAAACAAAGAAAGAAACAATAAAAAAAGCAAAATTTTTAATGGCATACAAAAAACTACAGAAAAGGTTATCAGGTAGAAGTTTATAAATTATTTGACAAAGAAACATATAAGAGAAAAGTTATTAATGTTATGTTTCTATTTGACTTACAATTTAAAACTAATTTGCAAATCAAGGTAAAAGAAAAACCAAAGAAAGTCAGCAAAAGTAAAAAAAAATTAATCCAAATTCAAAAGATCAAACAGTAAAGAAATCCGGAGGAAACATTGAACATCACACTTCTACTTCAACTACCGTTACTATAAATGGATAAAGACCAAGCTCAAAGAAAAAAAATGGGACTCAAATACAAAGGCATGACATGGTTTATTATTATTCATGTTACGTGTTTATTTAATGCCTATTATATGATTTATTTTATTTTAATGTATTTTAACGTGGTATGTGGTTTCCTGCAGACACCACACAAAGAGAATAGACGTAACATAAAACATTTAAAATGGAGGTCTAATAGCTTACAAATTTATCTAAACAGTTGAAGGAGGAGGAAGAGCCGTATACAATAAAATCCTTACCTCCATGGCAGATCGGTATTGTCAATGCAGTTCACAATCGCATCCACTTGAAGGCTCATCAGTTCACTGTTGCAGTCGCTTAAAGGCCCAACGACATCCTAAACTTGTTCCCCGTGGTGTTCAAGATCATCATAGCCTCCAATTTCATTTGTGTGCAAGATCATCATAGTCATAGAATTGATCGACCTAAACAAAATAAAATCCATCAACTGCAGGTCAATCCATAAGTCCAAAAGTGGACTCTTTAAGGAAAATGGTAATTTCATTTAAACTCCTTAATCAATAAATCAGTAGTGAAATTTGGTCTTTATGTGTTCTAATCAATAATTCAGTTGCAACCAACATGTTTATTAAAAGTTTTTTTTTTAAAAGAACAGAGAGTAAAGAATGATATAAAATGTCAAAGTATCATAAAGATTAACATCATAAATGTCAAGAATAATGAACCAATTATGACACCATTAACACCCAGTTATCCATAAAAGTATATTATCATCTTTAGAGTATCATTTGAATAGTCTAATCATACAATAAAAAAAAATTTTGAACATACAACAAAAAAACAGAAGCAAAAACTCACCTGCACACCAAATGAAGAGACTTGAGACCTGCGTGTGAAAGACCTTTATTCACCTTATTAGTAAGGTCATTTAACGTTATTTTTTAACAGAATATATAACCTCATACTCAAAAACCATTAGGCTCAGATCATCATAGAGGTTCGTAAGAGATGTTTATGGTTCTATGGCTGCAAAACTTATTGCCACGCCAAAATAAACCAAAAATCATCTTGAACCTTAACTCAGAATAATCATCATAGCCTTATAATCAACCGTCATAGCAACATAAAAGCAATCAGAAAACTGAAGCTACCTCAAAGCAACAGATCCATAAGCAACGTTTAATAGCCACATTTTTCGAAAGCTACAGAAATACTCATAGAATCACCAAGGGAGCAGCCTCAAAGCAACAACCATCATAGGAGCAGGTAATCCGACCAATCAATACAATGGAAAAAGTATACACATCAAAACCAAGTTAATGATTTGATATGCATATAAATAACTTGCTAGGCATATAAGTAACTTGCTAGGCTCAGATCATCATAGAGGTTTATAAGATATGTTTATGGTTCTATGGCTGCAAAACTTATTGCCACGCCAAAATAAACCAAAATCATCTTGAACCCTAACTCAGAATAATCATCATAGCCTTATAATGAAACCGTCATAGCAACATAAAAGCAATCAGAAAACTGAAGCTACCTAAAAGCAACAGATCCATAAGCAACGTTGGCAATGCAATAATTGCTAACGTGGAAGGAATAGTGAGATTCCAGAGTTCAAGCACAATTGTAAGAGATCCGGTGAACTCTACAACAGATTATTAGGAACACAAATGGCTCAGACCATTAATCAAGACAAAGGGGGACCTAATACATGGCTGCATAAAAAAATACCACGCCAACATAAACAAAAGATCCCCCATAGAATCGAGATTTCTGGATTTAAATCACAGCCAAGAGAAGGGCGTCTGATTTCATCTACCAACGCTCAGATCATAACCAACCAAAAGTCATCATCCAATCATCGAATAAAAAAAGCAACCAAAAAAAAGTAACAAATCGATAGAATCAAAAAATCACATACCATAGATCACAAAAGAGATCCATCCAACCAGATCTGAAAATGTATGAAACCCCAAATGACAAAACCAAAGCGAGCATCGATGACAACCAAGAACCATCGACGACAACGCCAACGGTTTTTGTGCGTCTGTAGATCTCAACAACAGGGGACCCACCGCTGAAACCCTAGATCGCCGCGATAGACGCTGACGCCGGAGTAAACCGGTTAACATAAAACGACCGGAGCAACAGTAACCAAGAGTAAACCAAGTCAATCGGAACTGAATCCGACATCCACCACACAAATCGATGCAATCGCAGCCGTAACATCACCCTCACCGTCACTCACCATCCCCGGCTGCGAAACAGATGCATCAACGTCCGGCGGGTAAGCCGCAAACAGCGGCCTGCCTACGCCGGGATCGGAGCAAAAGATGAAGAAAAAGCAGCAGCGGTGATGTCACGGCGGAGAAGATGAAGACGTGTTGAGAGATTGAGAGATGTGATCATCCACCTGATCTTCATAGTAGAGAGAGAAGAGCAAAGAAGACGTGTTGAGAGATTGAGAGATGTCACCATCCGCCGCCCATAACCACGAATAAGAAAAAAACATGTACGGGGCAATAGTCTCATTGTGAGACTGACAATTCAACCGAATTGATTAATAAGGTAATTATTATTATAATAATAACAATAAATAGGATGACATGTGTCACCACATATCGCCACTTGGATGTTATTATTTAAACAAACTTACGTTTGTATATAGATAAAATTATTCTCATCAAGACATCTGGTAAATAACTAAAATCTTAAATAATCTATAGAAATCTAGCCTTATTAAACTATACGTACGTACTTTGATATATTTTAATTACACTTCTATGGCTTTGCTGAAATAACGTGACATGCAACCATGAAAAGTAGAAAAGTGTTATCACCATATATCATTTTCGTACTTTTTTCCCAATGGAAAATTGGAATTATACCAAACAAATAACATCTTTTTCTAAATATCGACAACATTACACTTTTTTAACTATGATACAACTATATGTTATCTTTACATTCTTATATGTAACATGTCTAAGATATTCATCTGTTGATTTTGATAATCCTCTCAAGTTGTGAGATTGATACTTGACACCGACACAATATTACATTTTAATACTTTTCTTATGGAAAAAATTTCATAGGATTTGGTAACTTATGTCTATATATTTTTATATTTACTTGTTTAACTTAATTCTTTTATATTTTTTGTCACAAGTAACTTGCGCAAATATATATATTGCTTTTTTTTAAAAGATATACCTTTCATTTTGTCCTTGAAAGTTGAATATGACTTGTATTAAAAACTCATCAACTTAACTTCAAGTAGCGTGAAATTTATTGCTATCTACAATAATCATAAAAACAGATTAAATAACACCAACATTTTTAACACTTTGACGAAGTCACGATAAAAATAGAGATCCAAAAAAAAAAATTGAACGGTAAATTTAGATTACTGACGGGAACATTACACCACCCATCCGATCATCTTTAATCACTATCAGGAGAAAACTCATCACTAGTGAGAAAACCTCCTTACCTAACTTGAAAATATAGATCCAGGGCATAATTTTAGCCATCTCAAAGTTGACTTGGGTCTTTACAAAAAGAAAAGTAGTAAACAGGTAAACGGTCAAAAACTGTTTTTACAAGAATAAGTCTAGTCTACCTCCCACTTATAAATTTATAGCTTTCCATAATGATAATCTTGACTTGGAAGTCGAACCCTTAATTACCATCCTCTAATTATTCACCTTTTTTTTTTCTAACAGCCAACGAATGTACCGAAACCTTAGGAGTACTTACACATGTTAAACTTATTTTAGAAAACATCCATATTTACGAGCAGTTAGGTGATAAAACCTAAGAGCTCGAAAATCAAACATGTGACATATTGGTCCTAAGTGTCCCCTCATCGCTATTAACTACTCAAACTAAGACCACCCACATCGGTGGTATGTCGCCGAGTACGTACGTACGTACGGCGTACGTAACCGATGTGGGTTACGTACGTACGTGCGTACGTACGTATATACAAACCCTCACGTACGAGACCAAGGCGGGACCCACTGGATTATTCTTTTTTTTCTTTTTTTTTTCCTTTAACATATTTAAACATTTAAATTATTTTGTTTTATTTTAACATTTAATAATACAAATAAAATATAAATAAATTTCAAAAAAATCTGAAAAAATTACTAAAATTCATAATTTATTAAAACATTAAATTTAATATTATTTTTTTTATAAAACGGCTAGTTTTTTTTTGTCTTATTATAACGGCTAGTTTTTTTTAAATTAAAATAATATACGTTTTAAATAAAAGAATTAAATAAAACATTAAATTTAATATTTTTTTTAAAGAAAAACGGCTAGTTTTATTTTTTGTCTTATTATAACGGCTAGTTTTTTCAAAAAAGTCTATAAATACCACTTCATTTCTTCATTTCATTTACACATAAACCTCTCATTTCTCTCTCAAATTTCTGCAAACCTCTCATTTCTCTCTCAAATTTTTGCAAACTCAAGCTTCCAAATGGATCACAACAACTCAAACTCAAACTCAACCCCAAACAGAAACTCAAACCGAAACCCACCATCATTCATGTCTATGTTTCCAGACTTTGATGCTACAAACATGAACCAGATTCTTCACCAATCTTCACCACCTTCACAAATGTATCCACCACCTTCACAAATGTATCCACCACCTTCACAAATGGATCCACAAGCATACTTTCAGATGCAACAAATGTGGATGTTCCAACAACAACAAATGGCGGGGATGCAACATCAACAGCAGCAACAACAACAACCCCCACAAGCAACTCAACAACCTCCACAAGCAACTCAATCACAACCACAACAGTCCGAGGATGGCCCCTCACAGGGAAGGGTTAGGGGAAGAGGCAAAGGCAAAACTACTACCACTACGGCTTCTCGTATTAAATGGCCACAGTCAGATGAAGTCTTGATGGCAGAGGCCATATATGAGTGTTCGGAGGACAGTGTTATTGCCAACAACCAAAACACTCATGATTTTTGGTTCAGAGTAACTCAACACTATTTGGGATCAAACCCCAAAGTGCCTAGAGATCAAAACAACCTGAAAGCTCATTGGCACATGGTCAAATCAAAGGTGGCCAGATTCAATGAATTTTACTTGAGTGTGAAGAGTTCTTACTCAAGTGGGTGGTCTGATGACATGGTGTTGCGTGAAGCAAGGCAGCGCTTTAATGCTGATCAAGTTACAGTTTTCAAATATGAACATGTTTGGAATAAAGTCAAAGACAAGTTGAAGTACAACAGTGCTGAAGCTTGTGGGGCCAACCAAGGCCCCAAAAGAAACAAATCTAACACAGGTGGATACACTAGTTCTCATTCATCTACAAACTTTGGTGAGAACGAGTTCAATTTCCATCTTGACGACGATGATAATGTTGGGGATATTCCAGAGGAGCAGCAGCCTCCTCGGAATGAGGAGGAGCCTCCTCGTTCAACTGTTCCTAAACGCCCACCCGGTAGAGAAGCGGCCAAAGCAGCTGCCAAGGAAAAGAAAAATAAAGGTACTGCTGGTTCCTCAAGTACTGAGGAAAGTCGAAACCGCTTTTATTCAAACCTTACTTCAGTAGTCGATAGCAGGCAGGAATATCTGGATAGGTTGTTAGCTATTGAGGAGAACAAGATGAAGCTTGATGAGAACAAGATGAAGCTTAAGTACTACAAGCTGGCTAACATGGATATCTCTCACTTGAGTAAAAAAAAACAGGAAGCTCATATCTCAAATTGTGCCCGGCTAAAGGTGCAACTGAACATCGAAGATGAGTCTGAGGAGGAAGAAGAAGATGATGAGGCTTAGGGTTTCCATGTTTAATTTCATATTTAAGTTAAACTTTTAGGATTTGTTGTGTTGTTTAAATTTGGTTTGCTTTAATAAAAGTAATGTAGGATTTCTATGTTTAATTTTTTTTATTAAATATAAAAAATTTTAAATTTTAAATAAAATAGCCGTTAACATTTAATAATAATTTAATATTAAATTATTTTTTTAATAAAAATATAGCCGTTATAAATAAATAAAGATTAAATAAAATGGTGATGTGGAAATAAAAGGTGGTATGTGGGGAAGTACTTGATGTGGAAAAAAAGTGGGTTTTGTGGTATGTGGTAAGTACGTGACGTGACATGCTGACTGGACCAAAAAGGTGGTATTTAGTGGTATTTAGTGTGGTATTGATGTGGGTGGTCTAAGCTCTTGAAAATTTGTAGCATCCATCTTTTCCATTTGGCAGAGGACAGACTCATCTAACTTACATAATCGAAAAGACTAAAACTGAAAAACATGTTAACATGTCTACGAGGAAACATGGAAATGTCGACTGGCAGAAGAAAAAACACACTTAAACTATTCAACGACGTGTTTCAGGGTTATACGCGTGGAGGGACTAAAAGTGACTATAAATAAACCCAACAACCACAAATTACAAATCATACGCAAACAAACGAACCGCCTTTTATTCCGCCCTTTTCCACTCTCCCCACCCCCATCTTATTAAATCCACCATTTTTTCTCTCACTTTTCCCCCAAATCACAACCCTCCCTCCTCCCCCTCCTCCTCGAATTTCGTTCCTTAATTTCAAGTTCCTTTTGTTTGGATTTCGAGATTTCATTCGGTGATCGTCGGTTAACAGTTTCGGATGACTTCCGGCGGCGCCACCCCCGTCAGTCCACGTTTCGGGGGTGTATCCGCATCCTCCACACCCGCCTCCGCCCACCGCCGCCGCGCAAACGACGCCGTCACGCCGGAATTCACCGACCCCGACGCCATCAGCAAAATGGAACGACAACAAAAACAACAAAAACAACAGGAACAACAAGAACGAGAAACCCAGAAGCAGCAGCAGGCGTTAAATATTAACGGCTGCATAACGGAAGCCGCCGTTGATTGTTTCGGCATCCGTTGCACGACAAGCGGTCAAAATCTCCACCACCATAACAACAATAACAATGGTGTTCGGAATTACGGGAAGTTGGGGAGGAACATGTGGCGTACGTTGCTTGGGTTTCTGATTATAGTTGTGGGTTTTAGTGTGTTTGTGAAGATTACGTTGTACACGACAGGTGGCGGGGGCGTGGGGCCGTTGGCGGAGATAGAGGAGGAGGCGGTGAGCCGGAGCTGGTCAAACGCGCAAATGTTGATAGTGAGGGATTATAAGAGCGATGTGATGAAGGCTCATAGAGTTTTGGCGGATATCGATTCGTTTTCTTCGAGCTCTTCCATGCCTAAAAGGGTCTTAGAGAAGTCCCTCGATGATGATCCTGTAAGATTCATTACTCATCTAAATTCTCTTAATTCTCCACGAGCGGGCTAGGTTCGTGGTAACCCGATGGCTTCTTTCAATATAGGTCATCGGTTTGAGCCTCGAACGTCTATATTGATGAGCGGTTTTGCCCATCACACGACACTATTAAAAAAAAATCTAAATTCACAATTATGTTAGTTTAGTCGTCAAAGAAATTGAGGAAATTATGGTTCAAAGTATGTTTCTTTTTTTTTTTAAATGTGATTTCTTTTTAAGAATATTTCGGTTTGTAGAACACGTTTTTGGAAAGAACAAATTAATGAAAGTTTCTTTTTATGCATTGAAATTACTACATTTAACAATTTTATACAAAATTGTATATGTTACATAGGTTTCTATATCATAGTTTAATATACATATAATATAATAATATTATATAAATTTGTATTTTTTATTATATTATATAAATATTATATAAACAATAGGCTCACCATCTTAGTAAAACTCAATTCAAGTATCTTAGAGTCGAGCTAGTGTATATAATATTTATTTGACATAATAATAACCATTAATCAAAGTGAAATAAGTAATTTAATTAAAAAAAGAAGAAGTTAAGTTATATGAAGTTTCCGTTATGAATGGACTCATGACTCATGAGAATAGTATGGCAGCCAGAGTATTCAATTTGTGGAATGTCTATACAAAAACACATTAAAATAAAGTCAAATAAGTAATGTAATAAAAAAATGAATTAATTTATACGAAGTTTCCGTTATAAATTGACCCATGATATGGAGAAGAATAATTGATGGGCAGACAGAGTATTCAATTTGTGGAATGTCTCCATCCCATTGACAAATCACCAAAACGGAAACCGAGTGGACAACTGGACATCCTCATGTGAATCATTAGTTGACCGTTAGATAATTCCATGGGAAAAATATTTTATCTTTACCTTTATTTTATTTTTAAAACTGGTAGTAGTAGACTAGTAAAATATATAAAGTTTTAAAGTTGTAACATGTTATTTATTTCGCGTAGGTCCCAGAAATATGGATGAAACCAAACAGCAGTCGATATCATCGATGCATCACTAGACCTCGAGATCGAAGCAGTAAGTCGTGTTCTTTATACTATGACAAGTCGATAACACTTGTTTGAGAAGGTTATATTAAAGGTGAAAATCGAAATAAGTTTTGATTTTGATTTTCTTTTTCTTTTTCTTTTTCTTTTCAGAGAGTAGCTTTCCAACAAACGGGTATCTTCTCGTCCATGCCAACGGGGGATTGAATCAAATGAGGACAGGGGTAAGTTCACCTTCTCATCTCGTAAACTTTCTATTTTTTGAAACTTACATTACAAAACAAAAACAATTAATCGTTTATATTTTAGTAACACTAACCTTTATCTATATGTTAGATATGTGACATGGTGGCTATCGCGAAGATGATGAACGCCACTATGGTTCTCCCGTCCCTTGATCATCAATCTTTTTGGACAGATCCTAGGTAGGACATGTATACAATCTTTTTGAGCCGCGTATAGTGATGTAAGTAAAGAACTCGACGTTGATGTTTTTGTTCTTTTTTATAGTGATTTTAAGGACATTTTCGATTGGAGGCATTTCATCGATAACTTGAAAGATGATGTTGAAATTGTCGAGTCTTTACCACCAGAATACGCAAAGGTGAAGCCGTTCGTCAAGGCTCCAGTTTCATGGTCAAAGGTGTGTAGTCAAATATTTTTATTCGGGAAAATCACGAAAATAGTAATTTATCAAGTAGCTATTATTACATTCAATCAAAAGCAACCATATGTTTCAAGATTATGAAACTTTGTGCATATGAAATTCGTCACAGTTATAAACTCTAATCGATTTTTATCATTCAGTCCAGTTATTATAGAGGAGAAATGAAGGCGTTGTTACGCAAACATAAAGTGATCAAATTCACGCATTCAGACGCAAGGCTAGCCAACAACGGCCTCCAATCGTCGTATCAGAAGCTTCGATGTCGTGCAAATTATGAGGCTCTTCGTTACTCGGATGAGATTGAAAGCCTCAGTAGAAAGCTCGTTGAAAGACTTAGGAGTAACGGTGAACCCTATATCGCCCTACATTTGAGGTACTATAGCATTTTCATAAGATATCGTAAATACATAAGCGGGTTCTGGTAACGGGTCAAAATATACTTATAGTTTTTGTATCGAACCTAACCGTATGAGCGATTTGCAGGTATGAGAAGGATATGCTTGCATTCACAGGCTGCAGCCATAACCTAACAACAGAAGAATCAAAAGTACTTGAAACAATGAGATATAATGTGAAGCATTGGAAAGAAAAAGACATTAATGACACAGAAAAGAGAAAACAAGGAGGGTGTCCAATGTCACCTAGAGAAGCTGCTTTGTTTCTTAAAGCCATGGGGTACCCTTCCAAGACCAAAATATACATCGTAGCGGGCGAAATCTACGGTAATAACAGCATGGACGCTTTTCGAAACGAGTACCCAAACGTCTTTTCACACAGCACCCTCGCTACGACAGACGAGCTACTCACTCTAAACCGCTACCAGAACCGGCTAGCCGCCCTTGATTACAACGTTGCCCTTGAGAGCGATGTGTTTGCTTACACTTATGACGGGAACATGGCTAAGGCGGTCCAAGGGCACCGACAGTTTGAGGGGTTCCGTAAGACGATTAACCCTAATCGGTTACATTTCGTTAAGCTGATTGATCAGCTGGACGCAGGTGAGATCTCGTGGGAGACGTTTAGTTCCCGAGTCCAAACGATCCATAAAGACCGAGTTGGTGCACCATACAAGAGGACACCCGGCCCGTCTCCGAAGCTAGAAGAGAGTTTTTACGCAAACCCGTTTCCCGGGTGTATTTGTGGAGCTTCAAAAAACAAAACTATTCGAGTATTACCTGATCAAAGACCAAGCCTTGCGAGTTCACTACAGTCGTCGGAATAGATTGGTTTTTCCTCGTATCGATTCTTTAATATCTTTTACGGGAGCTCTTTCGTTTTAGATGTCCAGGAATACACGTATAGTTCTACCTGACAGCGTGACGTAGAGTGTAGCCCCGTCCCTTAGTAGTAAACAGTTGCATTTTTTGAGGTGTAGGTTTTAGTAACAGAGCATATACGGGTTACGAAAGAAACGGGTAGTTAAAGGTTTCATAATGTTCTTGGTTTATGTATAAACATTCATTCATCCATTTCATAAGCGCAATAATCATATAACCAGTTTCAAAACGTAAATCCACACATCCCGAAGCCAACTATAGGCTCCGACTAATGACACGAGGACCTAACGAACCATGGTTCATATGAACCGGTCATTATGACCCTGACCCATTGGCAATGGGTTGAAGTTGAACCCATGTAGGGAGGTCCCTCCAACAGCAGCCCAATCATCACAAGAAAAAGGCAAGCCTAAT
The DNA here is from genome assembly GCA_039602395.1 of Deinandra increscens subsp. villosa. Taxonomy (NCBI): domain Eukaryota; kingdom Viridiplantae; phylum Streptophyta; class Magnoliopsida; order Asterales; family Asteraceae; genus Deinandra; species Deinandra increscens. The sequence goes on along the minus strand of JBCNJP010000007.1, from coordinate 96,324,983 downwards.
CTTATCTTATCTTATGAAAGACAAAAAAAAGTACAAGGCTTTATGCATCATGTACAAGCCCTCTCTACCTTAAACTAGTTTAAAGCAAGCTCTTTACAGATCAGAATGCAGAAGCAGCACTTTCTCCTTTATGGTTAACAAGTAAGAAACCAGTTACATGCCAAATGCACCAAACACAAAAGCAATCACTATTCAAATGCCACTAAAACACCCACCACACCTACCACTTAATATCTTGGATTTCTTTATCTCATCTAAGGCAAAAAAAAAAAAAACAATATTTTGCTCAACAAAATCACATCTTGTTACTTCATAACATATAATTACTAGAAACAAACACTAGATTTGACAATGGAAATATAGTAACACAAGAACAGATCACCACAAGCAAAATCCATTTACAATTCACAGGAAATGACATCTAAACAAACTAGTGAGAACCTCTTACCTATTGCTTCTCATTTGCTGCAGAAGCTTTATCATGAACCATAGATTTAGTAGCATTACCATTACCGTTACCACCATTACCATTAGGATACTCTTCGGGCGAAATCGGTTGCCTTTTGGCGAATAATGTCCACACAAACATGCCAATCAAGCTTCCTAAACCTCCTAACCCAATCCCAAGTATGAGGGCAGAAAGAATCCTCATAACACAATCACTTTTCTTATGAATCTTGACATCATTTTCTTCCCCTCTTTTGAACGAAAACGGATCCAATGGTTCGGAATGCATCCAGTCAGGCGAACGACGAGTCTGGAAGCTCCAAGAGTACACATTACATAGCTCTGAAGAGTTCCTGTTAGAAGAACTTAATCCCACAAAAAACCCCTCATTTTCAGGCCAGATTTTGGGCAAATCAACTCGCTCGAATAGCAATGGATCAATCGGCCGGTTTTCCCCAAATTTGTTCAATCGGACCTCTAGTCTTCTCGACATCGATTCGTAATCGATCCAGACTTGCAACCTGTCCCCACTGTTTATCCCCAAATTGACAGAAGACAAATTTGTCACTTTCACATTCACAGACACAAAATTAGACAAATCATCCATCGATGTATCGAATTCGACACTCAAAAACTTGAATTTACCACCGTTTAAAAGCCCAAACGAATCTGCATCATCTGAAAACAACACAAAAGCTAAACCATCTCCGTTCCCAGAATCCGACGAGATCGAAAACGAGAAATACGTGGAGAACGAGACCAATTTCTTAGGGATCCCTCCGTAAAACTTGACGGGGTTTTTGTAAATCACTCGACCTCCGGTGAGTTGTACGGCCCAGCCGTCGGTCGAAACCTTCGCGTCGCCGGAAAGGGCGAGAACAGACTCAAAGTTTGAATTTTGGGTGAAATTGGTGAAAGAGAAGGAGGAATTGGAGTATGCGGTTAGGGATTTGAAGCAAAGGGTGAAGAAATAGAGGGTTATTAAGCATCTTGAGGTGGGAAAACAGGCCATTGTTAATGGTGGGTGGTTTTGAAGATTTAAATGGAATTTATGAACAAGAAGAAGAAGGCATTGAGGGAGGGGGGATTGGATTTGATGCTAGGGTTTGAGTGGGTTCTGCTACTGCAAGTGTGATTCTCTTACTTTGACTAGGGAGTAGAAATGTAGAAGAATAAATCCCATAAAACGGTGGGATGGAATCTTTTTATCACATACTCCTCAACTTTATTTAATTAACATTTCTCTACCCTCAAGTTCTCTTTGCTTCCATTTCTTACCGCATCCGCAAAAAGGTTGAGAAATTCCACATGATGTTACTTTAGGAGGTGATATGTAGATAACTTAAGGATCATATATATTTTCTTTACTAGTAAGAACATAGAACTTGATAACATTAAGGGGCTGTTTGCTAAAACTATCACTTTCTGACTCGGTTAGGAGAATTTTTTTCGGACTTTGTCAGTCACAATTTTAGGTGTGAGTCAAAAATTCCAAACTCGATCAACACCATATTTGTAGAAAACAAGTACGTGATCATTCACCGAGTCAGTGATCAGCTCTGACCGGATCGGATCAGACGAAATCAAACAGTCCTAAGATGTAAATAAATTAATGTGCTATTTGGTTACTAGCAACTTCAATAATGAAATGAAAATATGTAGAATCAAGTTCTTTATAAAACAGTAAGGCTTTTTATCAATTAATACAAATAAAATATCATCAAACTAGCATAGTGACCTTCAATTTAGGTGTATAAGTTAGATTTGTGTATAATTTGTTGAAAATTGTTTATGTTAAGAAAAACATATAAAGTTATAAACTTGTTACTTGAGTTAATACGAAGTCGATATCCCCTACATATTTCATGTTCTTAGAGACCTTGAATGATATAACTTGTAAGTAATGTTTTTCATCTTAATTGGAGTATTTGATATGTAGTTTTTAGATGTTAAAACTCTAGTGAACTTTTTGGTGTTTGATCAATTTTATTTATTATTATTATTTAGTTCTATGTAAAACTGATTAATAATTAGGCTATCCGTAGTGGATGGAGCCCCGGGTGGGGGGTTATGCGCCATGTGGCGGATGACGTGGAAATGGGAGGTTATGAGGTAAGGTGTGTAGTGGGGGGTTATGAGGATGGGGGTTATGAGGTATGAGGTGTAACAATAAGAAAAAAGCAAAAAAAAAAGAAAAAAAAAACCATGAAAGCTCCTCCTTCAACGGCGCCATTAACATGGCGCTCCTTCAAATTTTAACTAACATGGCGCCCCGGGGGTGGGTAGGGGCGTTATGAGGGGCGCCATATTAGGAAAAAAACCCCCATAACGCCCCATTACGGATAGCCTTATGTCACTTGATCTTTAAATCACCTATCTTTCTATTTTCTAATACATGGCAAAGTGAAAATGGTGTTTATTGCGAACAAAGAGGAGTAGCGAAAGAAGATATGTTTGTAAATATGTAAAGTAGAGGGGCAAATATGAAAAATGTAAATTTGGTAGGGGACAGCTGTTCCTAGGATACGTAGCCCTCATCCTCATGTACAATAAATTAAACGATTATAACCTTTATTTACTTTTTTCCTTTATTTCACGTGACTTTACAATTTTTTAATTCTTGATGCGGTTGAAAGAAAACGAAAGGTGCACAAAAGGATATGCAGTGGTCGGATACAACGTAGGTGGAGATACAACCTAGTTTATATGTGACTGAATTCATTTACCTATATGTAAAACATAAGTTTTTTTTATGTATTTGTACCTCTCATTTTCATTACTATCTTTCTGTTTGCCGGTATAAGCAACGACAAAGAGGCAAGCCACCTAGAGTTTCGCCGTGGCACCTAGCGACTGCTAGAATTTTGGTCACGGCTGTTTGGGTTCCGATCTTTCCTAATGTCACGTTTCTGGTGACGTGCGTATGTTGTTTTGGGCTGTTTTTGTCGCTAACCTCCACCGAATACTCTCTACTTCATACTTTAAAAAAAGATGAGGACAGACTTGATTTCATTATGTTGAGGGGCATAGAAGGAATATCAAAACTGACATGGGACGAACACATTAGGCACAATTTGTTGGACTTGCAACTCTTTAAGGATATACCCGAGGATAAGACGTCGTGAAGGCGTAGGATTAAGGCTAAAGATGTCTAGAGGAGGGGGGGGGGGGTCTCGGTGTAGTCCTTGTTTTCTTGACTTATTACTGGTGGTTTTCATTTTCATTTCTTTCTTCTCGTTGTTGCATCATCATGTGGTTCGGAGTTGAGTGTCTCTCTGGAATTAGTCTCTCGATCCTTTGCGGTGAAGGTAAGGTTGCATACATCCATCCCACCCCCACCACCCAGACCTTACTAATATTACTTTTTGTGCTTATAGTGGGACTTTACTGGCAAAAAAATGTATATAATGAAGTCAGAGAAGTTTCTTTTATATATAAAGCTTTGAGTAATTAAACTCACCAATCATGTTACTTGCACCCTCTTATCCTTAGTCTCTAACCTTAGTCAAGCTCAAATTGTATCTAGCATATAATATATCATTGCCGAACATAAGAGATAAAGCACATGTATTGAACAATGATGCTCTTTGGACCAAGGTTATAAAGGCTATTCATGGCTCAAGCTTTGATGAGCTGAAGGAAAGTAAATATTCAAGTACTTGGGAACGAATTATCAAGTCTTGAGAGGTTTGTCATGAAGCGCACCATGTTAATCCTAATGTGTTACGTAAAAAGGTTGGCAAAGGAAACTCCACCAAATTCTGGAAGGACGTTTGGTTTGATTATACTATTTGCCTTCTCTCTCGGCAAAGATTATACTATTTGTGATTTCCGGCCCAATAACATGTGGTATTGGCAATGGCGCAGACCCATTAGAGGAGGAAGAGAAGCGGCCTAATATCATGAGTTTACGGATCTTATTAACAATGTCACACTTAATAATGAAGAGGATAAGTGGGATTGGAACCTTGATGGTGATAGTGATTTCTTAGTCAGATGCCCATTGACCGGATATATCTCCCGATTGGTGAGAGTGCTACACGCTGGTTGAGGTACGTACCGAAAAAAGTCAATATTGTTGTTTGGAGGTTGTTTCTTGACCGTCTCCTTACTCGCTTGAACTTATCCAAACGGGGGATTGAGATTGAGAATATATTATGCCCCTTGTGTAACAAGTTCGTGGAATCATCCGTGCATGTGTTTGGTGAATGTGATGTCACTCGCAATCTCTTTGACCGTATCAAGAGATGGCTAGATTTGGAAGCTATTTACTCTTCTAATCCCAACAGGTTGTACGACGAAATTGAGGATTTAAAGATTTCAAGGATTAAGAAAGACTCCATTCTTGCGATCTTTTACACTTTTTGGTGGACGATATGGAAGAATAGAAATATGGATATCTTTCAACCAAGGTGTGAAACGGTGGTTTATTTGATTCGGTTGTTTACTATTCCTTTTTGTGGTTTAGTGCTAGACTTCATAAGGTTGCGAAAAACTGGAACAATTGGATGATGTACCCCATCCTTTTTTTGTAACTTTCTGCTCTTTTTGAGCTTGTTTATATAATATATTTACCGTCGTTCATAAAAAAAAACTCCCAGTTTATAAATATATGCTAAAATCACAGTCATCTGTTTCTTTTTAGATACATCCCATGATTTATCAACTAATATATAAAATACTTCATCTTCAACTTCTTTAAAAAAAAATTGTTTTTGTACTTCTTATGCAAAACAATTAGAAATATCTTTTTAAATTGATTGAGATGTCATTTGTTTATTCCTAGAAGCATTTCCTTATATAACATTACCAAAGGATTCATTAATTTCTCTTAAAAAATCTACTAAGTCTAAGGTTGTGTTTGGCGCACTAGATGAAAAGTTAGCTACTAGCTGATAAGCTAGCTGATAACCAGCTGATAAGGTATCTGCTAGCTGATAAGGTAGCTGCTATACGCTAGCTGATAAAAAACAACGTTTGGTAAAAACTAGCTGATTAACTAGCTGAAAATATAAAATGACATAAAAGTACGGGAAAAGATCTATAGAAAACTAACAATTATCCAAAAAACCAAAAAAACAATTTTTTTTTCTCTCTATAACTTCCTCATATATTAATAATTTTTAAAAATAATTTCACCAAAAAGTCTATAATTTTATTAGCTTTATTTATGGGACAAAAATTTTAAAAAATAAAAAGTTTAATGATTTTTTATTAGTGCATCATGCAATAGTACTAATAGTATTGCATAATGCATTATAATTAAAACTACTTAAAAATAAGAAACTTAATTTAAATATGGACGTGGTTTATGTGAATAATGTAAAAAATAACGAATTGGCATTCATAAACCAATTTTATATTATTGTTGCATAGTGCATTATTAATTTCAACTTAAAATCCGAGTTTCATTTTATTTTAAAAAAAAACTCAAAAATGTTTTTAAAGTTTTTTCTTTTTTCAGTATTCTTAAAATCATGAAAGAAAACATAGAAAAAAAGTTTTTAAAAAAATAAATTTTTTTCTTGGTTTTTGGTTTTTTGTTTTTTTACAAAATATTGGTTTTCTATAGAACCCAACCCATAAAAGTACATCACATAAATGTAAATAAAGGTATTTATTTATAAGTTAGGTAAGGGTAAAACTGAAAATATTATAAAAGCTAGTTGAAACGCTACTTCAACTTGCTTTTCAAAAGCTAGTTTATAAGCTAACTTATAATTTAGTTTTTTGACGTTATCAAACGGGCTTTTAAAAAAAAACCATGTTTGATACGTCAAAAAGCTAGCTTATAAGCTACCTTATGACACGCCAAACACAACCTAAGAGATGTCATCTGGAAAGGAACCACTGTTCAGTAACATGTTCGTAAGAATAACTAAAGTATTTAGTTGGATTTTATAATCTTTCTTTTTTTACTTTTAAAGACAACATGTATGGATTGTTGTTTAAACAAGTTCTCACCTTCTTTTACATGTTTTTTTTTTTTTTGAAAACTACTACGTGACTACTAGATCTTCTTTTTTCCAACCATTAAAGTTTTTAGTCAAAAATGTTTCGTTTGACCAGTTTCCTTAAACAAGTAACAATACAAGTAATATTAATAATTTAATTATAGACTATATTCTAGCCGATGGACCTATCTTAATTTACCACTGCACTTTTGTTGTGGAAAATCACGGCCTATCGGTTGACATAAACCTCTAAACAAATACGTTCGTCTAATATTTTATGATGAAAAATTTGAGAACTTTTTTATAAATAGCTTTCCATAATCCTAAAAATTCAAATCTTGTTAACAAATTTAATCTCTAATTTAAGTTTTAATCACAAATTAAACTACTAAACTTCAAGTACCATATCACAAATTTCAAGTATAAACTTTCATTAATGAATTTCAATATTTGCAAGAATACAAACCTTACGATTTGCTTGAAGAATCCAAATTTCTGATCGGTTGAAGAAAAAGAATAGAATATAGTGTATTTACTTGTTCAATTGTTTAAGAACTAAACCTTTCAAGAATCAAAATCAAACAACCCGTTCTCGCCTTTTCTATTTCGAAGATCTTCCTAAAAATACCTTGCTCGATTAAACAAATAATGATATGAGTCGATGAAATGTGTAACGAATGATAATATGAACACAGATCGAACAAGAACAATCTGAATACAGATGAATAGACGAACGAATCAACGAACAAGTTTAGACAAACAATATCAAAACAATACAAACTAAAACAGACTTAGATCATCAAAAATTATGATACACAAACAGGATATGAACTCTCTTCAACAACCTATTAGTACAACCGATGTGATTGTACCAAACCCTAGAAATCAAAGAGACGAAAAACGAGATGTGACTTTTAGATGAGTGACTGATTAACAAAAGGGAATGAGAGAGTTAATCGTAACCCTAGATGCACTTTCCTTTATATACACCTACTTGACCCACGAGCTGCAACCTGATCCATCCACTTTAACTCCGTGACTTGGCCAGAAAGAAACCCACTGTTCTCTTAGCCCAACTGTATCACAAGCCCACATCTTCCAATCTCTAATAAATTAAAACCTGCACAAACACAATTCACAACATATTATGAGAATATTAAAATGTTGAGAAATACAAACAATACATATTCCCAATACCCCTCTCTCAGTTCAATATTCGAAAACTGTCATGCTTACACAACAAATCACAAAACTTGTCATGTTGACTAACAAACGACCCCTTAGTAAACATATTTGCAGGCTGATTCAATGAATTAGTAGCAACAGTTTCCACCAAACCTGATGCAATTTTTTCTCTCAGAAAAAACAAATCAATTTCAAAATGTTTTGTTCGTTCATGAAACACAGGATTAGCAACAATTGCAACAGCAGCTGAACTATCGCAGTATAAAGGCACATGCAGCTTAACAGGAACTTTGAGCTCATGCAACACATTCTTAATCCAAATAAGTTCACAGGTAGCATGGCACATAGCTCTATATTCAGTTCCAGCTGAAGATCTAGACACAGTGCCTTGCTTTTTACTCTTCCGAGACACTAAAGACTTACCTAAAAAAAATACAAAAACGAGTAATTGATTTCCTAGAAATAAGGCATTTAGCCCAGTCAGAATTAACATATACTGACAGATTCAAATCACCTACTTTACTTATTTGAATACCTTTCCCAAGAGACCTTTTCAAATACCTTAAAAGTCTTAATGCAACTTTTAAATGTCCATTTGTGGGAGAGTGCATGAACTGACTAAAAAACTGCACTGAATAAGCAATGTCAGGACGTGTATGACACAAATAGATTAATTTTCGTATCAACATTTGATATCCAGTTACATTTTAAACAACTGATTTTCCTTTTTACAAGATTCAGATATCACATAGTGAGATTCTAAAGGAGTATTTACAGGTTTAGCACATGTTAATCCAAACTTAGCAAGCAACTCAGTGCAAAATTTGCGCTGAGACAAGCACAAACTATTCTCATTTTTAATAACTTCGATTCCTAAAAAATATTTAAGAGACCCTAGGTCCTTTATTAAAAAGTGTTTCTTTAACAACACTTTCACTTATCACTAACACTGTTTCCAGTAACAATAATGTCATCCACGTATACAAGTAAAACAATAAAAATATCACCAGAATTCTTTACAAACAAAGAATAATCACTTTTACTTTGAATAAAACCGATTTTAATAAGAGCATCAACAAGCCTCTCATTCCACATTCGTGGAGCTTGTTATAGACCATAAAGAGACTTGACAAGTTTACACACACGACTGTCATCTTTAGAGAAATAACCCTCCGGAAGTTTCATATACACATCCTCGTTTAAATTTCCATTTAAAAAGGCATTATTTATATCAAGCTAAAATAAAGGCCAACCATTATTCGCAGTTATGCTAAGAACACACCTAATAATGACCATTTTCGCAGCTGGTGAAAAAGTCTCATCAAAGTCAATACCTTCAGTTTGACTATAACCGTTTGCAACTAGTCTGGCTTTGTATCTCTCGATTTCACTGGTTGATTTATATTTAACCTTGTATACCCACTTACAGCCTATAGGTTTCCTATTAGGGGGTAACTCAACAATTAACCAAGTATTGTTCCTATTCAAAGCTGTCATTTCCTCATTCATTGCATCTATCCAATTAGGATCTGTTAAGGCTTCATTATATGTTCTAGGTTCAACTGTTTTATTCAACATGGCAGAAAACACTTGATTATTTTTAGACAAATGAGAATAGTTAACTACTCTCTCAAGACCATATTTGACCTTACCCTCTATAACATAATCTTGCAATCTTCTAGGAACAACAGTACTCCTAGTAACCCTGGAAAAGTTGTATTTGGTATAGATTCATTTAACCAACAATCACCCTCAGAGGTGTTAGTAGTTTCATCACGTAGCCCACCAGAAAGACCTACCCCACCAGTGTGTCCAACTGAGGTAGAAGGGGAAGCACCAGAACCCTCCCCCAGCTCCACAGTTGGTCCATTGGGTTGTCGGTCACTACTAGAACAATCATGTGTTCCCCCCTCTTCATCATCGGGAATTTTTTCACTTGAAACCTTAATTGGGCTGTTTGTGGAGTATAAATAAAAAAATTAGATGATTTATTGAAGACTCAATCAAAAAATTATCCTTATCAGTTTGTTGATTAGAAGAGAAAGGAAAAATATTGTCATAGAACTTAACATCTCGGGAATATAACATTTTTTTATATCTAGACTCCAAAGTTTATAACTTTTTTTCTCATTTGAACATCCCATAAAAACACATTTTTCAGCATGCTCACTGAATTTGTTTGAGTTATTTAAAATTGTACTAAAACACAAATAGCCAAAAGATCTCAAGTGACTAAGAGAGGGTTTAAAACCAAACAACTTTTCATAAGGTGACTTACCATCTAAACAGAGGAGGGAGTCCTGTTGATCAAATAGGTTGCAGTCAGAACAGTTTCAGACCAAAACTTAAGAGGAATACAATACTGAAACAACAAAGATCGGGCTACATTTAACAAATGTCGATGCTTTCTCTCAGCAATACCGTTTTGTTGTGGTGTATATGAACAGGAAGTTTGATGCAAAATACCATTCTCCTTAGCAAAGTTAAAAAACTTATTATTAACAAATCCGACCCATTGTCACTTCTAAAAATCTTAACAATACTTTTAAACTGGTTTTTTTATAAGTTGAAAAACACCACAACATTTTCAAAAAACTTCCTTCAACAAAAACACCCACACTACTCTAGAGTAATCATCAACAATTGTCAAAAAATATTTAAACCCATCTCTACTCTCAATTTTATAGGGTTCCCACACATCTAAATGAACTAAATCACCAAGACTGGTAGATTTGTGATCACTAATGGGAAAAGGTTCTCTATGCTGCTTTGCCTTGTGACACACATCACAAGGCATAGAGGAACCTTGGCCTTTAAATCCTAAGTGAGTATCTAAAACTCTCAAAACTTGATCAAATGGATGACCAAGTCGAGTATGCCATAAAGTCAAATCACTACTATTAGCCATACACACCTTAAAATTCGACAACGATGCACCACAGAAGTACAAGCCATCTAACTGACTACCAAACAAGAGTGTTCTCCGGCTGACAGAATCCTGAACATAGCAATTGTTTGCATCAAAATAAACACCTAACCTATTATCATGAGCTAGTTTGTGGACAGAAATCAGATTGATATAATATTCTGGGACACCAAAAACATCCTTTAAAATCACTTTATCATTTAATTTGTAATCTCCAATATGAGAAACTTTGGCAACAGTGCCATTTGGATGTTTAACTTTAATGTCCAAATCATTTACATCAATACTGTTAAAAATACCATCTCCTTTCATAATCATATGTTGGTTTGCACCAGAATCAATTATCCAACCTGATTCAGAGCCTCTAGAGCCAGCACTAGAAAAATTAAACACTCTACAACAAAACACAGAAGGTAACACAGAACATAAGGATATACCTCCCATATTAGACACCTTGGTTTCATCAGGAGAGTCCTTAATCAAACTCAATAACTTAGACACTTGCTCAGGAGAAAGAGAAGTTAACACAGATTTAGAACCAACATCATTAGAACTAAGAGTATTGTAGCCTTGTAATGTAGCATCAGCCTGAGAAGATCTAGGTCTAAAACCAGGGGGATATCCTACTAGTTCAAAACATTTTTCTTTTGTGTGATCAACCTTATTACAGTGTGAACACTTCATATTAGGATTAGGTGTTCTGTTCAACCTTCTTCTATTATCAAAAGATGAGACAGATTTTGAAGAGAACACATTGTTTTGACTTTGACTCTTCTGACCATTATTATTATTGTTCCTATGAGACTCTTCTCTACATACAGTAGAAAAAGTTGTCTTAACAGTAGGAAGAGGGTCACGAATTAACAAATTAGATCTTACAGGCTGATACACATCATCAAGACCCATAAAAAACTGCATTAACTTGATTAAAGCACTAAACTCATTGTTCCCTTTAGATGCATCACAAGTACATGATGGAATCTTAACAGTGGCATCAAATTGCTTCCACATAGTATTCAACTTATTAAAGTATTCTGAAACACTACTGCCATTTTGTTTAAAAGAGTTTATGTTTTGAAACAAATTGAATACCACTGATCCATCAACCTTATCATAGGTATCCTTCAAGTCCTCCCAAACCACAGAAGCAAGTTCAGAATAAAGTTGTCCAACATATAGTTCTTCAGAAACATAATTTAAAATCCAAGTAAGAACCACAGAATTACACCTATCCCACTGTTTGGCTAAGACTTCATCATCAGTGGGTTTCTTACATGTACCATCAATGAAACCAGTTTTATTTTTAACACGCAAAGCCAGTTTCATTGCATTTGCCCAAATCGTATAATTCTCAGCACCTTTTAATAGGGGTGTGCAAGAATCTGAAAAAAACGAATCGAAACCAATATAACCGAAAAAACAAACTCGAAAAAACCGAATCCAAATAGAAACCGACGGATTTGGATTGAACTTTTCTAAAATCCGAAATTTCGGATCGGTTTCGGTTTTAGCTAAAATGAGAATCCGAAAAAACCGAACCGATCCATTTAATTATTGAACGGTTTCAAATTTTAATTTTAAAATTTTATTTATAATCATTCGGATCTTTGATGCTTTCAGATTAGACCATTATGCAACTTTAATTTTGGTTTGAATGTCATTTGAGTGTTTGAAATTAGATTGTTAATGATTTGTTTGATTTTGGATTATTATGCAACATTATGGATTATTGAGTCTTTGATATTAGATCGTGAAGGATTTGTCTGACATTGAATCATTTTGTAACGTTATGGATTTTAAAGTTTTAATTTAATTACTATTAGTAATTAATTAATCTATAATTGAAAAATAAGTAGACCCAAATTTAATATTATTAGTATTTTTCAACCCAAAAATTCATATGGATTTGAATCCGAAAAAATCGAATCCAAACCGTAAAAAACCGAAAACCAAAATCCGTGAAACCGAAAAAACAAACCGAAGTTCGGTTTTGGATTCGGTTTTAGCCAAAATCCGATCCAAACCGGTCCATGCACACCCCTACCTTTTAACTTTATTGAAATAACAGTCAAACTACTAGAGTCACTTGCATGGAGATATAGAGGATCACTTGCCTCTATCTTACTAACAAGTGTAGCAGAAGTACTAGCAGCATCAGTCATGGTAACAGATATAACAGGACAATAAACACAACAACAATCAGGCATACAAGTGTACCCAAGAAAGCACAACATGGACCTTCAGAAGCAAACAAGTTTGGTCAGGATCCAGATACTTACCAACTAAGGTTGGCAGGTAAGACTTAACCAAGGAGTTGCGACCAAAGATGAACAATGATAATCAAAAACAAAACAAAGCAACAGAAGATATACAAACAACCAAGATCAACACCAAGAACCGAGAGAGAGAAAAAAGGAGTGATCTCACCCAGATAAATGCCCAAGTTAGAGTTTCCAATCCAGATCAGATCACCTTCACTTAGGGTAATCGAATCTGGAGCACATCCACAAGAAATAGGGTCTTCTTCACCAGATCAGCAAGAACTCTAACAACACCCAAGGATCTCCGATAATCTTCTTGACAATCGATATGAACAGTCGAAGATACCATGACACACCGAGGTCAACTTAAACAACTTAGGGTTCCGAAAAAAAAAAACCCTAAACAACACCGACTGATCGACTTTGACAACTAACAGCGGAACGACCAAAATCTCAAAGCTAATGATAGCTCTGATACCATGTAACGAATGATAATATGAACACAATTCGAACAAGAACAATCTGAATACAGATGAATAGACGAACGAATCAATGAACAGGTTTAGACCAACAATATCAAAACAATACGAACAGAAACAGACTTAGATCATCAACAATGATGATACACAACCAGAATATGAACTCTCTACAACAACCTATTAGTACAACCGATGTGATTGTACCAAACCCTAGAAATAGAAGAGACAAAAAAATAGAGGTGAATTTTAGATGCGGCTGACTAACAAAAGGGAATGAGAGAGTTAATGTCACACCCCCAATTCCCACTAACGGAGTTTAACCGTGTGGGGTGTGAACCAGACCAGGACCCGAGTCATTAGTTACATTAAACATAAGTTGAGGGTTCGAAATGTAAATATATTTCCAAACGGGAAATATCAATCAGAGTTAAAGTTTAGCGGAAGCTCGTGAAAGTCATGTTGCGCAAAGACAAAGCGCGCGATAAGTAAATATCAGTTCAAGTTGAAAAAGTTTTGAAAATGAATTCCCAAAATAAAAGGTTTAGCCAACGTACGTGCCCAAAATCAGATTCTCCAAGCGTCCTGCAAAGCATGCATAAGAGCAAGTGTTAACTAATGTTGGTGAGTTCACATAAGCACATAAGTATAACTAGTATAGTTATGCAGTACGAATACAACAGTTTTTATTCGTATATAAGCATGTATATTAACAGTACAATCCATATCGTAGGTAGCGAGCCTAAGTTCATGTCACTAAAACGTTCGCAACCGAAGCTGACCAATTAGTTGTAGGAATAATTCCTTACGTGGTTTGCCTTCCCCGTGTCTACTCGATCACGGTAAGTTTAGGCTGACATTGTCCTCAGTCCGACCGCCAGTCGGGTGGTGCATCTCGTGCCCGCTGAGTGGGGTTTGTCAGACCCCAGTAGTACTACCCAATATCCCCTCGCTATAAACTATTAACGGTTCGATAAGTAAGGACTTTCAAAGATAAGCATTTTACGTGAACATGTGATATATGTTGGATTTCTACTTTAATCATACATAAACGTTGTTGTGTTATCACCCTAACCCGGGTGTAACGTGTTTGCGTGTGTTATCGTCTAAAACCGGACGTAGCGTAAAGGTTGTGAAACTCACCTTAGGGTGCGCTGCTACAAATTTATTTAGACTTCCGAGTCTTGCGTAATTACCGAGCACCTATCGATTTTACATACGTAAGTGTGTGTCCGCACATGAGTAACATAGCCTAGACGACGGTAATAATATCAAATAATTCCAGATATGACGCATGTGACAATTTCAATACGTGATGAAAATCCTTTGTTCGAAAGCGGTCAAGAATGACGTTAAATCAAAGACAGAAAGATTTACGAAAATCAATGTGCGTATGTTATTCCAAATAATAAATGTAGAAATGATCGGGTAAACATATATGTTCATGAATATAAATATCAAGGTGTAGTGAAAACTATGAAAATAAAACGTCCAATATATATATTTAGATGCCGAGTCAAAATTTCGGGAGTTTAAAGAAAATCTTTAGAACGTTCGCATGTGTATAAATATATGACAATAAATTAAATATAACTATTTTTCTATGTTTAAAACTAATTTATATTATTATAAACAAAATCATCAAGTTTTTAATCCTTCTAGATCATAAGGTTTTCATACGATAAACATTCTACGGGTATCACGAGTAGAGATTTAATAGACATGTATTAGTAGTTTTGAGTTTTGGACCAAATAATGCTTAAATCCATTAAAAATAAATAAAACAAGAGAAATAGGGGTCACGGGACTCGAACCCGTGACCTGGAGGTTGTAGACCAGCGTACTGACCACTCGGCTAGCCCTCAGTTTGGTTTAATTTCGGACCAGAATTCCTTTTAGTCAACATTGCTGCCAGACATTAGGTACTAAGAAAACAGAGAAAAAAAGAAATGCAGGGGAGGGGTTTAGAACCCACGACCTCATGGTCTTAAACAAATGACTTAACCACTGCGCTGGACCCTCCTTATGTTTAAAACTTGCGCCCATAATACTAATATTTAGACATGTCGCGAGCCCACCTTCTTCCTTATAACTCCGGTGGCCGGAGTTTTTATTCCGGTCACCGGAAAATCGCGAAATCAGAAACAGAGTGAAGGGCAATGTGCGATTAACATAGATAAATGGTTACCTCGAGTCGGGGATGAGTTTTGACACGTTTTAGATGCCGAAAAAGAAACCGAAACTCAAACCCGCTTCGAACTTGAACTCGATTTCGGGACGAACGATGATGCTCCACGGGTTGCTGGTGTACCTCCGATCACAGGAGATGTCGAATGGTGGTGCTTCGGTGAAGTTTTGGCCGGAATTTCTTCTCCGATGGAGTTTTACGTGGGTTTGGAAACGAACGAGAGAAAGGGTGAGATGGTAGTTTGTGTCGGGAGTGATCAAATGATGAATATTGATGCCTGAAATTGATTGCTCGTCGTATCAGAAACCGTAACCGAAAGAAATTGATGACATTTGATGTGGCGACCGTTCTCTATGGTTGCCGGTGAGTAAACCGTCGAGTGCAGCGAGGTCATGAGGGTTATTAATTTAACTTTTCAATTATGGCAAAATCAGTCCCTGCCTATATCGCATAATAAGGAAGTAAGTTTTAGATAATGACACTCAGGTCCCTCCAGGTTATTAAATATAACACAAGTTCCGAAAACTACAAGTTGGATCCCTCAAAGTTTAGAAACGTCTAACGAACTCTAAGGAGGTCTAACGAGGAGTACTTGGCAACAATTATTCGAGTGTATGCCAAAATATATTTAATGAACGAAATTTATAAAATATAAACCTACATATGCTACACATAAAATCATAGTTATAATCCATAACTATATGTTTTTAAATTCCAATAACATTATAGAAACGTTCGTACGAATACGTGAGCCGTCGTCACATAAAATCATAAAGCAATATGTGTATATATGCACATATATATATATATATATATATATACATATATCACATAAAATAATAAATATACTCGTCACATAAAATGACAAAACGTTTTCATGAACTCATAAAATATAATTTTTATGAAATTATAAATTATATACATTCCATCGGACTTAACTTCAGAAGTTCCATCGACGTCAAGTAATGATTCAGACCCGAAGTTTTCCTCCTTTGGGGCCTCTTTCTGAGCATCCCGGAGTCTATCCGGTAGCCCCGTATGGATCGTTAATTGGAGAGCTCGAACCCTTCTAGGCTTAACATGCTCATTTCTACTCAAGGCATCGGCCACAACGTTGGCCTTGCCTGGATGGTACTTTATCGCAAGGTCGTAATCGTTTAGCAATTCAACCCACCTACGTTGCCTCATGTTGAGTTTCTTCTGTTCAAATATGTGCTGGAGGCTCTTGTGATCAGTGAATATCGTACACTTGGTTCCATATAAGTAGTGTCTCCAAAATTTCAAGGTAAATACAACAGCGCCCAACTCTAAGTCGTGAGTTGTGTAATTCTTCTCATGGGACTTTAGTTGCCTTGACCCGTATGCGATGACTTTACCTCTTTGCATCAACACACATCCGAGTCCCTGGATTGACGCGTCACAATGGACCTCGAAGTCGTCAATCCCATCAGGTAAAGTTAATATGGGTGCAGTACAAAGTTTCTCTTTCAAATCTTGGAAGGCTGCCTCTTCCTTGTCACCCCTTCTATATTGAATCCCTTTATGCATAAGAGCGGTTAATGGTTGAGCTAACTGAGAGAACCCCTTTATAAAACGACGGTAGTAACCCGCTAAACCTAGGAATTGGCGAATTTCCGTAGGAGCTCTAGGGGTAGGCCAACTTTTAATGGCCTCGACCTTGGCTGGGTCAACGTGAATACCTTGTTCGTTGACGATGTGACCCAGAAATTGAACCTCTTGGATCCAGAAATCGCACTTGGAGAATTTCGCATAAAGTTGTTCTTTCCTTAACAATTCTAAGATTAACCGCAAATGTTCCTCGTGTTCTTCCTTTGTTTTCGAGTAGATGAGGATGTCGTCAATAAACACTATGACGAATTTATCCAGATAGGGCTTGCACACACGGTTCATGAGATCCATGAACACCGCTGGTGCATTTGTCAGCCCGAAAGGCATGACCAAAAATTCATAATGACCGTAGCGTGTTCTAAAGGCTGTCTTTTCTATGTCCTCCTCACGGACTCTTAGTTGATGATAGCCAGACCTTAAATCGATCTTGGAATAGTAACTAGATCCATGAAGCTGATCAAAAAGATTATCTATTCGAGGAAGAGGGTATCGATTTTTAATAGTGACTTTGTTAAGTTCGCGGTAATCAATACACATCCTAAACGTGCCATCCTTCTTTTTGCCGAATAATACCGGTGCTCTGCATGGTGACGAGCTAGGTCTAATGAAACCCTTATCTAGCAGTTCCTGCAGTTGTGTGGATAGCTCATTCAATTCGTTCACCGCTAGACGATACGGTGCACACGCGATCGGAGCTTCCCCCGGAGCGAGGTCAATCCCAAATACTACTTGCCGAAGCGGAGGAAGGCCAGGTAATTCCTCAGGAAATACCTCCGGGTAATCGCGTAAGATCGGGAAGTCTTCGATTTTTCTCTCCACCTTGGTTTGGTCCGTAACCGTGGCCAGGATTGCCACGTGTCCTTTCCGAAGACACTTCTGCGCTTTAAGGTATGATATGATTCCGGAGACAACACCTCCCTTTTCGCCCTGAATTGAGAGTACTTCTCCTCCTGCTATGGGTATTCTTATTACTTTTTTTTTTACAGACAATTTCCGCCCGATGTTTGGATAGCCAATCCATGCCCACTATCACGTCGAATTTACCGATGGTAAAAGGCATAAGGTCTATACTTAGTTTATGACCAGATAGTTCTAATGTGCAGCCTTCAACTAAGTGAGTGGTGTCAAGAAGCTTACCATTTGCTAATTCAACCGTATACTTAGATTTTAGTGGAGTTTGGGTAGCCTTAATCAACTTACAGAACTTAGTCGAGATAAAACTTTTCTCAGCACCAGTATCAAATAAGACATTTGCGAAGTAGTTGTTTAGAAGAAACTTACTGGTAATGACGTTGGCATCGTTTCTTGCTTCACCAGAACCTATAACGAAAGCTCGCCCTTTGGCGCCATCTCCACCATTTCTACCACCATCACCGCCGTTGTTATTGCTGTTACGGTGGTTGTTTTTGTTGCCAGCATTGTTATTATTATTCCTTCGGAGCTGCGGGTAGTCCCTCTTTAGGTGCCCTGGTTTTCCACATTAAAAACACCCTCTAGGGCCTTCATTATTCTGCCTCTGGTTCTGATTCTGATTCTGATTCTGATTTTGATTCTGATTCCGATTAGGACGGTTTTGAGCCAACCTGATAGCATTCTGCACATTTACAGAGTTTGAGGCAGTAACCGTTCCCTTGATTTGTGGAACTAACCCATCCACGTACCTTTCAATCCTTTTGAAGTCAGCATCAACCATCATAGGACATAGCAACGCGTACTCGTGGTAGGGAGCGGTGTACTCTTCAACTTTAGAACCCAGCATTTTTGAGTTCTGGAACTTGATTTCCAACCTTTTGACCTGATCGCGAGGACACTACTCCTCCATGATGGCATCCATGAATTCCTGCCAAGTCATAGCATTCGCTGCGTCGACCCCTAGCATTTGGATTTGCGCGTTCCACCCTGTGAGGGCAACTCCCTCGAGTGCAGCGATTGCAAAATTGACCTGATTCGCAACTGGGCAGTTACACTTTGAGAATACCTTTTCTGATTTCTCGAGCCATCGCAACAGACCCACGGCTCCTTCATTACCTTTGAACGTGAGCGGCTTACAACCCATGTAAGTTTGAAGGTGCATTGAGCTGGGCCAAATTATACCGGAGTATAATTTTGGAAAGTGAGAGAAAAAAAAAATGTAGTCAATTTTTCGTCTGTTTTACTTATCACCATTATTGTTTCCTTGCACTTGAGCCGCGGCAAGTGCTGCCGTAACGCTTTCATTTGTCAATGCTTGGATCTGATCAGCTGCTGTGAGGTGTTCAGCCATGATTTTGTTTTCCATACAAACCATTCAAATGATTAATATACCCAATATTACTTTTCATTAAGCACTAAACAATTATTCATGCATCCATCCATCACACGACCTAATTTTTAGAAACACATTGGTGAGATAAAGATATAATATCCATTACAAAATTTAAAATCCAACCATAAGGTATCTCAGTATTTGAAAACATTCAAAATAAAATGAACACCCAGTCAAATTTGTTTCAATGTAACAAAATAGAAGATAAAGAAGACAGATTAGATCAAGGATCAATGACATCTGGTTCTTCCTCCATGTCCTCCTGAGGCTCCTCCTCAAAAGGTTCTTCTTCTAAGGGTTCATCCTCTTCATCCTGAACAGGAGCACCTTGAACATGCAGGGCTGCCATTTGCACTTGGAGGGCGGCGACCTGTGCCGCTAGTGCCGCATTGGAGTGTTGAAGCGCTGCATTGGAATGTTGTAGTGCAGTAATCTGATGTTGCGCTTGATGCAGTCTATGCTCCAAATCTGCTGGATTGGGTCGCGATTCAAGCTCGGTGACCCTATTACGGATACCCATTACCCCCTGGGACAAGTTGTAGTGGTAGGTTTCCTGCTCCCTTTGATCGGCCCGCAATCGCTCAATTTCTCTATCGCGTGTGCGATTGCTGATGGAATTTTGTCTGGTTTCTCCAAGAGTGTTGTCATACGCTGCAATCAATCCCGCAACGACCCGTTGCAAATCAAAGGGTAAGTCAACTCTGCCCGGCACATGATACATGTCAAGTAACCGATATGTTGCTGGATTCAGCCAGCTGTAATCGCCTGGTACGCGCCTATCAGGACGTATGTGCTGATCCCGAAGGAAATCCATTATTGTGTACTCAGGTTGTTCAGGCTCGCGGCCTTGTTGGTTAGAGGATGATGACTGTTCGTTGGCAATTTTATTTCCCTTACCCCTCGTGTTATCGTGTGGTGCCATACTGTCAAAACCCAGACAGACACAAACAAAAGGAAAACAATCTAATGTGAGTAATCGATTTTTGGCACGCAAAAAGAAAATGTTTTTGGGAATTGTTGTAACTAATGTTCAAAAACAGTTACAGTTTAGAATTTCTGAAAATTCTAGTTCTCTGCAACCAAGGGCTCTGATACCAATCTGTCACACCCCCAATTCCCACTAACGGAGTTTAACCGTGTGGGGTGTGAACCAGACCAGGACCCGAGTCATTAGTTACATTAAACATAAGTTGAGGGTTCGAAATGTAAATATATTTCCAAACGGGAAATATCAATCAGAGTTAAAGTTTAGCGGAAGCTCGTGAAAGTCATGTTGCGCAAAGACAAAGCGCGCGATAAGTAAATATCAGTTCAAGTTGAAAAAGTTTTGAAAATGAATTCCCAAAATAAAAGGTTTAGCCAACGTACGTGCCCAAAATCAGATTCTCCAAGCGTCCTGCAAAGCATGCATAAGAGCAAGTGTCAACTAATGTTGGTGAGTTCACATAAGCACATAAGTATAACTAGTATAGTTATGCAGTACGAATACAACAGTTTTTATTCGTATATAAGCATGTATATTAACAGTACAATCCATATCGTAGGTAGCGAGCCTAAGTTCATGTCACTAAAACGTTCGCAACCGAAGCTGACCAATTAGTTGTAGGAATAATTCCTTACGTGGTTTGCCTTCCCCGTGTCTACTCGATCACGGTAAGTTTAGGCTGACATTGTCCTCAGTCCGACCGCCAGTCGGGTGGTGCATCTCGTGCCCGCTGAGTGGGGTTTGTCAGACCCCAGTAGTACTACCCAATATCCCCTCGCTATAAACTATTAACGGTTCGATAAGTAAGGACTTTCAAAGATAAGCATTTTACGTGAACATGTGATATATGTTGGATTTCTACTTTAATCATACATAAACGTTGTTGTGTTATCACCCTAACCCGGGTGTAACGTGTTTGCGTGTGTTATCGTCTAAAACCGGACGTAGCGTAAAGGTTGTGAAACTCACCTTAGGGTGCGCTGCTACAAATTTATTTAGACTTCCGAGTCTTGCGTAATTACCGAGCACCTATCGATTTTACATACGTAAGTGTGTGTCCGCACATGAGTAACATAGCCTAGACGACGGTAATAATATCAAATAATTCCAGATATGACGCATGTGACAATTTCAATACGTGATGAAAATCCTTTGTTCGA
Source organism: Deinandra increscens subsp. villosa (assembly GCA_039602395.1). Lineage (NCBI taxonomy): Eukaryota > Viridiplantae > Streptophyta > Magnoliopsida > Asterales > Asteraceae > Deinandra > Deinandra increscens. The sequence continues at coordinate 96,303,467 of JBCNJP010000007.1, read as the reverse complement.
AAGCGGTCAAGAATGACGTTAAATCAAAGACAGAAAGATTTACGAAAATCAATGTGCGTATGTTATTCCAAATAATAAATGTAGAAATGATCGGGTAAACATATATGTTCATGAATATAAATATCAAGGTGTAGTGAAAACTATGAAAATAAAACGTCCAATATATATATTTAGATGCCGAGTCAAAATTTCGGGAGTTTAAAGAAAATCTTTAGAACGTTCGCATGTGTATAAATATATGACAATAAATTAAATATAACTATTTTTCTATGTTTAAAACTAATTTATATTATTATAAACAAAATCATCAAGTTTTTAATCCTTCTAGATCATAAGGTTTTCATACGATAAACATTCTACGGGTATCACGAGTAGAGATTTAATAGACATGTATTAGTAGTTTTGAGTTTTGGACCAAATAATGCTTAAATCCATTAAAAATAAATAAAACAAGAGAAATAGGGGTCACGGGACTCGAACCCGTGACCTGGAGGTTGTAGACCAGCGTACTGACCACTCGGCTAGCCCTCAGTTTGGTTTAATTTCGGACCAGAATTCCTTTTAGTCAACATTGCTGCCAGACATTAGGTACTAAGAAAACAGAGAAAAAAAGAAATGCAGGGGAGGGGTTTAGAACCCACGACCTCATGGTCTTAAACAAATGACTTAACCACTGCGCTGGACCCTCCTTATGTTTAAAACTTGCGCCCATAATACTAATATTTAGACATGTCGCGAGCCCACCTTCTTCCTTATAACTCCGGTGGCCGGAGTTTTTATTCCGGTCACCGGAAAATCGCGAAATCAGAAACAGAGTGAAGGGCAATGTGCGATTAACATAGATAAATGGTTACCTCGAGTCGGGGATGAGTTTTGACACGTTTTAGATGCCGAAAAAGAAACCGAAACTCAAACCCGCTTCGAACTTGAACTCGATTTCGGGACGAACGATGATGCTCCACGGGTTGCTGGTGTACCTCCGATCACAGGAGATGTCGAATGGTGGTGCTTCGGTGAAGTTTTGGCCGGAATTTCTTCTCCGATGGAGTTTTACGTGGGTTTGGAAACGAACGAGAGAAAGGGTGAGATGGTAGTTTGTGTCGGGAGTGATCAAATGATGAATATTGATGCCTGAAATTGATTGCTCGTCGTATCAGAAACCGTAACCGAAAGAAATTGATGACATTTGATGTGGCGACCGTTCTCTATGGTTGCCGGTGAGTAAACCGTCGAGTGCAGCGAGGTCATGAGGGTTATTAATTTAACTTTTCAATTATGGCAAAATCAGTCCCTGCCTATATCGCATAATAAGGAAGTAAGTTTTAGATAATGACACTCAGGTCCCTCCAGGTTATTAAATATAACACAAGTTCCGAAAACTACAAGTTGGATCCCTCAAAGTTTAGAAACGTCTAACGAACTCTAAGGAGGTCTAACGAGGAGTACTTGGCAACAATTATTCGAGTGTATGCCAAAATATATTTAATGAACGAAATTTATAAAATATAAACCTACATATGCTACACATAAAATCATAGTTATAATCCATAACTATATGTTTTTAAATTCCAATAACATTATAGAAACGTTCGTACGAATACGTGAGCCGTCGTCACATAAAATCATAAAGCAATATGTGTATATATGCACATATATATATATATATATATATACATATATCACATAAAATAATAAATATACTCGTCACATAAAATGACAAAACGTTTTCATGAACTCATAAAATATAATTTTTATGAAATTATAAATTATATACATTCAAGTAAGTTAACCGACGTCTAGACTCATGTGCAATGTTCGTGCGACTATTCTAGTTAACTAAGGTAACGGACGTTATCGAAATATAACACAAATCATTAACGGGGTTAACCTGGGAAATTGCCGGTTGTCACAGTTAATCGTAACCCTAGCTGCACTTTCCTTTATATACACCTACTTGACCCACGAACTGCTACCCGATCCATCCACTTTAACTCCGTGACTTGACCTGGAAGAAGCCCACTGTTCTCTTGGCCCAACTGGATCACAAACATACATCTTCCTATCTCTAATAAATTAAAACCTGCACAAACATAATTTACAACATATCAATACTCCTTTTTAATAAACCAAAAAATAAAATTTATGAGAATATAGAAATGTTGAGAAATACAAACAATACATATTCTCAATAAAATGAAGTAGAAAGATAGGTTGGATATTTGAAGTGGATGTCTGTAATGGAATTTTCGAACTCGAAGAAGCCAGGAGAGTTGTAAACTTAAGGTTACCGTTTTGTCAAAATTTAGAAATTAAGGTTGGGGAGATGTGCTTGTAGCAACGTGAGCTTATGTTAAAAGGAAAAATAATAATGATCCTAGCAAGATTAAAACCTAAGATGTAAAAAGAGAGAGGGAGACATGTAACATATTTTTTTGTATATAGAATGAGTTAGTTTAATATAACTATTGGGGTCACTAAAAATTTTGGTTAAATACTCTCCACTACAGGCTCAAAGATTAACGAGGTCACTTGATCTCAACCCTCATAAGCGTAGCTCCACCCCTCTATACATAGGTAATAGGTTTACATAACTTGTACATTTCACCTGAACTCTGTTTCAAACGAAATTTACATTTAACGTAAATAGAAATACTCACGTTGTGACAATATATTTGGAATTTTATAAAACTAATATTTCAAAAGTTATAAATGAAAAGGAAAACAAATAAACTTACCATTAGGACAAGTGTCAAAAAAAAGGAAAGAAAAAACATTTGAAAAAGCGCTAAAATTCTTAATTTAAATAAAGCATAATGTAGCTTTAACAACTTGTAAATAAGTGTGTATATGACTTGTATATTATCATGAACAACTATTTTTTAAAGAGCAATTTTTTAATGTGTATTCGATCAGGTAGACGATGACCAAAGAAAATGAAGGGAATCGAGAGATAAATATAAAAGACTTTAATTTTCTGCATATCTTAATGAAATCCTATGGCTCCTATATAGCTTTTACGTACAAAAGCAAAGAAGCAAAACACCCTACTCTCTAAAGTTTAAACCCATTAACTCGCTACTATTTTAACCTACTTAAACAATAACAAAAACGAAAGGAAATAACATGGGCCGTAACAAAATGAATCACACAAATAAAGGTAAACTGAGAACGTGGGTCTTGATGTGCACGGAGATTGTGGGCACGTATCATTTTTTTTTTTCCAATCAAAATTGACTCTACCCTTTCGATTGTTTAATCAGTTAACATTACAAAAATTACAGTTTATTGTCTGGTAGTTGTGTTACTCAACTTCTTCTGATAGATTACACTTACCTTTTCATAATCATCATTGAACGAAAAACAACAACATCCCCATAAAAAACCACCTCTTTAACCAAACTTTAGTTACATATATCTTACATTCAAGCCAAATACTTCTCCAATTTTTCCACTTCCTCTACGCTCCCAATGTATAGAGGAACTCGCTGATGAATCTGCGAAAAAAAAAAAAAAAAAAAAAAAAAAAAACCGAATTAGTTACTGTTCTATAAGATCAAAACTGGGGGTAAACATTCCCACTAAACACGTTATTGGAATACTCAACCCCAGTTAACGTGTTTATTGGGAACTTACCCTCAGATAACGATTCTATAAAAATAATATATGGTTTTCAATCACGAACCTCGGTTGGCTGGATGTCGAGCACCCGTTGGTGCCCATCGGACCCCTTTCCACCGGCTTGTTCAACCAAGTAACTCATCGGTGCACACTCGTACAACAGCCTAAGCTTCCCGTTCTTGCTCTTTTTGTCACGTGGGTACCCGTAAATCCCTCCATACAAAAGCGTCCGATGAAAGTCACCAACCAAACTACCAATGTACCTTGCCGAATAAGGCTTGCCGGTAGGACCGGGGTCCTTTAGATCATCCATGTACTTCTTGAGCTTGTCGTCCCATAGTTGATAGTTTCCTTCGTTAAACGAGTAAATTTTTCCCGATTTTGGGATTTGGATCTTTTCTTGAGTGAGTACAAACTCACCGTACATCGGGTCTAAAGTGAACGAGTAGACACCAGATCCGATAGAGAGGACGAAGATTACCGAGCTTGAGTACATACAGTAACCCGCCGCTAGGAGGTTGGTTCCGGGCTGGCATACGTTCACAATGCACTTTTGTACCACACTGTCGAGCTGCATTTTGACTTTATGGTCAAACTTGCAAAATATGAAATTCGAATAACTTGACTCCGTATTCATGTTCGATAAAGATGTTGATGTAATCGTAACGGGAATCACTTATTTCTCAGAAAAATGTAATAATTTTACCAACTGTAACTTATTATGCACTTTGAGTATTAAGTCAAACTTGTGACATTTTGACTTCAAAATTCTCATGAATGCAGCAAACAACTGGACTCAAGATTGATGTAATGCTAGAAGGGAATCACTCACTCTAAAAGAAAACGACAATTTTATCACTTATTAACTTAATATGCACTTTGACTTTTAGGTCAAAATTGGGAAATTTTGACTTCAAAATACTCATAAATGCAGCAAATAACTGGACTCAGATTGATGTATTCACTGCTTCTAAAAACAATGATAAATATTTATCAATTAAAACTTAATATGCACTTTGACTTTCAGGTCAAATTAGGGACATTTTAACTTCAGAATTCTCATGAATGCAGCAAACAATTTTGACTTGTTAATTTTGGTCAACTAGACACTTGGAATAAAATTTGAAAGGGAATTGATCAATTACCGTAGAGTCAACTTCAATATCAGCAAGACACTCATCGTTAGGGCTGTAGATTCCAAAAATAGATCCAGTTGAAACAGCAGCATCAATATTTGATGATCCATCAAGAGGATCAAACACCACAATGTAGTTGCCGGAGTAACTCTCCTCCACCGCCACCGGCACGTCCTCCTCCTCCGACGCAATGATCCCCGTTCTTCCGCTTGATCGCAAACAGTTCGAAAACACCTACGGAGATTTTAGTTACAAACTTGAACACTTATAAAAGTTGTACAAATTACAAAATTGTATCTACAACTAGAATCTACCACCCTAACAAACTTATAACAAACTTATAACAACTTGTAACAAACTTGTAATAACTATGTACAAAGTGACTATACTGTAACAAACAATATTATATACAACAACCGTACGTAGTAAAGTCACACAAATAGCACACATACGGTACTATTGGTACTATTAGTAAAGTCTGGGAGGGTGGGATAGAGACAACTAACTACATATATATACAAGATAGATAATTAACGAACCTCGTTGGATACGACATCGAGTTTCTTCTGATCCTCCCCCTGAATATTAACAGCTCCCTGAACCCCGGTGAGGTTCGAGATGCTGGCTCGTTGCACGAGCGATGCGATCTGCTTACACGCCATCGAAATGCTAGACAAGACGATTGTAAGTTCGGCGTCGATGACTCCGGATTGCTCTTGTTTCAGCAACCAGTTTGTCAATGTCATAATGTGATAAGAACTTGTTTTCTTTACGGACTCTGCTTCTGATGCCACCGCCATGCACCGGACTGGTGTTGTGGCGGGGGCACCTGGTAGCGGCGACTGTGGAGGGCCGCCGCTTGGAGCATGAGAAGAGGGTGGTTTTGAGAGGGGTGAGACGTGAGATTGAGTGAGAACTGGAGAAGTGGAGGAGGTTGGAGGATGTGGCTGCTGCCATGGCTGCCATTGGAGAGGAGGAAAGATTTGTGGTGTTTTGGTTTTATGAAAATAATATGTTTATTGAAAGATATGAGATTGGGTTATGGAAAATGTAAGGCTGATAAGAGGGTGTAGTCTCATGGGTCCCAGGTATCCACCACTCATTTGTGATCCTTGGGGAATCATAAAAATAATTCTTTGGAATTTCACAATTGGGCCTTCTTTTGGGCCTAGTAAATCGGGCTTTCACTTGGGACTAAGAAATTGGTTCTAAACTTTCTCGTGAGATGAATTTACACTAGTATGGTCCGAATTAGAATTTACGTACTAGGTGAAATTCGACTTCTTAAATGTTTGAAGTGGTTTAAAACAAATGGAAGATGCACAAATGTTGCATGATTTTGTCGAGTGTTAACCGATTGATCAACTCCGGAAATCAAAGTATATGCGGCTCTAGTCATGTTACAGGTTTTTTATTCCCTTGATCCTAAACTTGATAAGCTTAACGAAGTATATACATTTTAGTAACTAGGAATAAGTAAACTGGATAATTTGATTGTAAATGACATGGGTTATTGTAAATGATGTGAACTAATGTATAAAAAATTCACAAATCAATTTTGTTTAGACATGTTTTAGGAGCTTTAATAAGAAAATGCTAATAAAAGAAAGAAAAAACAAGTTCATAATACAACTAGGGGGGATTTAAAATCAAAATGAATACAGCAACAAAACCTCCTTTCTTACTTAGAGATACAAATCAAGGTTCAGTGGTCTTAGAAGTCGAACGAAACTCGTTTAATCATCATCATCATCAGCAGCAGCTATGAACCATCCACTACTTCAATGTGTACATTGTCATCATCTTCATTCACCTTCCCATTGGCTTGACTTCTTAACCTCTGTAATCGTATCCCCAACATTAACCTTTTGATTATTCCGCCATTTTATCCTTTTTTTATAATTTTATAAAATCAGATTCAAGGAATGTTAAAAATACCCGATCTACAGGATCTCCAGAGTTGCCATTCACAAGTTTGGCAGTTTCTTCTTTCATTCGGCCATCCTTGCTCACAGGTAGCAAAAGTGCACCTAGACTGCGATCAGGCATCTCTGTAAAGTAACGTTTGTATGTTTCAGTCCGCCATGTTAACAGGTCAAAAGGGGTAGATTTAATATATTTTTATAATTTTCTACGATACAAACCTGGCAACTTGTGATCAACAAAGAACACGACCAAATTAACTGTGTACCTGCAATAATAATAGTTCCAATAATAAATAAACTCTGAGTTTAGAAACTTGGAAAACAGAGTTACTGCAGTAGTGTTGAAGATATATGGGAAGGATCTTCTTACCAGGCCACAACAACATCAACTGTGTAATGCTTACGAGATGCAATAATTAATAAACTTTGAGCCACAACAACTAACCAAGCACACTGTTTTATAAATCTGCAAGAAAGAATCAAAAGTTGTTTGGAAATTAGCCTATTCAGTTGCCCTTGACAATACACAAATGATCATGCTGTTTATGGTTTTAAAATAAATTTCAATGTTTTCTACTAGTATGTTGGGTTTCCTATTTGAAGTTTTGAACAGGTGGTGTGGTGTGGTGTGTTTCATAGACAGCAAACCCAATTTTTCAGCAAAGAAGACTTAAACAGATTGTCGCTCCAGTAAACTACTTTACCTGACAGATAAAAGAATTAAATATACTTGTAAACTTCTAATGTTAATTACCTCCGAGTACCGTATTTTTGATATGTCCGAACAAAGACAAGAGAAAAAATCATGTGAGATGAGAATATCAAATCCCCACAACCATAAAGAACACCCCGAGGAACTGCAAGTTCAGATCATAACATTAGATACCAACTAAGAAGCATCTGCAATGCCAAGAAATTATTTTTCAGAAAGGAAAAAAAAAAAAGAGAGAGAGAGGGTAAAACTTACTGATTAAGAGAACTTCTAAAATATTATCAGGACGAGGAAGCGTTGCACGACGTGAACCCTGAAAATCATGAAAAAAGAGTTCGATTATAGGGTGAAACTAGGGCTAAATTTGAATATATTAACATTTGGATATTTATAAAGTAGGCAAACAAAATGTACAACTTTTTAGAGCGATTTTTTTTTTACTCCTAAATACCACCTATCAACCTGCAAATGCAAGTATTTGAACCCACACCACTTACGTGGGGGGAAATTACCAATACCACTAGGTCATAAGGCCACGGGCAAACAAATAACTAAATAGAAAACGATTCACCTACCTCGCGACAATGGTAGTTTGGACCAGGCAGTATAGTTGAATAAAATGTAATGATACGAAGCATTTGACAAGCCTGCATGCCATAGAGAAAATGTTGTAATTTTCAAGGGCCCTCACAAAAGAAAGAAGATTTGTTGCACATCTGATGGAACATATGAGTATTGAATCTAATTGAAAACAGAACATTTAAAATCCCATAGAAAGCCATCCACTGACAAACTTGATGCTAGTAAAATTGATAAATAAGGGAACTTATGTATGCAGTATGCCTTGGACTCCCAACAAAATTTTGAAAAATAACAACTGAAGAGTCTCAAAGAATAAATAATGCATGTAGCAGTCCTATACAATAACCAACAGTCCAACACACATGCCCATCGACTTATGTGAGTTGCATATCATGTGTAGAAATAGTACCTTCACAACAAAATACTAATCGTTTGGGACTCCATAAATTATACCACTCTATGTGTAGTATACGGGTATAAAGTTACAACCAAAAAAATAACTTTTCACTGTGTTTATGTATCCAGTACATATATACATACCTAAGATACAATAAATATATGTGTGACTGTGTATGCCAAATAATACCAATCATAACTAGTACACCTTTAGCCCACTTCACCCAATATCACAAAAAGATAATCATTTATCGTGAAAGTGAGTAAATATGACGGTACAAATTGCCACTTACAACTAAAAACGCGAGGACCCTGCACCATATTAGAACTGTGTATATCTTTTTGCTCTTGAATATGAAAGGATGGAAGGTCCACTGTACCAGAAGAAAATTCAAACAGTACAAAACACTGGATCAGGACAACAATCACATAACAATCATAAATGCAAAATATGGTAGAGTAAAGCAGAATCAAAATAAGTTACCACAGCTAACTAAAACTTGCAACATGTTAAATAGAAAGCATAATTACCAGGACAAAGGATAGAAAGACGAATGAGAATACGGTCTCACTGACGTATGCTCTCTCCTGCCCAAGTTCCTAAAAACCAAAGAGTTACAAAAATATTCATCAATAGCTTTCGCCCTTTAAAACTGAGACCTTTGGCTCAGTTACACCACGTGCATGTGAACCATAAGATCCAATGACTTGCCACCAACTACTTGGATTAAAACCATTAACACCTATAGACATAAGAAATATGTTTTACAAATAAGCAAAAGTCTCAGCTTGAGTTATACATACAGGAAGCAGAAAGAACCCAGTATCCTGAAGTATTGGTCCTGGATGATGAAAATAATGAACGCTTCGAGCTGCTAGACCGTGAATGTACTGAAGAAATTATACCAAAACGAAAAGTAAGATAATGAGCATCTTACAATGATGCTAACAAATATAACAGATCGAAATACTGAAGGAATTAGCCCAAAAAAATCATAAATTTTAGCTAAGAAATGACCATCACATAAATCAATATATCACCAACACTGAAACAGCCATGTTAGATGTGGTAATAAATAAGCACCTTTTTAAATCTAATTGACCATAAAATAGCAAATTAAGTGAGTACAAACAACTTTTAAACTTACAAGACAAATTAACATCACATAACATCAGCAATAAAGCTGATTAGGAAGAAAAAAAAAGGTGATTAGGTAAAATGATCCGGATTATAATATTTTTGCATCACTACTCTCAATTTCACATCAAGATTCACCATCAAAACTACTTCAAACAAAACAATCAAATGATCGAGAACAATGAGATCAAGGAGGAGAAAAACCTGGCAAATTAAACCGCCTAGAATATACTTCCAATTCTCCACGAGAAGGTTGACTTCTGTTGTAGTTTCCGCACAAATTCTTTTCCAAAGCTATCCACAAAACAGATCAACAAACAATAGAAAAATCAAAACAACTTCTTAAAAAAATTACTTGTTCTAAAAGAGATGATTGCAGGTAAATCCAGACTACCTTGGAAGCCTCGCGACCAATGTAAAACGACATCGTAAGACCGTGTGAGAGCCAATGCCATATCACATCACAAACCTAGCGGTCAACGTCGACATCGCTCTACACATAATCAACGAAAACCAATCGTTTTTCCTCCAAACCTGAGAATCAATACACCGAATCGCCTGAAAACGGTTCTGATTTGATTTTCAATTCGCACGATTAGCGAATCGAGTCACAAATCCGTTCGAATCGAGATGATTTCGATGCAATTGAATCAGAACTTTTTCGACGAATCAGACGGATTTGAAAAACAGAGATCGAAGAATATATGATGATGTGGAAATGGTTGGAAGTTTGGGATCAAAGATGGATTGATTTCACGAGTGGCTGCTCGATTGGAAAATTCTATATATGGTTTCGGTGAAACGCGAGTTGAACACGTCGAGACCGTTGATAGCGAAAAAAGGGGGCTTTAGTAATCGATTAAGCCGCCCCAACTTTCCGAGTATTCTGTTACACCCATATACATTTTGAAATTAACAAAAATGACCCCTTTACATTTTCAAAATAACAAAAAGCACCCCTTTACATATTCAAAATAACATAAAATACCCCTACAGATAGGCTTAATATTAATTTTGTGGTAACTTGTATGAATAATCATTCTTAATAAGACGACCTGGACTAGCGCAAGCCGGGAGCATCCCATTCCTAGATGAAGCCGCCCTTTCGGTAGGCTATGTTGAAGCTAATGACTATGACATCACGTGTCATCTTCTGTCCGTAACAAAGGGCATCGCCCTTTGGTTAAATTTTTTAATTCCTTTCTCACACACTAATAGGAGATTAGAAGGAGGTTTGCAGGAAGGGTGGTAAAAGGCTAATGTGGTCAGTGACTAGGACCTTTTACGGGAATAACGGTTATTAGCGTTCAAATGGTCTAAGCATTGATTCATGAAGGCTGATTATGACACTTATACTTTTATTAATATCTTGAGTCTCTTTATCCAGCTTAGCACAAATAAATAGATAGTACAATCTCTTTAAACTCACAAAATCCAATGTGAATCAAAGACCGCAAATTCAAATGTGAATCGAAGTCCACAAATCCCAAATGTGTGTCATGCTTCACGACACCGATTACTTGAGAATCTTAGTTCTGAACTCAGCTTGTAGAATCGTGGTTCACAACATCGATAATGCGAGAAACATATTTGTTGGGAAATTTCTGGTTTTCTTGGATAATTTGAAGTCGTGTGAGAAACACTTTCAGATCAAACAAATTGGAGTGTATACCAATTGAATGACCGGATAAAATCAGATTGATTCGACAAGATTTCTGAATGGATTATGATCGCTGTTGATTGAGAGGGTTCTCTGAAATCGTAAAACTTCAGAATTTTAACGCCCAGATCCCAGAGGAGCGTCTATTCAGTTATCGAATTCGATAACTAAATTTAACTTCTAAAATTGACAATTTCAGTCCCTCTATCCAGTTATCGTATATTCAGCCAGGGAGGCTGCCCATTGGACCCCACCAGGGGCTGCCGCCCCTTGGACCCTGCTTCTCGGGGGCGCTGCCCCCGAACCCCCGTTAGTCCCGATGACATTCAAACAAGCTGCAGTCTTGTTTGAATGCCATACGTAACCTTAATTACACTAAAATACCAACAATATTTTCATGGTCATATATTGTAAAGATCATTGTCTTCAAGCATAATTATGTGAATCAAGTTTACATTTTTTTAGAGTAAATTGCCATTTTCGTCCCTGTGGTTTGCTAAAAATTACCAATTCAGTCCAATAGTTTAAAAATTATCATTTTCATCCCTGTGGTTTGAAAAAAATTGTCAATTCAGTTCAAAATATTATAAAAATTTGCCAATTTCGTCCTTATGGTTTTGTAAAAAATGCCAATTCAGTCCAAAAAAATTGATTGTTTTGGATTGAATTGGTAATTTTTGCAAACCACAAGGATGAAATTGGCAACTTTTAAACTATTTGACTCAGTTGGCAATTTTGAGCAAACCACAGAGACAAAAATAACAATTTACTCTTTTTTTTAGAAGAATGTGGTCATTCAATGACTATCCTTAAGTTATGAAAAAATTAATAATCATAATAGCCATAATAAGTAAGATATTGTACCTATAAAGAGCTTTATATGGTCAGTATAACATGTATCATTTGGTTATAAAACAAAATTCCAAAAAGTATTGTGTTAGGTCTAATTTTTAACAATTATTGGTTTGATTATAATTTAAAACTCATTGGCTTTGTTTTTAGTTTGATCGGGTTTGTTATTCAAAAGGGGGTTGCGACGTAGCTTGTTACCCGTTTACCTGTCACTTTATTGTAATCTGATCCTTCGATTATAAATTTTAGTTTTAAACAAAACAAAAAAAATACTTTAAAAGGAGAAATAAAATGCAATATTTGTAAAAGTTGATATGTTAATACATGTAAAGAGCATTGCCTTCAAAACCTAATAATTAAATCAATATCACAAGTCATTACTAGGGTGAGGTTATTGTGAGAAGTTTAGTTTGGATAAGAAGTAATCATTGCCATTTGATCTTCAATCAAATGAAGATCTATGGCTTAAAATTTTTCTGGGTAAATTAGAAAGAAAAACTAAAGAAAATAAAAGATGGAAGGGTATTTTTGACATTTTATCAAATTCCCCCCATTTTTTAAACCTTCATAACTTTTAGATACGATATTATTTTTTTAAAAAAATTACACCATAAAAAACGAGCGTTTTTTTATCTTTAGAACGCGTATAGTGTTGCTATATAAAAAATTAATTTTTTTTACTCTTTCGATTGTATCAAAATGTTCAGATCATTGTGTCATTGTGTCATTGTGTCAAAATGTTCAGATCATTGTTTCATATTGTGTCAAAATGTTCAGATCATTGTGTCATATGGTGTTAAAAACCGAAAGAGTATTTTTTTAATTTTATATATAGCAACACAATATATATACTTTTGACACGACGACACAACGACACAATGATCTGAACATTTTGACACAATGACACAATGATGTGTCAGAATGTTCAGATCATTGTTTCATATGATGCCAAAAACCGAAAGGGTAATTAATTTTATATATAGCAACACTATATATACTTTTGACACGACGACACAATGACACAATAATCTGAACATTTTGACACAATGACACAATGATGTGTCAAAATGTTCAGATCATTGTTTCATATTGTACCAAAAACCGAAAGAGTATAAAATTTTATATACAGCAACACTATATACTTTTGATACGACGACACAATGACACAATGATCTGAACATTTTGACACAATGACACAATGACCTGTGTCAAAAATTGAAAGAGTATTTTTTTTTTCATTTTTTATATAGCAACACTATATGCGTTTTAAAGATAAAAAAATTCTCGTTTTTATGGTGTAAATTTTTTTTTAAATAATGTCGTATGTGAAAGTTATAATTGTTTAAAGAAAATGGGGGAAGTAGATAAAAAGTCAACAAAAATGGCTAAGACTAAGATACTCCTCCTTTTTTTATTAGATCAAGATCCAATGGTTAAAATTTCTTCTTATCCTCCTTACCCAAAACAAACTTCTCATTTTAACATCTCCCGTCATGACTATATGTAATTTTAAAATATAAATCTCTCCAACACATATTAGCCACCAGTTAGTTTAGCCACATTACATACACACTCAAATGACCATTTTACACAAAATATGAAATTTTGAGATTCAAATTCAAATACATACATCTTGTAAATGAGTATTTAGTATGCGTTTAGTTCGTAAAATTGAATGAAATCAGAATCTAGATAACATTTTGAAATTTGTTTGGTTAGTAAAATTGATTGGTATTGACATTTGAATTTATTCTCAATAATGAATTAAATTTGGAATTTTAAATTCTACTAAATTTCTGCATGTAAAAGATTTTACATACCATCAAACTTAGCCCCCACCCAATTCATTTTGATAACCTAATTATAATCATTAGAGTTTCGTATGTATGGTTTTAAAAGAACAAATGCTCATTAAATGACTAACCAATTTTATCTTTTAACTAGATTTTACAATCTGCTCAGTCGAGAGGATAATGATAATACATAAAATAGTTATATTGTTAACGTGGGTTAACCATCGAGGGACGATGGGAAACAATCTGCTGCATAATAAAAGAGTGAAAAAGATGAGAGATGTTATAGGTAGGATAAGAATACGTAATGAAAACTTGGAGACATCTGGTAAAACATTATCACCGGGGAAAGAAACCATGCATTAAAAAGGTTGTGTTGTTGAACGGCGGAGGGAGGGTGGTCGGTGGTGGTGTGTAAAGCGATATCGGTGGTCAGGGCGGATTGGTTAGCCTTCTTGGTTTCTTCAAATTATAATTTTAGAGTGTGCATCGTAGAAGTCTATGAGAGGGTTTGTTTGATGAAGGAGCATGGCCACCCCATCAAATTGTTCATTAAGACTTGCAATAAGTTGTAAAACCAACTTTTGATTAGTAACAGAGTCTTCACGTTGGTGAGTTGGTCCGATAGAACTTTTAAAGCTTGGCAGTATGCTGTGATGTTGGGAATGAGTCAAGTTTTGTGTTTGAGAACTTGTTCTCTAAGAAAAGAGCCCTCAAGTTCCTCTTATCCTGGAAAATGTTTTCCTGGGCTTTTCAAGCAATGGCGAACCCATAATTTTTTTTATGGAGTTTGGAAAATTTCGGTGTTTGATCGTCCATCCCTATATACAATTTTTTTACCAGCTCGGTTCGGGTCGGGTGACGGGTCATTCGTCTTCAAGAAACAAAGATTCACATTTTACAGTCAAATGATTCAAAAATCACAACTCGGAATCAGAAATCGGACTTCTATAAGTCTTCAAGAAACAAAGATTCAAAAAAATCACACATTTAAGCAACTCAGAATCAGAAATCAGACTAATAACCTTTGAAGTAATCACACAAATCAGTCGTCCACTCTCGAGTCTTGCTTCCAGCCCTCTATGCGACTCCGATCGGATTCGAATTTCGCCTCCAGCAGCCCTCTGTCGATGTCAATTCCCACAGGCTGATAGGGCTGACCGACTTCCTTCTCCCCCTGTGTTATACGTGATAAGTCGCAACACCCCAGCCCCCCAAATCAGTTATTTTCAGATTTCTTTTTGCGTTTAAAAGTTTTGGCCTTTGGTTATAATTAATTGGTTTGGGATGACGCAGAAGAACCAAGGTTGAGTTTTGTCTGTAGAAGGTCATTAGAGATGGTATCATAATTCCATTGTAGGACTATGACATCAACATGATTCTAGAGTGTCATATCGGTAGGAGGGACATGTTTATCTTTATCCATGGGAGCAGCAAGAGGTGGAGTGGTTGAGAATTCCAGATGATCAGCATAGTCAAAGGCTCTGCAGTGGATCTTGAACAGTTCCACCTGACGGTTGCACCGTTGTTTGTTAATTAATTGTGATAAACCGGTGATTTTAATGTTCTTAATGTTGTAAATTCATGAATGTTGGTGACTATGCGAAATTGTGTGTTTGCAGGTTAAAATGGTCTTAAACGAGCTATCTTAGAAGTAGACAAGAAGAATCGAGGAAAGTATGGAGCTAGAGATTTGATGAGTGAAGAGCAAGGAAATGAAGAGGAAAAGTCACCTGGCCACCGTAGCTTACGCCACCACCGTAGCTTACGGTGGTGGCCACCACCTTAAGATCACCGTAGGCCAGCAGGAGGCTGGCGTAAGAGCTAGGCATCAAGCCACCGTAAGCTACGGTGGCACCGTAGCTTACGGTGGAGGGCAGTTGCTCAGCTTCCGGAATTTCGCGATTTTAAGAGGCATTTTGGGGGTCCAGGCAGTTCCAACTCGTATTCTATCATTGGGGGGACGAACCAGAGACGACCGAGGGCGATTTTGGAGCAGGAGAAGAGTAGAGAAACACAATTTCAACATCGGGATCATCGGAGAATCATCAATGACAATCATTATCATCATAGTTGCAAGCGAATTCGTCATGATTGGCTAGTCGTTTGTGTTCTTCTCGAATGTAAGCTTCCAATGTAAACAACAAACTTGATGTAATGTGATTCTAGAATAGTGATCTAAGCATTCGATGCTTTTCACTATCGTGTTTTTGTGATTATTCGTAAATGTTAGTATTATGCTTAATTGAATTTCGCAGACCATACGTTCTTGATGCCACTGGCAATCGAGATTTAGTGGGTAGGAATTTGGTTGATAATTATACTGATTGATCATCGGGTGACATCCTTGCGTTAGTAACCCGAGTGCTTTGTCCCCTTTTATCACAATAGTTATATTTACATGAATCATGTCTATGTGATGTTGTCTAGTTGCATCATGTTTGTTTGTTTACATGGAAGTCTGAAGTTCGGGAAGATCACTATTGTCCAAGTATTAAGAAAACCAAAAATCTATTTTGTTATTTAGTTTTTAGCTATTAGAAATCAAGTCATCAATCACAATTTCTTGACACAATTACTTTCCAGTTTCAATTTAGTATAATCCAAATCATAAAAGTAGCACATACTCCACATTCTCCCTGTGTTCGACACCTGCTTACCACTATCTAAAGTAGTGTAATTGGGTTTATTTTTGAGTGGGACTTCGACCTCACGTCAAATTTTGGCGCCGTTGCCGGGGAGAAGTGCGCAGCGTGTGTTCCGTAGTAGTAATTATTGTTTGTTGTCAGTTTTACGCTGGGTTGTTTTAGTGTGCAGGTACCACAGGTGCATGCGTACTAGGAAGTCACAATCATCATCACCATTACTTTTTGATTCAGAAGTTGAGAAGTCGTGTAGGAGGAACCGAATTCTACATCGGGAAAACAAAGTTGTTGGATCACCGAGTACACAAAGCAAAGTCATGGATGCACAACGTGATTCTGAAAAGCAACCAGTGAACACATCCGTTTCACCTTCTGATTCACAAATACCACCAACCAATATTCCGCCTACTTCAAATGCTTCCTCGTTCACTGTACTCACATCATCCAGCACTACTTCAACAAGCTTGCCTGAGTCTACTCCATCTAGTTTTGCAACTTATTCGGGCATTCCATCGTTTGGTCAATTTTACCCATCTTATGGGCAATCATCAATATTTACTAATCCAGGCCCTCATCAACAAGGTCAAGTGAGATTCCAACAACATACTCGTATTCCGTTTGAGGAGGGACAATATGGAGGATATGGTGATTATGAAGGACGGTATGAAGCGTATGAAGTAGAGGGTGATGTAAATCAAGGGGTTGCTCAAGAAGAATTTGCCTTCCAACAAAATCAACCGGTCGATCAAGCTCAAAGGGTGCCCAGACAGCAACCACCTCCAGCTCAAAGGCAAGCACCGCAACAAAGGGTGCCACAACAAGCTCAACCTCAAGGTCTCCTCAAGGTCCTCCACCACCACAAGGAGCACCAATACCGGTCCCGAGACGACACAATCGTGATGCAAATAGAGGGATTGAGTCACATTTTAGACCCATCATTACACATAATCCATCACCGGTGGTAGTTCCTCAGAATCAAGAAGGGAGAACGTTTGAGGTGAGGACCAATGCATTGCAAAGCTTACCAAAGTTTCATGGGTTGGCAACAGAGGAGCCCTACTTTCACCTTGAGGCATATGATTCTATATGCAACACTATTGGAGGGCAAGGTTTTTCACCCGATGCAGTCAAGTTGGTACTTTTTCAGTTTTCGTTGGAAGATAAAGCTAAAAGATGGTTTCACACATTGCCATCCGCATCGATCTATACATGGGCAGAAATGCAACAAAGGTTCTTGGATGAATTCTACACTAATCAGAAAACGAGCGATGCTAGAAGAAATTTGAGAAACTTCCAACAACAACAAGGTGAGCTTTTTCATGAGGCTTTCGATAGATTTAATTTGATGTTGAAGAATTGTCCTCACCACGGAATTGATTTGTGGGATCTATTGAATGCATTCCATGAGGGGTTGACGCCTGAAGATGCGCGAGACTTAATGTCCATTTCTAATGGCACTTTTGGTACAAATTATGAGCAAGATGATTGGGCATATTTGGAGCAAATGGCAGTGACATCAAAGCGCAAGGCACAATCTTCTAGGAGGACAAGACATGCTATTGGTAGATCACTTGTCCAAGCCGTAGCTGATGAACCGGTTCAAGCCCCTAATCAAGTCTATGATGTGTGTGCAAGTTGTAATGAGTTGGGACATTCAGCTAACCAATGTCAAAGTTTTCCCGAGCAATTTGAAGAAGTCAACCAAATTCAAGGCCAAGGGGGAAGTAGTCGGAATTATAACATGAACTCAAATACTTACCACCCGGGATTAAGAAACCATCCAAACTTCCGGTATGGAAATTCAGCAAATCAATCCAACCCGAATTTCCAAGGTACCAATCAACCCACTATGGCACCTCGTCAACCTTATGTAAACCAAGGCAACTTCCGGGGTGGCAACAATCAGGGATATCAAAGGCAATTTCAGCAGGGTAATGAACCAAGTGGATCAGCGGTACCGGTGAATTCAGGTGGAAATGAAGTTATGGATGTGCTCAAGACTATGCAACAAGAGATGCACAAGAGGAATCAAATGGATGACGAGAGGCTTCGGAAAGATGAGGTACGTGACAAAGCCATTCATTCTTTGACTACTCAAATGGGTCAACTTGCCACCGAGGTAGCAGATTTGAAGAAGAACAAAGGCCAACTTCCCAGCGACACTAAGGTAAATCCTTCCCATGCTACTAGAAATGTTCAAATTAATCAAGTAAGTGCATTGAGAAGTGGGAGGGAATACAAGAGTAGTCCACCACCTGAATTGGTCGATGGTGTGGTGGAAGATGTGACGGGTAAGGAAAGTAGTGATGATGAGGACATTTCACCTATACAACCTAAAAAAACTGTCACTTTTCAAAAACCTTCAGAAAAACCGGGTCAAACACAAATTTCAAATGATCAAACCAAGGATGTGGAACCCACCCCGGTTCCCTTTCCTTCGGCTTTACTTGACCCGAGTAAGAAAAATGTGATTTCAAAGAGGGGTCCTCAAAGTGAGGAAATGTGGGAGGTTTTCAAGCAAGTCAAAGTGAATTTACCTCTATTAGAGGCAATCAAACAAGTTCCCGCATATGCAAAGTTTTTAAAAGAATTGTGCACCCAGAAAAGGCAACAAAAAGTGCCTAAAAGAGTTGATTTAACTGAAAGGGTGAGTGCAGTTTTGAAAGGGGTTCTTCCCCCTAAACTTCAAGATCCGGGGGCGCCTTTAATTAATTTACAAGTTGGGGATTTTCAAATGACAAGGGCGTTGTTGGATCTTGGAGCTGGGGTGAGCATTCTTCCGGGGAGCTTATATGACCAATATGATTTTGGTCCATTGAGACGTGTGGACACCACCGTTGTCCTTGCTGATTTGACTCATAAGCTTCCCCGGGGGGTTGTTCGGGATGTGATTGTTAAAGTTGAAGAATTTTATTACCCGGTTGACTTTTTAGTGTTGGATTATGCAACGGGTAACATCAACCACCAACAAAATGTTATTTTGGGTCGGCCATTCTTAAACACTGCCCATGCTATTATTGATTGTCGATTTGGTACGGTTGATATGACTTTTGGTAATAGGAAAATGCGCCTTAATGTGTTTACTAACATTGCTAATTCTTTGAGTGGTGATGAGTGTTTTATGGCAGATTTGGTGGATCAATGTGAACCACATGTCTATGACGACGATGTGGTAGAAGTTTGTGTTTGTGATAGCTCTGAACAGGTACACTTCAAGGCATTAGAGGAAGAGGAGCGAATGTTGGAACTTATGGCTGTACAAGATGGAAGACCGCCGTGGACGCATCAAGTGGAGAGCTTACCAATAGGGGTCCATTCAGACATCAAGCCATCCCTTATTTGCCCACCCAAGGTAGAGTTGAAGGAGCTACCAAAACATTTGAAGTATGCTTTCTTGGGTGAAGATGAAACACTCCCGGTCATCATTGCCTCTAATTTGGAGGAAGCTCATGAACAACAACTTTTGGGTGTATTGAAGGCTCACAAAGCGGCGATTGGTTGGACAATCGCTGATCTCAAAGGTATTAGTCCTTCCATTGTTATGCATAAAATCATTACAGATGAGGATGCCAAGCCAACAAGGGAGACCCAAAGAAGATTGAATCCCAATTTGCGGGAGGTTGTGAAGAAGGAGGTCATCAAGTGGTTGGATGCCGGGATCATTTATCCCATTTCGGATAGTGCATGGGTAAGCCCTACGCAAACAGTGCCAAAGAAATCCGGCATTCAGGTAATCAAAGATGAAAAAGGTGAGCAAATTGCCACTCGGCCGGTAACTGGGTGGCGGGTATGTATTGATTATAGGAAATTGAATGCTGCCACCTCAAAAGACCATTTCCCTTTACCCTTTATTGACCAAATCATTGAAAAACTTTCAGGTCAAAGATTTTATTGCTTTTTAGATGGGTATTCGGGGTACAATCAAGTGGCAATTCACCCCGATGACCAACACAAAACCACTTTCACTTGTCCCTATGGCACTTTTGCCTTTAGGAGGATGCCCTTTGGTTTGTGTAATGCCCCGGCTACTTTCCAACGATGTATGATGAGTATTTTTTCAGACATGGTCGGGGAATCACTTGAGGTCTTCATGGATGATTTTTCCATATTTGGGTCAACGTTTGAGTCGTGTCTTGGTGAATTGGAAAAAGGTCTTGAAACGATGTGTCGAAACAAATCTTGTTCTAAGTTGGGAGAAAAGTCATTTTATGGTCCAAGAGGGCATTGTGTTGGGTCATGTGGTCTCAAGTAGGGGAATGGAAGTGGATAGGGCAAAGATAAAAGTAATTTCCTCTTTGCCACCACCGAAAAATGTTAAAGGGGTGAGGTCATTCTTGGGGCATGCCGGTTTCTACCGGAGATTCATTAAAGGTTTTAGTGTCATTACTAAACCATTGTGTAATTTGTTGTTAAAAGATGTTCCATTTAACTTTACTAATGAATGTTTGCAAGCTTTTGATATTTTGAAGGAACATTTGGTGCAAGCCCCCATTTTGCAACCGCCGGATTGGACTCGACCATTCGAGATTATGTGTGACGCAAGCGATTGTGCAATTGGAGCGGTTCTTGGTCAAAGAGTGGATAAGAAGCCCGTGGTCATCTATTATGCAAGCAAGACATTGTCGGAGGCACAATTGAATTATACCACAACGGAAAAAGAGTTGCTTGCGGTGGTGTATGCTTTGGATAAGTTTCGGTCTTATATTTGGGGAAGCAAGGTGGTGGTATACTCTGATCATAGTGCTGTTCGCTACCTAATGGAGAAGAAAGATGCCAAACCTCGATTGATCCGGTGGGTTCTCTTATTACAAGAATTTGATTTAGAGATCCGGGATAAGAAAGGTTGCGAAAATGTGGTAGCGGATCACCTCTCCAGAATCCCCTTAGAAAGCATTGATGATTCGGGAGAAATTAATGAACAATTTCCGGATGAGCACATCTTAGCAATCTCAACCGCACCGTGGTATGCTCATTATGTTAACTATTTGGCCACGGGTGCGATGCCAACACATTGGAACAAGAGAAGAAGACAACAATTTTTGGCCCAAGTCAAGCAATACATTTGGGATGAACCGGATCTATTCAAGATTGGCGCGGATCAAATTATTCGAAGATGCATTCCCGAATCTGAGGTTCAAGATGTGTTGGCCCATGCCCATTCTTCTGCTTGTGGGGGTCATTTTAGTGGTCAAAAGACGGGATATCGAGTCTTGACTTGTGGATTTTATTGGCCAACAATTTTCAAGGATGCGTGCGAGTATGCTCGACGATGCTGTAAATTGTCAAAAGATGGGTAGTATTTCCAAGAGGGATGAGATGCCACTACAACCAATTCTAGTGGTAGACATATTTGATGTGTGGGGCATTGACTTCATGGGCCCCTTTCCTAATTCCAATGGATGCTTATACATTTTGGTTGCGGTTGACTATGTGTCAAAGTGGGTAGAGGCGATTGCTACAAGAACAAATGATCACTCGGTAGTATGCAAGTTCGTCCAAGCAAACATTTTTGCAAGATTCGGGATTCCACGGGTGATAATAAGTGATGGAGGCTCACATTTCAAGAATTTCAAGTTTGGGTCTTTGTTAAAGCGCTATGGAATCAATCACCGAATAGCCACACCTTACCATCCACAAACTAGTGGCCAAGTGGAAGTCTCTAACCGACAAATCAAAGAGATTCTCATGAAGACGGTTCGCACCGACCGAAAGGATTGGTCTATGAAGCTCAATGACGCTTTGTGGGCTTATCGCACCGCCTACAAGACGCCAATTGGCACAACTCCATATCGGCTTGTTTATGGTAAGGGTTGTCACTTACCAATGGAGTTGGCACATCGAGCATTGTGGGCAATCAAGAATGTTAATTTGGATTACAATGAGGCCGGTGAGTCGAGGAAGCTCAAATTATGTGAACTAGAAGAAATCCGGGATGAAGCTTACGAATGTGCATCTGCTTATAAAGACAAACTGAAAAGGTTACATGATGCAAAGATTCGCAAAAGATCATTCGAGGTTGGACAAAAGGTTTGGCTTTACAACTCGAGGATGAAGCTCTTTCCGGGAAAGCTCAAGAGCAAATGGATGGGCCCATACGTCATCACAAGAGTAGGCAATTTTGGTGATGTGGAGATAGAGGATATGCAAGATAGAGTGAAGCAAGTGGTCAATGGTCATCGACTAAAGCCTTATTTGGAGCACCAAGATTTGCACATGCTTATGTTGGACAAGGTGAGTTTCCTTCTTAACTCACTTGATGATGAAGCCAATTGAGGAAAACCGGAGTCGACTGGCGACTTAACTCTCAGTTTGTA
Source organism: Deinandra increscens subsp. villosa (assembly GCA_039602395.1). NCBI lineage: Eukaryota > Viridiplantae > Streptophyta > Magnoliopsida > Asterales > Asteraceae > Deinandra > Deinandra increscens. The sequence continues at coordinate 96,280,696 of JBCNJP010000007.1, read as the reverse complement.
CAGGTTCATTTTACTTGTGTCTTTTATTTTAGTTTTACGTTTTGTTTTCATAGAATTGCTCACGTGTGGCACAGTCCCGAATTGTTTCGGTGGTTTGGGATAGTGTTGAGGACAACACGAGCTTTTCATAGGGGGTACTGATATGGGTTTAAACAAGTTTTTAGTTTTAGTTTTAGTTTTAGTTTAGTTTTAGTTTTAATTCAAAAAAAAAAAAATTTGAAAAGTCTCACCTGTAGCCGCCGTAGCTTACGGTGCGCCGTAGCTTACGGCGGGCTACAGCTAGCCGTACGCTAGCCAAATGCTGACCTACGGTGAGGAATTTTTTTCTTATCTGCCGTAGCTTACGGCTAGGCCGTAGCTTACGGTGAGAGCTAAGGTGGATAAAAAAAAAATAAATAAATTTAATAACATAACAAAAGCTGCCCATCGATTTACAACCATTCATTCCCATCTTTTTCACTTTTCTTCTCCACTCTCTCAAGAACCCTAAATCTCCATAGCCACCATTTACTCAAAACTCAACCAAATCAAGTGATTCTTGAGTCTAAACTGAGTGGAATTTCGAGAGGATTCATAATTTCCACTTAGTTTCCTGTGATTTTGCTGTTTGGGTCGATTTTCTGGGAGTTTTAAGTCCGAAAATTTCAAGAACATTTGGGGGTTTTTGAGCATTCTTCATTTTCTACCATTCAACACTTCAAAGGTATGATTTTTCCTCTATTATTGGTGTTATGCATTGTTGAAATGGTATGTGTTCAGTTTCTATGTGATTTATAGTCACCCACTTGCTTGTGAGTTATGAACTTGATGTTTTTATGTTATTAGTATGCTACATTGTTGTTATGGTTGTGAATTTTGGAGCATGAAGTGATAAAAATGCAGAATTTTTGTTAGTAAGGTTACAAATTTTGGCTTGTTTTTATCTCATAACATCATTAGTGGTTTGAATACTAATTGTTTAAAAGAATTCACAACCATAGTTGCAAGCAAGTGTGGGGATTGACTATTGTTTGATCTTGAATATTAATTGGTTTAGTTGTTGACTTTGTTCTTGTGTGTAGATGAACAAAATATTCAAAAGAAAAGGGAAGGAGGCAGTTGAATCCTCAAGTAACCAGGAGCCTGAAGCCCAACGACAAAGAAGGGAACGACAAGAAGAAGAGGTTGCTGCGGAAGAAAGACGGTATGTGAGACATCATTGGAAGTCAGGTCCCCTATCGGAACAGCTTGACCATCTCCAGCCTGAGTTTTTCAGAGAGAAGATGAATTCGTTGCAAACTAAAAAAGACGGGTTTTTATGTGAAAAAGAAGTTCCGGAAAAGCAGTTTAAGCCTTTTGGGATCATCAAAAAGTTCAAGGCATTGGGTTGGGAGGCAGCTTTGAAGTGTTACGATGGAGGTAGCAAGCAATTGTATATGGACGAAATTGAAGAGTGGGTTGCTACGCTCGAGTTACATGTGGGGAGCAGCCCCGCGAAAACAAAACTGGTGGGTAGTGTGAATGGTGTGAGAGTGACGATGTCTTTCGACACATTGAATGAGATCGCCAAGTTTGACAGTAAAGGCACAAAGAAGTATCAATTCCCTCATTTGGACAATTTGTATCACGCTGCAGAATTGCATCCTGCATGGTCCATGATGGTCAATGAATTGTTTATACCTAACCGAGATACCGATAAACTTCTCAGAGACCAACTGAAACTGAAGCCTCGGTTGTTGCATATGATCGTACAACATAACATCATTCCTCGCCGAGGCGACAAAGGCGAAGTGCGGTGCCCGGAAGTACCAATTCTGTATGCTTTAATGCATGGGAAGCCTCTAGTATCTTTCAGGTATATGATTATCTATAATATTTGGCTGAGTAGGGATAGCCACGAGAGGAAGATTGTGCCGCATTGTCGTTTAATCACTGCATTATTGAGGCGGGCAGGAGTGATAACAAGTGAGTCTGTGGGTATACCAAAGCGGTTTACCCCATTTAATGTAAGGAATTTGGGGGGTACTTGGAAATTTGTGGAAAATGATACGCACCATATCTTGACAACTGTACGGGGTGACAGAAAGTGGTCGGTATTGAAGGACAATGATCAAGACGATTCAGGAGAGGAAGAAGTCGAGGAAATTGATGAAGGAGTGGGGGATGATGCAATGGAAGAAGATGACGATGAGATACGGCAACCGGGGGTGAATATGGATAGTGGTGTTGACAGCTGATGCAGCAGGTTTTAGCCGGGCCCCTAGATCAAACAGGCCCTTTGAGTATGATATGATGGACTTGAATCCGGATTGGGCATTCAGTGGTAACATGCAGGACACTATTAGGAATGCCCGACCAGCCCAATATTACCATTGGCCGGAGCTGACCCGGGTCATGTTTGATCATAATACTCGATTAGGGGCAAGTCAAGAACGGGCAACAAAGCATCTACATGATCGACAGGAGACTTGGAATCGCGCCCATGCCTATGCGTTCCAGCAGGAAGTCAACCACCGGTATGAGGATGACCGACAGAGGCGGATGCATGATCAGTGGCACGCTGGTCAAGAGGTGGTACCGGACCCATCTATGGTTGATTACACTACTTTGCCGCCATATGATGGGAGTGTCACCTATCCCACACCGCCGATTCATCACTCTACCTGGGTCGACCCGAGGCAATCCCAAGTACCACCACAGCAGCATCAAGAAGGGGAAGCTGGCGCTTTTGGATTCGGGGAGTTCAACGACGTGTTCACGCAGATTTTCGGCCCACCTCAGCCGCGCTACTATTGAAGGTCGTTTCTCTCCTTGTCTTTTTCAGTTTTAGTTTTAGTTTTTAGGTTGTCGTGCTTTCTCTTTATATGTTTAGGGTATGTGGATTTGCATGTTGGTGGCGTCTTAGTTTCATGTGTTTTAGTAGTTTGTTATTGGGGTTTGTGGTTTGAAGGGGGTGTTGTTAATAAGTTGTTATGTTCAAGTTTTTGCATTTGAGAAGGAAAGCTATGATGTGTTTTGGTTAAAACAATTTGATGAGAGAAATCTTTGGTCAATGATGATGAACGGTGTCCATCCTTACCAACTCCCTAAAGCCATACATTGGGGACAATGTATCCCAAGTGTGGGGATGGGGAAATTGTTGAACTAGTAAGTCTTGACCCCAAAAATTTCAAAATTCACACTTTTAAGAAAACTTTGTTATTGGTTTGTGGAGTGATTGGTGGAAGTTATGTCTTGGTTCCTTGTCATGGTCATGTTTCCCTTTATATGTCAAAATGCTTAGCCAAGCTGGTAGGATTTTAGTTAAGGGTAGCATGCTCCCAATTGAATAATTTATGCAACAAGTCGGCAACCCAATCCCACAATGTGTGAGTTTTGAGCCTTATACTCCTGATTAACATAGAAAACTTTATTCTTGAGTGTGGCTATGTGTTTATCACTTTAGAACTTGTGCAACTGTTACGTTCTGAGGTCTTGGCTGACATGTGTATGCAAAAATGATTTAGGCATTTAGGTAAAGCCTCGTCTAGATGTGTGCGAGTGTGGGATTTGGGGGTTGGGACCTCATACATTACATATATGAGCTTGGTAAAGTGAGGGGAGGGGGTTTGGGTTCATTAGAAACCATTGTTGTGCTTATGGCCTATCAATTGATCACCCGAGCCTATTCCACTCATTTCACTACCCTTAGTATTCAATCCGGTTTTTAGTTGTTTTATATTTATAGATGGATGTGAACAAGTGTAGTATGGTGAAGCTGTTATATTCCAGTGTGTAATCTAAGCGTTTGACGCTTTTTACATTGGTGATTTCACTATAAAAAATAAAAATAAAAAAAATAAAAAAGAGAGAAAAAGAAGAAGATGATGAAAAAGAAAATGGCAAAATATGAAGATCGGTTGATTGAAATATGATGCTACAAAAAGAATGTGAAGTTTTTGTTTAGCATAGTGTGTGAATATTTGTTTTTCATGTAATAGTTAAGCCGGATTGAATTACTTGAGCCACTTCAAATGTTCCCATTCCATACCCTACACCTAGCCCCGTTACAACCCTTTGTAAGTCCTATTGATTTGCATGCATGTTAAAGCAATTATGATGGAGGTTCGAGAGTTGTACAAGCTTATGATAGTGAGACAACACAATAGTCAGTTGAGTGCATTCTAGCTCATTACGCTAGCCCTTAAATGTAAACTGAGAGGAGCGTTTATTGTGAGGGGTTTGTTGCTTGATTAGGAGATCGAGAGCATGTTAGGTTTGGCTAAAATCCTTGAGATGTAATTGTTATATGTTGTGTGGCTAGCAAACGATTAAATATGGGAATAGGGTATGACTTGGAACCTTGACTGAAACTGGGTTTGACTGGTTGATTGGAGGAATGACAAAGAAAATAACTTTGGGTTGCTTGGGGTCAAGCAACGGTTAAGTGTGGGGATGTGACGGTTGCACCGTTGTTTGTTGATTAATTGTGATAAACCGGTGATTTTAATGTTCTTAATATTGTAAATTCATGAATGTTGGTGACTATGCGAAATTGTGTGTTTGCAGGTTAAAATGGGCTTAAACGAGCTATCTAGAAGAGACAAGAAGATCGAGGAAGGTTGGAGCAAGCTATGGTGAGTGAAAAGCAAGAAAAAAGAGAAAAAGTCACCTGGGCCACCGTAGCTTACGCCACCACCGTAGCTTACGGTGGTGGCCATCCCTGAAAACAACCGTAGGCCAGCAGAAGGCTGGCGTAAGGCTAGCTCAAAGCCACCGTAAGCTACGGTGGCGCCGTAGCTTACGGTGGAGGCAGTTACTCAAGCTTCCGGAATTTCGCGATTTTAAGGCATTTTTGGGGGTCCAGGCAGTTCCAACTCGTATTCTATCGATTGGGGGACGAACCAGAGACGACCAAGGGCGATTTTGGAGCAGGAGAAGAGTAGAGAAACACAATTTCAACATCGGAATCATCGGAGAATCATCAATGACAATCATTATCATCATAGTTGCAAGCGAATTCGTCATGATTGGCTAGTCGTTTGTGTTCTTCTCGAATGTAAGCTTCCAATGTAAACAACAAACTTGATGTAATGTGATTCTAGAATAGTGATCTAAGCATTCGATGCTTTTCACTATCGTGTTTTTGTGATTATTCGTAAATGTTAGTATTATGCTTAATTGAATTTCGCAGACCATACGTTCTTGATGCCACTGGCAATCGAGATTTAGTGGATAGGAATTTGGTTGATAATCTATACTGATTGATCATCGGGTGACATCCTTGCGTTAGTAACCCGAGTGCTTTGTCCCCTTTTATCACAATAGTTATATTCACATGAGTCATGTCTATGTGATGTTGTCTAGTTGCATCATGTTTGTTTGTTTACATGGAAGTCTGAAGTTCGGGAAGATCACTATTGTCCAAGTATTAAGAAAACCAAAAATCTATTTTGTCATTTAGTTTTTAGCTATTAGAAATCAAGTCATCAATCACAATTTCTTGACACAATTACTTTCCAGTTTCAATTTAGTATAATCCAAATCATAAAAGTAGCACATACTCCACATTCTCCCTGTGTTCGACACCTGCTTACCACTATCTAAAGTAGTGTAATTGGGTTTATTTTTGAGTGGGACTTCGACCTCACGTCACCACCCAAGAGGTATATTGGTCGATTTTCAATTTCAATGTGAAGGGTATGAAATTCTTGATATTGGTTATGATGATGACAATGTTTAATTTCTTCATAGTTATAGATGGAATAAAAGGTTGAAGAGGGAGGGTGGATGATCAACAAGGAGTGAGCGGATAGGGGAGGGCCGGTAATGCCTAGGGTTTAGGAGAGAGGGGGCGAAAATTTAAAAAATGTATGATTAGGTTAAACAATGCTCTGACACCATAATAGAATGGAAATCTTGCATTTTCACATTAATATTTACATGTGTATATAGTTACATAAACCAATCTAGTCTAATAACTTCTATTTTGTATAATAGAGCAATATGTCAATCGAGTTTAAAAGTTGGACCATGGTTAACTGATATTTTTTAATTAATTTAAAGCAAAAACCGCCATCTAAAACAAATTTCTTGATGTTCGCTTTTTATATATGAATCATCATACATAGATATATCATTGTAAGAAGTATAATTAGGATAAGAATGATAAGAAAATATTTCAACCATTAGATTTTCAATTAAATGAAAATTTGTGACTCAAAGTTTTCCTTTGTATGATTAAGAGGAAAAGAAAGATCATTTTTAACTTTTTACCATTCGTAAACTCAATTTCTAATTTAAACTTACGATATACATATATATTACTTGTCCGTAAAAAGAAAACTTGATGATAAAATGATATCTTCTCAATTAAAAAGTTCTGAGTGCAAATATCATGACTTTAGCCATTAAAAAAACATTAATATCACTTAATCAAGTAGACCATCTCAAGCTAAGGTCGACGAATAACTTGAGAGGTTGGAATAACGACATGATAAAAGATACCACCCAACCCAACTTGCCAAATGGATCTTAAAAGTCAGGGGGTTGGAACTAGAAACATGGTAAAACATTAGGGGCTATACATGTAACTTAACACTCTCTTCTATTTTAAACTTGTTTGGGCGGAGCATCGAGTGTGACGAACTCGCGATTCACGGGACTCCACTACCCCCTTGTTTGGCATCCAATCAGATGCCTCCACGTTGATGGTCAACACAAAGGTGATCAAATCATAACCACCGTTTAAAGAGGCACATGGCATCATATGTAGTTGCCTTTTTCGTATGTCTGTTCTGTGATTTTTTAATTTAAAATCTACGAGGTTAAATCATATGAACAAAACCTAAGAAGAAATTAAGAATAGATGGTCTTATTAAACATTCCTAAAAAAGCAAAGAATTTAGTTCACAACTTTAATAAAAAGGTTTAGTTCACACTTCACACTTAGAACTTCGACTACTTTTATTACATCTCATGGAAAATGAAAATGAGGGTTTATCACATATTTTATTTTGACTCTAGAGTTTTTAACTTTTTTTTTTTTTTAATAGTTACTGATTTCCTCATGAAGTGGTTCTTTCGAAACTTAACTTAAGCTATAGGTATATCTATGAAAAAATAATAGAAAAAATAAGTTCAACCGGGTCATTCACTATAATAAGTGACTTTATTATATATAGTGATACTAGTTTTTGATACCCGTGCGACGCACGGGTGGATTTTAAAAAAATAATAATTATAATAATATACTATAGTAAACGTAATTCAATAATTGGATCAAAGAAAAACTGCAACATTGCAAAATGTAAATAAAAACGTTGATGCTAGTTCAATATATGTGTAAATAAACTTTGTTAAATAGAACTGTATTCATGTTTGAAGTCATAATAATTAATCAGGTTTGAAGTAAAAACCTGTTGGTTGAGTTTAGACACTGGAACACATAATTATTAGATGACTACATTCATGTTTAATTTTTTTTAAAAGAACCGGCCTTATAGAATCCACCATTATAATTGATCATCAACTAAAGCTGCTAATTTACAATGACTCAAAAATTAAGTAAATGCAATTAATTAAACTCACTTGGATAGGTGACCAAATTCTAATGATATGATTGTAGCATTAAGAACATCAAATGAAGCTTCATGCTATCGACATCCAGCATACCAGCACCTATAAATAAATTATAAACAATGATCAATGAATAATAACAAATGTATTATAGATGTTGCCATAGTTTGTTAAATCTACCTGTTTGAGACAAATAATTTATGGTGGCTTTTATATTTGTGTTTGTTCTTTTTGAACCGATCAAATCATTCAGCATGATCTCATATTTTTGCATGTTGATATAATTTTTACAGGGCTGCTCTACAAATGGCACAAGTGAAGCAATAATAATATAATTTTGTATGAATTAGTTCAAGTTTGCCCTTACGAACACAGTATAATACACATATCAACTATCATTTTTTACCCCTGTTTGCTCCAACAAAATGATGCCTCCAAGAAAATAATGTGTATCTAGACTGATAATATTTGTTTGGTCAAACTTTTGTTTGGCCCACACAAAGTATAAAGTTTTCTAGTTAAGATAACTCAAGCTTGATCCTTCCAGATATGATCTTGCATTAACACAGGCAAAATAAGAGTGGCGTTTATGATTTTGGCAACATCAACAGCATTGCATACCAAACAGTATTTAAAATGATTTTTGGCCACAATAACAGGCAAAATAAAGACATTAAACCAAACAGTATTTAAAATGATTTTGGCCACAATAACAGCATAGCAAAGGAGATTTATGTGCAGCCACATGATTTAATTTTTACAGGTTATAATGATACATATATAACACATCGATCCACCAGTCATTATGAGAGTTTTTTTATAGAATGGAAAATACCGCAATTCTCTGATGATTGGAAGAGCCGTCTTTTTGATAACTTTTTATGGTTTTTCTTGGCTTTTGGAAGAGCCGTCTTTTTGCACTGCTGCTTTGCATTTCAGTGTTTGAATTTTTGTTGAAATAGTTTTTAATTAAAAAGTTAATTACCTTTAAGTCATGAACACTTTTGAACCTCTGTTGAGGTAAGATAGGAGTGTGTGCGAAGGCGGTTCCTTGGTGATGTAATTGATACGTTGTAACAAACATGTAAAAGAAATTTGCTCAGAATGGCACAGAAAAACAGAAGATGGTTTGTGACATGATTCTTTAGAAACCAAATTCTTGTACATTTTTAGAACACTTTTAACCACATTCTTTGATACACGTGCATCGCACAAGATAGATTTTAAAAATCTTTTTTTAATAAAAACAATAATAACGTACTCAATTATAAATATAATTTAAACTTGAAAACTGAATACACAAACACTTCAAGTCAAATAGCACTCGAATTTTTATTAGTAGTTGTGTTAATAACATATTTCATCAAAACAATGAAGAAAATGATCTAAATTTCATTAATTTTGCCGATATATACGATACTTTCAAAAAAATAAATCTCCCATAGGACCAACCTCTTGTTCATGCAGAAGCTCCTTCATGAAAAATCATGTGGTGTCTCTCTTAGTATGATCAATCACCTTCCTAAAATCCATCTTTGATCCACAGAATATTTGAATGGCGAATTAGGGACATGTCTCAATTCAAAAAAAGTTCGAATACATGGATTAGAACATCTAAAACAATTGAAATAATTGTAGATTCATACAAAAACTTTGCATAATTTTTCCTAAGCAAATGCAAAGAAGTAGAATCAAACCATTTGAATAATATTGATAACGCATACACATACACAAAATATATGCATCATTTTAATAATGCATAATCAAGCTTCATAAACTTACATGATTAAAGAATGTAGAATCAAATCACATGCTTCATTTTAATAATGCATAATAAAACTTCATAAACTTACATGATTAAAGAATGCAAAAACACAGTCATTTTTAGATGAAGAAATTATAATTTAGAAATTTCAATTGAACATCCATTGAATAAAAACTATCTAACCAATTTTCTTCGACCCACAAAACCTTAAATAAAAACACAACTATACCTTCCATACATGTGATTATTTGAATATTTGAATATGCTACTTTAGAACATAAAACTCCAAAACCGAGTAGTTCTACACATGGATGAATCAAATATGAAATAGTCGATTCCAGACCTAATCGAATTGCAAACCAACATCGGACTACTATAGATAGGGTTGAATCATATATAAGAATCGAAATACTAAACTTGCGATTCTACACATAAACGATTCAGAATAGAACATACCATTTTCAAATCAAATATTCGGTTTACCAACATAAAGCAAACAACGAATTGCAACATAAGTTTGATTACACATTTTGTTTGGCTTGTAAATTGTAATTACATGAAACAAAAGCAAAACACAAAAAACACAATAAAACCACCAACATAAAATGCACAGCCAATATTCAAAAAGATTTTGCAACACAAAGGCTAACCATTTATATGGTTCAACTATTCTAAATTGAAATACCGAATTGCGGGGAATTAAATAATTTCATTTTCACCTAATCTTAGATATTTGGAAAGTAATAATATATGGCCTTGTAGAAAGGGACTGGCCAACTGTATTAGCAACCGAAACATGTGAGAATGAATATTGAAGACCTAATAAGAGAATGAAGAAATCGATTTCTTTTTTGTTGTGCATAATCTACAGTCGAATATATAAGAAGGTACATGTTTGAAATCAGACACTAAAATTAGAGTTCTAGAGAGAGATTAATCAAATATTAAACATGTGATTTTAGATCTAATTGAATCAAAATAGAACATACCCGTTTAAAATTAAACCTTCCAATTCCTTATACGCCACCATTTGCTTCTGATAACACCGATTGAAGAGCGGGAGAAGATTGGATCCTACCTCCGATGTTGAGGGTTGCGAGATTAGGCCGGGATGGAGATAGAAATCGCTTGAGATAGGCTTCGTTTACCTAATCGATGATCCTGAATCTGATTGTCGAAGTTGGGAGGAGATTGAGCCAATGTGACGGGAGATGAATTTGGAGGCGACTGGGCGACTGTTTGAAAGGGAATTAGGGTTTTAAGATAGTCTGATCAAAAGGAATTTCGGGTGGGTGTGTAAGATAAGGTAGACCAAAAGGGATAAACGTTTAGGCGGGAAAATGAATATAAGGAATGTTGTGGTGATGCCACGTGGCATCCAATCTTTTCATATATATATTATATAGATATAGATATAGATAGATATGTTTCTTTTCACTTTGACCTTAAGTGAATCTCGATTATCCAAAATGAGCCGATAATATTAGAATAACCAACATATATAAGTTTTTTCTAAAAAGCATTTAACCTTTTTTTTTAATGACTAAACCACTACATCTACATATAAAAAAGTTACATATATATAATCTTTTAATAGAAGAACCAACACTTTACCATAAAGATAACTCTTTAAAAACTATTTTTTTTTCTTGAATATAAATCAGAATAATGTAGAGATTGTCTACGTTTGTCACAATTCTCAAACGAGAACAGTGATTTCAGAAGCTACTATCAATTATGGACACTCACATTCAGATAATAATAAAGTATAATGAAGCTCGTTTTCAATAAATAAATAAATAAATATTAAATAATATAAAAGTTTAAAGATTATTTGACTTTCCAGGAAAGAGTTTTCAGTTAGTGTCTGCCGTGCCAGTTGAATTCGTTGGACCTTGTCACCAGGTCGTTGATGCCAACGAAGGGACCCCGCCAAGTGGCACCACCACATGATGATATATACTTTTATTTTTTTAATTAAATATCAATGAGTTATTTTTCAAGATATGTCTTGGTCTCAGAATACAACATTTAAACATAAACACTAGTAAAGTCGTTGAATAATTACTTGAATTAGTTAAGTATCGTATAGATTTAAAGGTTTAAAAGTTTATAAAATAAAAATGAAATTATGTATGATAAAAAAGATTTTTAGAATTTACTTTAATAGAAAATTAGGTGTTAACATAATTATTGAAATAAATAAATAAGCTTAACAAAAAAAAAAGAATAATAATAACATTTGGGCGAACGACGGGAATTGAACCCGCGCATGGTGGATTCATGATCCACTTGGCTACATCCGCCCCTCTACTATTTTCTAGTATTAACTATATTTTAATTATCTAATCTTATTATATACTTGGTTAGTAACCTGTATACTATACATGCTTAATTTAGGTTCCTAATATTAAACAGAATAAAAAAAGAAAAAAACTATTAAAAGATTACTATATTTAACAAATTGTTGATTAATATTCTTACAAACACTCAAATTATTTAGTAACTTTATCAAATCTATATTAATTTTGTCAATTTTCTTGAAATAAAAGTTTAATTTGGACAAAATTGGTAATTAGTCTTAATTGATGATTTACTAAATTTGTAATTGATTATGAGTTTGACATGCGGTAGTGGTGATGTGGACCCTCTAAAATGAAGACATGTGACAACCATTTTAGTGCTTTATTAGGATTAAGATAAGATAAGATTATTTTTTCATTCACAAAAAAACATAAAAAAACATATTTTTTCTTTCTTATTTGATAACGAAATATTTAATAAAGAAATATAAAATAATAATGTTTCTATACGCTTTTGGAACTATCCCAATACCCAAGTGAGTATTTTTTTAGATGGAATTGCAATCGTTTATACTGGATATGACACTTAAGGGTTGACTCACCCAGAAACACCCAAAAAGAAAACCCATCACTTGGAAAAGAAAAAAAAAACCCTTGAGTCACATACTCAGGCCTTGAACTTAAGATTTTAAGAATCTTAAACCCACAACCATCATCTCATGTCAGCTCCTGCCTCTCATTTGCCACAAATCATAGTTAGATTTGCCAATCAATGTGAACTTGGTCTTGGCTTCACGAAAATAAACAAAAGTAAGAAATGTTCAGTTGAGGGCTCGAGGTGTCGAGCAATGTGATCAGCATAGGCCCATGGGCTATGGACAATTGATCACGGTATGAAAACTCTTATTCTGCATTTCAATTGTATTTCATAGAGTTTTAGCCTCTGTTAGGGACTTAAGGGTGTATAAGTTGGTTTTAACCAAACGACCGGTTTTTTGGTTTTTGAAACCCATTTGTTTTTTCTTTTTCTTTTATTTTTTTTGGTTTTCAGATGAGTTCGGTGCGGGTTTGGTTTTATTATGGTTTTTCTATTGATGCTTGAAATTTTGGGTCAAAAGAAAATTGACAAAAAAATAATTAAATGACTAAAGGCCAAATAGCTATCCTCACCAGTCACCAGCCACCACCTCCTGGCTCGGTCATTAGCCATAATTTTAGACGTGGGCTAGTGGTTCTGACCGAGTCAATAACATTTTTTTAATGCAATCAAACGTTCTGACCATTGGCTAAGTCAGCAGTCAGAGCTGAGTTGACCTAGTCGGTTGAAATCAAACAACGTCTAAAATTTGAGTCTAAAATTATTACTTTATTAGTTTGTTGTAAATTGTAAATTATTCTAATAAAAATAAATATTACCATATATTTCTATTTTATTTAAGGAAAGTCGTTATAAAAACTTAAACACATTATCATTATCATAGTTTTTATATATTTCGATTCAGTTTCTTTTCAGTTTTTTCTCACCTAAAACAGAAGCCGAACCATAAGAAATGGTTTTTAGAAGAAAAAACTATAACCAAATCATCAGTTTCTAGTTTGGGTCGGCATTTTCTGGTTTCGGTTTGATTTTTATGGTTTTTTACTAAACCCCATACGAGTCAAATATGATCATTTATTTATAAATAGGTTAGACTTGGGTAAAAAGTTACACGTAAATTAATTTGGTTCTATCTAAATTAGACAAGTCGAGTTAGTTCGACTCAAATTGAAAAATGGGTCAAATTGAATCACTCTCATAGCACCCACTAGCTTAAAATCGGTTCGAATAAGCAAATAACACCCACGACAAACACAAGTACAGTTTGCCACCGCCATTGTCCTAGCCACACAACCACCATCACCGACGCCACGATCACCACCGCACTGCTACTATCGTTGCCTCGCTAAAACCCATCACCACAAGCCGCCTTAAAGATAAATATAGCGGGTGAACCCGTTTTGACCTGAAAGTCTGAAACCAAGTGATACCTCTTTAAAAGCTCATGTTTGACCCACACTAATTTTCGCTCGAACCTGTTTCAACTCGGTATCCAACCTGACCCAACACTTTTGCCAGGCTTCCCAATATGACATCTCCATACTTACCCCTTTACAATTCTACTTCAAACACTGGGCCGGGCCAAAGTTCATTCTGACCTCTCACAATTCCAAATCACACTTTATAATATTGTATCTTAATTCTTAAGTATACATGTTTCATGAAGCAAATGTTAGGAGGGTAAACTTATAACATAAAGTCATAAACTATAGGATACATGAATGGAATAGAGGCAAAGGAATTCTCCCTGATGGTGTTCATATAGTTGAATATTGATAATCAGTTCCTTGATCAAAAACTCCTTGAATAAACTAAAGTTCAATACAGTTTAGATACAATATATATAAAATGCATATAACAGTCAAGTCTATCAGCTAGTATAGTCAATTTACAATGTGAACATATGTCATCAAACACATATAACATTTACTACAAATGAATACATATGATATAACATTACATGAACACATAATGCAAAAATATCAAATTTCAAAATATCATTATACGATACTAACCTGACATGATTTTGTATAAAAGCCACATATATATGTCACACATCAACCAGGGATCAGAACTGAATCAACCTCAATCCTGTTTTTTCTTACATAACTAAAACAAAACAGCTATGAGTTATCCTAGGACATAGACACATAGTGATGGTAAAATTTGGTACCTTTTAGTCTCTAACTCACAAATCGACATAAGAAGCATGGTGAATACAGATGAACCATTGGCCATCAATCTTCTCAAACACATTGGTTGCAAACTGACTTCCCCAATTTTTGCCAGTAGTCCTCACCTTTTCAACACATGTAACATACCCAACATCACCTCTCACGTGAACCTGAATATCCCTAACCTCGATAGAAAGTGGGAACTCATAATCTGCCCAAACATATTCCCAGCTTCCCATTACCAGATCATAGCCACTTATGCCACTCACACCTGGATGCACAACACAAACATTATCACTTTTCGACCATAGGGCTTGCATTGTGGCTAAATCACCGTTCCTAAACGAGTTGTAAAACCGAGTATTTGCAGCCAAAACTGCAGCCTTGCTGTCTTCATGAAGATGTTTGAGGTTATCCCTGATTTTTGCCGCTTGGGCATAGTTCTCCTCCTGGATTGCAATCTGCAATTCTCTCTTCAAAGTCTGTTCATCCAATATCTTACTTTCACTGCTTACTGTTCCTTCTGAATCATTCCTCTTCACCTCACATGGCTTTAACAAACCGTATGATTTCTTCGACTGCAACGGAGTTGCCCCAATCTTCCCAAAACCAATTACACATGAAAACTGCATGCTACTAAGATCCCTGTTGTTACAGAAGCTTCCCTGAGAATTCAATCACTATAATGAGATATGAACTACTGAATAAACTGTGACCAAATTATCAAAATAGAACAGCAATCATGTGTCAGTGTTTATAACTATCAGTCGATCGTATATACACATCAGAAATTGAAGCATGTAGGTAGGTAGAATCAAATTCACCATGATTCATACAAAATTACAACTCAGTTACATCGAAAGTCAAGATCTGGAGAAACTGAAACCTAATTATCAGGTTGCAGAGCGTGTTAAAATCTAGAACAATCTCAACAAATGCAATAAACACAGCTAAGAGAAAATAAACAGAAATTTCGCAGAAAAATCAGCCAATCTTCTCAAAACCAATTACACATGAAAACTTCATGCAACTAAGATCCCTGCTGTTACAGAAGCTTCCCTGAGAATTCAATCACTACATTGAGATATGAACTACTGAATAAACTGTGACCAAATCATTAAAATTTATCAGCAATTCATATCAATCATATATATATACACATCAGAAATTGAAGAATGTAGGTCGGTAGAACCAAATTCACCATGATTCATACAAAATTACAAATCAGTTACATCGAAAGTCAAGATCTGGAGAAACTGAAACCTAATTATCAGGTTGCAGAGCGTGATAAGATCTAGAACAATCTCAACAAATGCAATACACACAGCTAATAGAAAATACACAGAGATTTCGCAGAAAAAAGCAGCGAATCGATCAATATCCAGTATCTGTACTCACATTGTTGATGAAAACGGGTCGGATCAGTCGGTGCTTCCCGGAGGTAGTTGAAATTCTCGATAGCTCCATCATTGTAAGTTCAAGGCATCAATAGGAGGCGATTGTTGATAGGAGTTTGTTGTCGATTTCTAGGGTTTGGATATGTTTGAATTATTATGGGTTTGTTGATAAACCATTGCTGGCAGTTGAAAATTCTCAGGGCTGTGACTTCTTCATTATTTACACAAAAATGGTCCAATGCTATTTTTAACTCTGCACCCCTAAAGTATCACTCAAATGACAATATTAACTTTTTTTTTTTGAACGGTAAATTTGGATCACTGACGGGGGCATTACCCAAGACATTATAATGGGGAGGTCTTGGGTTCAAGTCCCACTTGTAACTAAATGTACCCCACAATGTTAACATGTATGTAACAGATTTGTGGCTTCTTGTGTCACACATAACCTTTGATACATAAACTAACTTTTAATTAAAAAAAGTATGAAAAACATATAAATATTTTCACATATTAATGTATATTAGTGTATGTAACTAGATATAGGTATATAAGACGGTTATATAAAATATTTAATATGTTACATATTATACTTGTGTATGTAACTAGATATATAAAACGGTTATATAAAAATTCAACATGATACATACAATCTTCAAAAGACTACCAATGACATGTACACAAGGGTACAAGCCATATGTACGGTGTACCATATAAGGGTGAGATGGCTCATCGACGCCATCCATTAAAACATAACATAATGTCCTAGACTGACTCGTTACATCTTTCTAACAAAAACAATGACATATATATGCTCTCGGAGCGCATATCGGGAACCATGGATGTCACGTCATCAATGCTATAGTCTCACACCCCATAGATGGTGTCATTGTACATAAACTCTTACACATACCTAGACCACTTTTTCTCACATAACTCATTAACTAGTGTGTGTGTGATATGTCCCAAGGTGGAGCATTGAAAAATCCAGGAAAGGCTCCCATAGTACTAGATTGGAGATGAAAATCTTGTGACAGTCGGGGTCAGTCGGTTGTTACGTAATGACAAGTTATCGTCTGAAGCCGTTCTGTTGATACTAGTTGCACACCGCATATCTTTGACGTATAAAAAAAATAGTTTTCTCACACCACGTGTTGTGAAATGAGTCTCTTTATCTCATAGAATAAATGCAACGGTTGTCTTCATTTCACTCTCTATGGACCCTACTCTTTTTAACGAGAGTTAACTTTATTTATATTGTAAAGAATCTTTTTAGTATAACTCCTAACTTAACACATGGCATAATATTATAGCTTACTTTACAAGATGCATGATCCAATCCATCATACCTCAAAGTCACTATGTTTGTAACATGTGTAATCTGAACAATAACATTTCTTTTCTTTCACCTATACAATGATATGGTCAATCAATCCAATAGTCAAAGCAAAATTACTAATATATGCTCCAAACATATTAACATATCAGGTAAAAGCCAGCCTGCATTTCTGTACACTTCATTATTATCTATTAGAAATTTAGAACTAACATAACTACACCCTAGAAACAGGTGATGCTGGTGGTTGTGAAACCTGACTGCTGACTTTCTCATTGTCTGAAACATCATTGACTTCAAAGATGTGAGTCAACTTCTGGCTACTTACAACTGCTACACAAATGGAGAAAGCTTGAAGCAATGACATTGATTGATCATATTCAAGTGAGTAAAGACCATCTGTAACTGAAACCAACCTAAAACTGCACTTGTTCTTGTGCCCAACCTGCAACCATCACCATTAATCATCACATTCAGATATAATAATATTATCAGTTTATCACAAGAGTTCATAAATATTATGTACTTAATGCTTGAAAATACCTGGTAACAAAGTTCAAGATGACTTGAGGCAGATGGAGTTATTGAAGTGTTAAAGTTTTCATTTTGATGACAACTGAGGACATGAAACTGGCAACCTATGTCCCAACCTCCACAGTCACACGATCCACCCGATCTCCATCTGTTTATCAGCGGAGAACGAGATCCACTGTCTGGCCAGATATGAACACAATCAGGAAGAACAACGATAGTTGTTTTCGAGCTCCCAATATCTCCACAACTTCCATCACTTGAATTCTTGACAATTATAGCAGCTAGCTCCTCTTCTAGCATGCAATCAAGCGTTTTCTGATCTGCGTGTGTGGCATCCGTGCTGTACAAAACCGACTCTCGTATCACATACAGGCCTTTTTCAGGACCACTAAACTCAGCATGATATGAGCTAGTGATCTTCATTTGTCCAACAATGTTGTGCTCAAAGAAGTGACCTTTTTCTTTTGAACTTTGGTAAATGTTAATCCAACCTCCACTCTTCTTCTTGGCCTCGTGTACCGAATAGAAGGCGTAAATCAAGCTTGAATCATCCTCACCAGATGGTAATTTTCTCACAGCAGCAGCTAGAATCTCACTGCTCCTTTCAACTGCAAGTTTGAAAAACGGAATTCCGTTTTTTAACGTCAGCTGTAAAAGAGCCTGAACATTTGATGATCTGTGTTTCTTGATGGGGGCAATACTAGGCCTTGGGTCTAGTTTTGATTTGTGAACCTTTTCAGCCAAATGGGCTCCTTTCGGTTTCAATAACGGGTCCAGAAACCGCCTCAAAGGACTAGACCTGGATCGGTTAGTAGTAGTAGTAATAGCATTTGATTTCTTCCAGTTGCGGTTGACCGAATGAGGGACGTCAAAGAATTTGTTTACTGAATCAACATCTGCTGCTGATGATGAGGATGATGAAGTTTCATTTTCTGTAGGCATTTCAGGTGGCAGATCGTAACTGTTAGACCGCCTGACACGTGGCGGAAGTCTTTCTTTAGAAGAAGGTGAATTGAGGGGAGAAACATTTGGTGTTTGTTGAATCTTTTTCTTGTTTCTTGAAAAGCTAACTGATCTGCTTTCCATTAGTGATGATGTCTTCATGAATCTTGATGGGATGTGGTGTTCACTGGGCTTCCAATTTTCTAAATGATCCCAATCGAGAACTTCAGAATTCATGTGGTGGACAAGACCATCGTCATCGTTAATGTGTTCATTGTGGTTCATCCTGAAAAAAGGGGGATTTCAGAAATTAAAAAAGAAAAGGGAAATACTCAAATACGGATGGAATACATCAAAATCTTACTCTGTAATCGAGGATTGTTTGCTGCAACAATGGTGGAACTGAAGAAATCAAGAAGGTAAAGTTGAATAAAGCGGAAGAAAACCCCGCGAAATGTGGTGTATTTGAGTTAGTTATTATCTGTTTATATGAAAAGGGAGGTGATTTGAATGGAATCGAGAGTGGGGCCCAGGAGGTTGCGTGCTAATGTGGAATGGTGTGACGTCATGCGGGTTTCCCGTGAATGAATGGCAGTTTAGTGGGACTATTGGTTGGTGGGGGATTTGTCTTTGTGCTCGCGCCATATACTCCCAATTGGTTGGTGTGACGTCATACAGGTTTACAACAACACACCGTGAGTTCAACATTGTTTGTGTGGGTCACCACTTAAACTTACAAATGGGCTCGATGTATATTTTAGTAATTTTGACCGTCAATGTCTATTTGGGTGAAAGACAAATATTGATATACATTAGAATTGGTTGGAAGAAGTTCTTATTGGCTATTGTGTATTCATCATTTTGGTTCCTAAGAAAGGCTAGGAATGCAGCTGCTTCCATAATCACAAAGCAATTCCATCGTAGGTGGTAGGAAAATGTCAAAAAAGACGGATGAACAAAGAAAATACCCAAACCAAATATTATTCCCCGATTCAAATGATACAATGTCAAGAACAACTCAAGAACATAAATCGAACTCATCAAAACATGATCTGCAAAAGGATACAACTCTCTACGATTAACACTACGATCCTAACTCAAAGATTCAATAAAAAGAGATCAGTGAAATCACAGATGAAAACTATCAAAAACCTAGCAGATGGCGTTAAGAGAGACGAGAAAAATATGAGCTGATTGTTAAGACTTAAGAAATACTCTCTCTTTTTTATTTCTAAATGAGGTTAAGAGTGACTTATATACTCGAACCGACAACTAGCTCCGTGACCCGATCCACCTCTAAACCCAGTCAGCTATCTTTAAGCCCAAGTCCAGTTCCAGCTTATTCCTTGAGCCCAACAGCATCAGCCCATATGCTCAACATGAAATACAAATGAATAACAATTAAGTAATAGAAAGAAAAGAATTTGTTGTTTGAATTAAAGATTTATAACTTTTAACAGAAAACATCATATATCAGTAAATCACGTTTTCAGCGTCAGAAATATGGTAGGCTCGAGTCGCTGCGAGATTGTGTTCTCATGTTTTCAGGACAGTAGGACATGTTCCAGTTGCTTGATGTTATATAAACACCACTTTTCACCTTATTAGCCTAACTATTATTAGCTGTTCTTAATTATCTGCCAATCACAAAATACGACTTGGCGTCCTAGTACATTGTTCCAGACGAATTCGCCAGCCTACGAATTATATAGCAGGAAAGGCAATGTAAGGAATAAAAGTTGTGAAATATGCTCTTTCGTGTTGGAATTAGGGCGAGATAATGCTTGTAACCGTACTATCATAAGTTGAAGTGTCATCGTGTGGTGTGGTTTCAAACTTCAATGGTGTTCCACATGTAAAACTTAAGAGTTGATGGTTTGAGTACCCATGCCTCTACATAAGACAACATGATGCCAGATATTGCCATCATCCAGAGTTTTTTTTTTTTGAACGGCAAAAGCCTATCATTCATAGAGTTAGACTTTATGACCACACCATGAGTCACTGGGATTTTAAAGAGAGTAACATATTTCCCTGATAAGTGTTTAACCTGCTTCGGAAGCGATTTCAAAAATACGAGTCAAGCAGGGTTCAAACCAAAGCAATGTACGATTGTGGTGCAAAAAGTACACGTTATGATAGCATTATTACTTGAGCTGACCCTGTGCCAGATACGAGATGTTTTCAAAAGAAAAAAGACAAATTCTAACTCCAGAAAATGGATTGTTTCTAATGCCTGCTTTAGGAGAAACAAATTAAATCCTGAAATACATAAGTAGCTATAATTTTTGGTTTTGCTGAAACTTGTAGTATGATCTCCTCTCATTTTGGGTATTTCAGATTTCTTAATCACAATATGGAACATCTGTTCACCCCAAGAGACTTGAATAGATTCACACCACCGGTCCACAATCGCGAAAAAGAACTCGTATGAGCAGGTGCTGGAGCAGGTGGCGCATCTTCAACCCCATCCTCCTTTTCCTGGCTAGGAATCAAGGACTCATGTTCACCCTCAACCCTAGCCTCGTTTACTTGATTTTCTAGTCCAACTTCTGATATTTCTCCCGGCTTCTTGTCAAAAAGTCCTTTAAATTGCTTACGGGCTTTCTTCTCGACTTCCTGTCATAAGCAGTGGTTTATCTTTTTAGAGTGATGAACCAAAACTATAAAATAAACAGGTAGCTCCAACCCATAGCCCAAACCTAGGATGTCAATAAACCCATTGAAACCTACCAAACCGCCTAAATCGAAGCAAGTCAGATGGCTGCTTTGAGATTTATGCAATTCGGTTCATGGTTCAGTTTTGGCAGTTTATCAGTTCAGCCGACGGTTTGGAATTTTAACGTTGAACTAATACAAATTAACAATTTAAAAAGAACATAAAAAATCATTTGAAAAAGTAGTTAGCAATTTGGCCCATAATGTGCCAAGACCAACTGAACTGAACCGTAAACACCCCTACTCGACCCGCTCAATTTGCCACTCTACTCCATTTTTCATTAATGACTGTTTGCTAATGTGAACGCAAAGTCAATTATTGCATCTTTTTATTCAATGAATGGAATAAATATTTTACTAACCTGCTCGGCCTGCTTCAACTTAAGAAGAGCTGCTTTTGCATTGGCTTCAGATGACTTGTCTATGGTTATCATCTATTTTTTGAGAAGCATGATCAAAACAGATATCCATCAAATATTATTTATCTCTTCTATTAAACCAACTAAATTTACAAATTACCTTGTTGAAATCTGTTCTTGCTTCATCAAAATCACCTGCCTCCAAGTAAGCCATTCCTCTTCGATAAAGTGCTTTAACGTGAACAGGATTAGCATCTAATACCTGCACAAAAGAAAAATAATTGTGCAGGTTCCTCCAGTTACCGTCCATTTATATCAACAACCAAAATATTCTGATCATAGGAAAAGTAAAAATCAGATTTTAAAATAAAGGAACTTACTTTATTACATGTCTCAATCGATTTTCGACAATCCCCCATCTTCAGGTAGCATGCAGCCACATTCAGATTCAACAGACTCTTTTGCACAAAAAAAGGTGAAATAAACAAAGGATTAAGGAGGTGATATCAGTGTCGGTCTAGACCTCTAGTTAATAAATAGCCTATATTGGTAAATAAAACTAACAAAAAAAATGTAAATTACTCATGGAAACTTGTAAGAAATAATGATGCATCATACTCGTGTGTTTGCAAACTCTTTTCCCTCCTCGTCATCTTGAGGATTGACATGATTGAATTCACGTAGAACCTGCAACAACAAAATGCATAATGTTTTCATATTACAGCCAAGACTTCAACCTTAATAAGGTAGTACTTTATATTAGCATGAGAATGCTCCAAAAGTTGGTAATTATACTGCAACAATGGTCCAGAGTTTGTACCTTCTCATATTTTGCTTTGGCAAGTACAAATTTTCCTTCTTTAAATAGCCTGTTACCCTGGAGAAGAAACAATGCCTTGTGAATAACTTACCCTAACAGCATATCTTTCCACAAGTTGCTCAACATTATACATTTACAACATTCCCAGTTTTATTCTTTAAATATAAAGATATGTCAACACAAGCATCAAATATGAATATAGACGTCAATATACTTAACAGGATACGATCGAAAATCATAAACTAT
This sequence comes from Deinandra increscens subsp. villosa, assembly GCA_039602395.1. Lineage (NCBI taxonomy): Eukaryota > Viridiplantae > Streptophyta > Magnoliopsida > Asterales > Asteraceae > Deinandra > Deinandra increscens. The sequence goes on along the minus strand of JBCNJP010000007.1, from coordinate 96,257,968 downwards.
ATACCGTGCCTTTGGTCTTCTCAACATCGTCCATAATAGCTCGAAAATTCATGCCAGTCCAATCCTGTAGGAAAAGTCATTGATTTAACAAAAAAAAAAACCAATGTCCATCCAAATAAAAACATCAAGTAGTTACAACCAGATTTACATTCACCAAATGTTTGTAATGATACCAACCATAAGAATCAACATCAATGTCAAGTTATACAATATTCTTTTCATTTCTTTTGAATTAGCATTTAAGTTAGGGTCTTAGGTATAGAATTTAGTCATCCTAAGCATAGGCTGGTTTTTTATTTAATGATTATTTTGCTATAGATCCACTACCCAGCTTACAAAATATTCATATTATCATCGGTAATAACATAACATGTCATTAGTGGAGCCTTGTATTTATCATTGTTGTTTGTCCATGTAAGTTAGCATATCCTTGCTTTTATTGCATGCATGAAACGAAATACCATAAAAACTAGTTTACCTTTAGCATTTCAAACCCAAGGAGCTCAATCTCCCATTGAACATGAGCACCTTCAGGAACATTAGCCGGCCTAGTCACAGGATAAAGAAGAAAAACAGACAAAACAAGCATCGAGATTAGTTGGTTCCATAATTGCATACTGAGAGATGTTCTTGAGCAATAGCCTGCTTGAAGAACACTTTTCTGCATGTAAAGCTGTATAAAAACAGAGCTGACTGGAAGGAAAAAAAACCTGGTAAACTTGTCATATGCATAATCAGGGGGGCAGGTAACAAGTGATATCTCTTCAGGCAACATTAGCCGAACACACATCTCAAAACCTTCAGGTACCTAACACCCAAAAGAAAAACTCATCCATATATTTTTTCCAGAAAACATGATTTAAACTTGACAGTAGACAAATTACACAAGCAGATCTAACTTGGTGACATGTTCATGTGGTAAGTAAATATAGTAAATGCAATTTCTTGATAAAGCCATTCATGCACCCAGGTCATGGTATGCAGTTGTTCTGATAAAGGAACCATTGAATTTAATCTAACTCCAAACAAAGTAAACTACACACCTACTATGTTAGGATTTTGAAATCATCTCTGGCATTTTGAGAAAATGAATAACTGATGGTGGGTAAATTAATTCAATCAATATCAGTAACTAGCATCAATCAAACTTTTATTCAAGGTTAGGATTAACTTACAAGCCCTTCCCCCGAGGAGAATTCCAAAGGTTGGCCATGATTATCAACTCTTGTATCATAGAAAACTGTCTTTTCTTCATTAATAAGCATGCCCTTGTAATGCACACGTAAATGACTGTCTTGGAGAGGGCAATCCATAGGAAATTCACCTAATTGTTTCATATGAACAATGAGCACACATAACACCATCACATGCTAAAAAATAGCCAATAAATTTAGATGGCTAATGGAGACATGGAGTTGATAAATGATAGCCAATAAGAGTATACTTTAGTACCAAAGCAAATTCAAATAAAAATATTACAGTACTGAACAAAAAAATATCCTAGGATTATGTCACGCCGAAGAGTGTTACGGCTAAGAGAAGTTTACATCAAATTGTGATTGTTGAAGATAAATATTGGACCAGATTTTACAGATTGAATGGTTAGGATTAGTGTGTAAATCCTTAAACTTATTGTGTCAGACACCAAATAGGTTATTATCAATATGGTTAGAATAAAATGTAATCAGATAATCCAATAGAGGTTTACTTTAGATAACACTTGCGAGTTGTGACAAATTGAATATGTTTAGTCAAGGTCCTAAGTGTAACTATGTAATGTCAGATATGTTGCAAAAGGATATTTAAGAAATGAAACAACACCTTTGCCATCTCTTATGCGGCGTTTTATTAGACGGCCATCTCCTAGCACATCCCGTACCTGTACAATGATACACAGGTGTAAATATCATCTCTGTTTAGAGGAAAAATTTGGATATATTGTAATAGGAATCAGAATGCATGAACATTGCTAGGGTTAAAAAGGATGCATATCCCATTGCAACATCTACTTAATTGCTAGCAAATACCCTCAAGTACAGAAAATTCCCACCAGAACTAGCATATAAATGAGAAAAGAAACATACTTTGAACTAAGGAAAAACATTTGCCCACCTGAATAAAATGGATAAGCTCCACTTCAAAGTGAACTTCTTCAATACCTTCTACAGAAGGTATCATAGGGCTTTCACTTAAGTACTGACTTGTAACATAAATCACTGACTTTTCTCCCCGTGACATTGTTCCTATACCCTTTTCAAGACCTTTAGGTACCTGCCATAGAAATACAATCAATGCCATAGAATACAAAAATATTATTTCATGCATAGCTGCAATTAATGTGTCAAGCGTAGAGTAAAAAGAAAACTAAAACTAAACCTAAGAAATAACTGGGGGATTAGAGAACTCATATGACAAATAAGAATGTATGCCAATAAAGAAACCTCGGATTTTCCAAAAGTAAACAGAATTGGTTCGCCAGCCATAGGTAGCTGAAGTGATTTCCCATTCCCCAACTTGGCTGAAACCCTAAAATCAACCACCGCCCACAAGTATATTAAGATCGCAGGCATTTATAGATTTCCTCCATGTGTGTGTGTGTGTGTGTGAGTGAGTGAGAGAGAGAGAGAGAGGAAGAAATAGAGATGACAGCATATGAACCTGGCTTTAACTTCGTAAAGATCTCTCGGATTTTCCCAACTTTGTGCCTCATCAATAACCTGTCCGGTGAATGAAATATTAACGTTAAACTCTCATATTGAAACATATTGCTAATTGAGTCCTAAATTTAACTACAACCTTTATATCTGGAAAGAAATGCAATCAAGAGATTTACTACTACATATTATTATCAATAAAGAAAGAAAAAAAAGAAGTAAAATGCAAAGAGGATATAACATAATTAAAAAAAGTTGAAGCACACATAGTACAGATTTCAGTTTGGAAACCACATTAAAAGGATTATAGCTACATCATTAAAAGAAATATAAGAGACAATGATTAATTCAAATCTTGTAAGGTCTAACGAGGTCTGATCATGAAACAAAATGACACTGTTTTAAAAGTAGGTTACTCCTTACATTCATATTCATCACATCCGAACAATTATAGAACACATTTCAGATTATAAAGGACAATAAGAATCAGAACAATTAGTAAATTTAGTAATTCTGTATAGGAATTTATAACATTTTCACCTGATTTCTTTTCATAATCAGAAAAGTTAGTGAATAAAGAGAGATTCCTCGGTTAGTATATTACACATTAATCGGAAGAGTGTGATATTTTTTTCATTATAGTATTATTCATACCTTCTTCAATATTCCCAGATCTTCGGTTACAACCTGAAGGATATTTACAAAGCAAAAAAAAAAAATGAGTTATAATATAAAGTATAATAAAAAAAGAGCTACTACACCCAACATAAGCAACATGAGCTGCTTAGTTCCTCAAAAGTATACATCGTTAAGAAATCATTCTAGCATAAACTATAAGCAAAATCTTTAGAGTAAAAGGCTTTGAATTTCCTTTAATTATCAAGGTTTGCATTAGTGTGAAGCAAAATTGGGTAATGGAGGGTCAAGCAAGGGAATATAAAATTGAAGATGAGGTGATGGAACCAGATTAGGCTAGTTATGCAAGTAATTTACCAAACTAGATACAGAAGTTAGAGTACAAATATACATATCAACAAGAGAAGTAAGTATGTTTTGCACCAGTTCTGCTTTAGACGTGAACAACTTATTAAGTGCATGCTGTAAATAGCAATGTCACATCGAAGCTAAGTTTGTATAATGCCAATTTAATATATGAATAACCAACTGTAGCTCTTACCTTGATTTTAGAAAACTCAATCAACTCAATCTCAAAATTAAGCTCAGCATCCTTTGGAAAGCTATCTGAAACAGAAACTGGACACTCGTCCTCGCCGTAGTGCAATTCAGGCTTCATTTTTAACTGAAATAGTTAACACCAAAATATGTGTTAATAAATCAATAACAACCAAGCATGACAATTACAACTTCAACTACTAAATAAACTATAACCACTAGCCAATACTTACCACTGCAACTTCACCCTTCAACATTGTTGGAATTCCTTCTAGCAGCCCTAATATCATCTTGCTCTTACCTAGAACCTGCCTTGTTGGGGTGCCTTTGCCTATAACAAGCAAATAATACAGGTCATCACACACCTACATATGCAGAACAACTAAACACAAAGAAACAATACTACACTACTTTACACCCAACCAAATTTCAGAAAGCCTTTTTCTTAAATTATTATGGTTGGCTAAAACCGCAACCCATATAAAATCATATTTAAAGGTGGTAGGAATAAGATTTTTGGTTTTATTACTGTACAGAAAACAAGAGATGGAACAGAAGAACTAATACGCACTTGTAGACAAAACTAAAATGGACAGAAAAAGACAATACGTGAGTGCTTTTGCGTTCAAATTTTTTTAGGAAAAAAAGAACTTATCTTCAAGATAGCTTAATACCATATATATCCATATTGTCCAATGAGCCAGGACTTCTAAGAAGACAGAAAAGATAAACAAGAACTGTAGAACTTTTTTTCTTGAGCAACCTAGAACTTAAATTTGTTGCATTCAGATTGATTGTAATACAGAACACAGTCAGATTTGTTCATGAAGCAAGACCAACGTTGGGTCTGGGAGTAGGGGTGGCTGGGGATGACATTCAAATTTGTCTCAGCACAACCAATCTGCCTGACGTACTCTACACCTCCCGCTTCCAATGAAGCTCAGAATTTTACATCAGAATATCAGAGACTGTATATTGCAGCAAAACAGGTTCTTAACATTAACAGCTACATATCCAAAGCATAGGTGAATTCATCTTACCATGAAATGAAAAGGAACTTAGAGCACTTTAGATTCATTTTCATCATAACTAGCAATTCTACATACAAAAACACATGCACGCACACACATATATATATAAACATGTGTGTGTGTGTGTGAATAAAGCCAGTAGATAAGCTAGAACTTTGATCATCTAAGGTAGATTAACAGAACTACTGGATAATAAGCCGTTAAAACTTAATAAAAAATGAAGCGTAAAGTTGAGCGTACCGCCAAATTCTGAGCGAGTAGACTGAACAACCACCCCATCTAGAGTACGAATGGTGCAATGATATATGACCTGCACAAAAAACATCAATCATAAAATGTAGCTGTGCTCTTTCTACGTTACCTTACATACTTAGGTTCATACAAAGGTTGAACTAGATATAAATTAGCTCAATTACCACCACATAGCATTCTAGTAAAAAAAGGGGTCTAATATCTCCAACCAATAGGAATAATAGTTTCCCTTCGAGACGAATTAGGGTCTCTGAACTGTAATAACATCGGCATTGATGTTATTGCATACTTACATGAAAATAAGTAACTGTTCATCCTGAAGGTATGCCTCTAAGAATTGCTAGAATTGTCACTTACAGTTATCAATTAAGAGCTGAACTATCTATTTGCACTAAATCCAAATAGCAAAATGATACAAAAACATAGAACATGAATACAGATGTACGAGTAGGATTCAATTTCATACCTGATCGCCATCAGAAGGCATCGCATCACCACCTCCCGGTCTTATCACGGCCTTCATCAAACCTCCTGGAACCATCTTCTTTCTCCTAAATAAAATCATGGACAATAGACGTACGTACTTGATATACACAGAAACTTAAGGAACAAAACACAAAATCAAGCTGATGACAATCGAATTATACCTGTTATCATCCTCATCGGAAGTTGTTTTCTTCTTGTTTGGCTTCAATTCTTGTTCCGCTTCTTTCACCACAGCCATTGAAGATGATTAGAATTTTGTAATTCCTGGAAGTGATGGAAAACCCTAAGTTGAGATTTGCAGAGTCCGCAGACAACTAACTTTTGCCTGTAATTCGAGCTACCAAATTAGGTGAACGAACAAGGCTATTGAAGAGAGAGAGATGGGAGAGTCAGCGTGGCCGATCACTGGATTTGACTCGATGCTAGACGACTCACTTACCTTATTTGTGACTTGTGAGCAGAGGTGGAAAAAAAATTTGGTTAATCTAATCGAACCGGTATTTTAGCCTGTAAATGAACCAAACAAACATAAACGAGGGCATATTTGAATTCGTTTATTTAACTTTAGGTGAATACGGACATTAGTCGAACAAAAACTTTCTTGTTCGTGTTCGTTCATTAAGGAAATGGACATGTTCGTGCTCGTTTATGTTCGTTCGTTTAAGACTAAACGAACGGTTCACGAACATAAACGAACATAATTTTAAACGAACACAAATTAAGCGAATATAAAGAAGCACATCTTGTTTCCAACAATGTCAATAATCAAGAAAAACATATAACCGAATGATTCAAATGTTTATAAATCATTCCAAAATCCATAAAAACTCATCCAACAATCTTAAATAAACGAACGTAAACGAACAAACATACATTAACATAAATAAACGAACGTAAACGAACATTCACGAATATAAATGAACGAACGAGATAGTTGTTCATGTTCGTTCATTTAATTAAATGAACAAAAAAAATTGTTCGTGTTCGTTCATTTAATAAATAAACGAACATCCCGTCGAACGGTTCACGAACTGTTCACTGAACGTTCGGTTCATTTACAGGCCTACTAGTTTTTAACCGTAGAAAGAAAATCGATTTCAGAACCGCTGGTTTGTAAACGGTAAGGGTGGGGGGGGGGGGGTATGGTTAAGATAGAGTAGTGTGGCTTCAAATTTTTTAGCCAATAAGATCTTGGCAACTCAAATTAGATAATATGAAGCCTTGTGGCTTCATTTAGGTGGGTATTTTGAAAATTTGGAAAAAGGAAGCCACAAGGCTTTGATTGCATTTAATGCCTCACACATACATCACGGCTTGGGGCTGCTTCTAGGAGCCGTGAACTTGGAAAAATGAAGCAGCAAGAAGGAAGTAGTGGGAGGTGGGTATGGAAGCCATGACAAGCCACGAAGCAGGGGGAGGAAGCCATGTTCCATACCCCCCACCCTAAGAACCGATTGTCATAACTAATTTAGGCATTTCCAGAAAATCTTAGTTTGTAACAGGTTAACTAGAATCGGATTTTTAGGAGGTTAATAATAGGGTTGTTCAAAACAACCGAAAATCGAAAAAAAACGATACCCAAACCGTATACGTAATCGAAAAAACCGTAACCATATTAAAATTTCGATTTTCGGTTCAGTTTGTAACCGTAACCGAATTCTAAGTTCGGTTTTCGGTTCGGTTTTCGGTTCGGTTTTCGGTTCGGTTTGTGGATAGGTGTTTTTAAAAAATTCGGTTAATTCGATTTAACCGAATAAACCGAGATTAATGTTATATATTCTAATATATTTATTATTATTAGTTTAATATCATTTACATTGGGTCATTTAGACATTAAAGTAAAACTCAAACATTCAAAACCCTAAAACCCCCTCTTCACCCTTCACGTCGTAAATCACTAAATCGTAGTGCCTTCCTTCCCGTCGCCACCCTTCACGTCGGCCAGCCACCACCATTGTCGTCGCCACCTTTTCCGTCGCCTCCTAAATCGACGTCGCCACCATTGTGGATTGTCAGGTAAATCCGAGAGCAAACAAATCTAGTTTATTTCCTAAATCGTTACTGAATCTGGCTTATTTACTAAGTTCGTTTTCTGTAAATATATTATTTCATATACGAGTTTTCTGTATTATTTCCTAAATCGTTACTGAATCTGGTTGTTTATGTTGGATTGTTTCCTAAACCGTTACTGAATCTGGTTGTTTATGTTGGATTATTTCATATACGACTTACTAAATCATATACGAGTTTTCCTCGAATCTGATTGTTCATTTGGATAGAAGCCTAGAATCTGATTGTTCATTTTGATTGCTAGAAGCCTAGAATCTGGTGTTTATGTTTGACTTATACGAATACGTATTTTGTAGTTTAACTCCTTCGGTAAATTAATAGGGTTTTACTTTGGTTTTTTCAGATTGTTAAATGTCCATGGAAGGTGAATTAGAATGTGTGAATTCGGGTGCACCGAGAAGAAGAGAAGTCCACAATTTCCTATACTGTCACTTGTTGCTCGTGATATTTTAGCAATTTCTATATCAACGGTTGCTTCTGAATCTACATTTGCAACCCATTTGATTAATTTTGGTTAAACCTGGATGAAATTCGGTTAGTATAATTGATTTGGTTATTTTGGTTTGGTTAATCAAATTTGATATTCGGTTCGGTTCGGTTTTCGGTTAGATTTTTTTTTCAAAACCGAACTAACCGATCCAAATAACCGTTTAAACCGAAAACCGAACCGATGAACAACCCTAGTTGATAACCAATTATTAACGTTATAATAAATTTTGAACCGTTATATAATGGCTATATAGCTAGTTGTAACTGTTTTTTTACCATATTTACCCCCCACCCCCCTCCCAAACAAGTATAAACAAATGGTACGTATGAGTGTTCATGATTCGGTTTCAAATCGTGAACCTGTCTAAACTAGTCAAGGGTTTGACTTCATGGTCAGTTTTTATTTTTACGACTTGACATGTGGTTTTGAGTTTTTAAACCGTAACCGACAGTTTGGCTTGCGGTTTCAAAACTTTGAAACTGTATAAAACCAAACCAGTCTATATAAATAACTATATTTATTTTTTAATTTATTTATATTATGTATATTTATTTTGGGAAAACTTTGTAGAAAGGTAACCAACTTTAAAAAGTGTTCCAATTTAGTCACTCGTACTTTTTTTGTTCCATTTAAGTCACTCAAGTTTTGGTGGATGTTCTAAAACTAGGTTTTTTACCTTTTTAACAGGTTGCCATGATGACATGGCACTTTTTTTATTTTTCTTTTATTAAATTGTTGATGTGGACTAAACTTATTTATTTACCTTTAAAAAATAATTTTAAACTAATTTTTATCCTTTTCTTTAAATCACAGTAAAAATCAAGTAATAATTACTTAATTTTTTCTCGTAAACCATACCAAAAATCACACTAAAATTCAATTTATGGCTAACGATTTTTTCTTTTAATTACAGTACCAAAACTAAATAAATCACACATTATAATGCGGTACCAAATCTAAACTAAAATTCTAAATGAACCGGAAAAAAATTAAAAACCAACCAAAGTTCATACTTTTAAGAAAATTGAAAAACAACGAAGTTTCAAGCAATTTCTCAATCTAGAATTCATACGAAAGTTCTAAATAACAAAATTCAAAGCAACAAAATTCCGAAACAAAGTTCAAACGAATCTTCAATCATTATACTAGCCAACATTCTCACAAGTCACACTTTTTGAAGCTTTCACTCATTCCTTCGCGCAACTCGAATGTGTGAATTGAAGCTTTCACTCATTCCATTCTCAAATGCATCACAAGCCCTACCAACCTCAAAAAAAGCTCTTGACCAAGTCATTGGATTTCTTTCCATTAGGTGAGTATATGCATCTTTGTTTATAGTTTGCAACTCTTTCATTTTCTCTTCGAACCGTTGCTCAGTTGTTGAATTTGCAGCAGCCCAAAATAGAGTTTTAAATTGAGGCCCGCGAAATTTTTTCTTGAAGTTAGCATATATGTGCCTTGTACATTGTCTGTGCTCAGCATATGGAAATACCTCCTTCACGGCTTCTATAATTCCCTAGTAAACAACAAACAAGTATATAGTAAATGTAAGCAAATAGATAACAGGTATATAATAAATATGTATAGTAAGTACATACCTTGTGTTGATCATAAATTAAAGTAAGTCCAAGTCCACCTTCCATTTCAATGTCATCCCTCAACAAATCAAGAAACCATTTCCAATTTTCCTTGTTCTCAACTGACACAACAGCCCATGCTAAAGGAAAAATATGATTGTTGGCGTCTCTTCCCACAGCTGAGAGTAATTGACCACTATTTTTTAGAAAACATCCATCTAAACAAATAACTTTTCTGCACCCGTTGATCCATCCATCTTTAACACCCTTAAAACAAATATAATAACTACTAAAATAAGTATCTCCAATTTCCGTTGTATTCACACCCATCTTCACAGTACTCCCGGGGTTTGTTTCTAATATCTCAGCTTGATAATCCGAAAGTCTTGTATAATGTTCTTTCAACCCACCTTCAAACTCATCCAATACCTTCTTTTTTGCTCTACTACATTGACCAATACTAACCCTGCATTCGTAATTCTTCATGACATCTTCTTGTATATCTCTTAAACTTATTTCAGGATTTTCAATTATTTTCTTAAAATATCGTTTGGCAATCCAAGAATATGTAATAAGAGAACCCAAAGAAAACTTTCTTGAGCATGTATGCTTCTCTTCTAGTGATTTTATTTGGAAAGAATCCTCACTTTTTATCCGAGAGGCCCAAAGCCTAAATGGACATTTCCAAACCTTCTTTTTGTTTCCTTCACCATCATATTCAGTTTCTTCTTTCCCACATCTTACCAACAACCTATCATTGTCGTTTACCACAAACACTAATTGATAACCATTTGAAACCCCATAATCAATTAAGCTCTCTTTTAATTGTGCAGGACTTTCAAATTTCATTCCAATCATAGGCTTCATCAATTTCCAATCCATATTAGGATCATAGCAGGGATACACAACATCACCTTCATAATTTTGCTCATCACTATTACTCTCATAATATTGTTCACTTGCACTCCAGTCTTCAACAGAAATAGTATCATCTATTTTCTCATTGTCCTTATCATAACAAAGTAAACTCAAAAAAGGATCATTTATTGGTTGGTTCATGATAATACCATCATCATCTATATTCATCTTTACCTGTGAGATGTGAATAAAGTATGACAAAGCTATTAAACAAATAATATGAACATAGATGAAAACAAATATTATCGGTTGAATATGTATGAGATAAACATATATAAATCAAGTGACACTTAGCCCAACACCAATATTCGTGATTGACTTTTACAAATAAACTATGAGATAAACAAATATTATATATTCTTCGATTGAATCAAGTATGAGATAAACATATATTAATGATATCCAATCAAGAGAAAAAAACCTAGGAAAACAATAAAACTTAAATAAGAAGAAATCGAATCTTTAAACCTTTTATTCAAATAGTCGATGGTATCTCAACAAAAGCAACTTGGAAAATTGTTGATGTCTCAGGAAACGAAGCTGGTACTCAGAAGCGAATATGAAGGTTTAAAGACGTCGATCTCTTTTTTTTAGGTTTTGGAGAAAGAATAGAATATGATATGTCTTTAAGATTTAAATTAAGGAAAATAATTAAATAAAAGAAAAATAAAAAAATGTCATGTCATCATGGTAACCTGTTAAAAAGGTAAAAAACCTAGTTTTTAGAACATCCACCAAAACTTGAGTGATTTAAATGGAACAAAAAAAGTATGAGTGATTAAATTAGAACACTTTTTAAAGTTGGTTACCTTTCTACAAAACCGACAGTTTGGCTTGCGGTTTCAAAACTTTGAAACTGTATAAAACCAAACCAGTCTATATAAATAACTATATTTATTTTTTAATTTATTTATATTATGTATATTTATTTTTTACATAATATTATATTTTCCACGTGTAAGTATTACAATAGATGTTGTATCACCCAACTAGGAATGCAACTAGTCCTTTGTTGAATCATTTGAAATATATGTAAGAAATTGAACAATTTTCATGCATATGGGACATGTATTTGGGTAGTTTGATTTATGTATTCTTAGACGTATTTTTTAATATGTTTGATAGCTTGTATTTTTAAACTAGTTAGAGATTTTCTTATCTGTCTTGACATCGTTTTTTTATATATTTTATGGTTTGTTGTATACTATTTGTTTAAAGGTTCAAAAGCGTTGAAAAGGACCAAACCGTGACAAGCATGTTATTTCAGAATCTGTTATCGAATATGAACTATTATATGAAAAGTCATTTGGTAATTTAGAAATATGAAAGTTTTTAAATGATCAGTATTTATTAATAATTGAGTTAATTATATTTTGCGTCTCTGAGGTTTGCTGTTTGTTGCCACCTGAGTACAGTTTTCAGATTATTAACAAATCTCATCTGAAGTTTGCATTTCATTTCCATCTGAGTCCCTGGGATTAACGGGGGTTAGATTTTTCTGTTAAGTAGAAGGGTATTTCAGTAATTTTAAAAATAAGGAACTATTTATATTATTATTAAAAAAATGATATGTCAACCCTTCATTTTTAAGGGACTATTTATAAGAGCATTCACATTCCATTCTTCATCCTTATCCCTATAATTTATATATTTATCATTACTTTTTTCTATCTCTTCCTCTCACAACCACAAATAAATAATACTTTTTATTCCTTTATCATTACCTTTTCTCTCTTTTCAAACCTTAAATTTTAAAGATTCACCAGATTTTTCCTCAATATAGGGATTCCTCAAACTTTCATTAAATATATATCTCTCATCTACTCACAATCACTCACAACTACACCTTAATTTTTTAGGTTTACCCTCACAACCATTATAAGAAATAGGCTGTGAATGCTTTAAATATTACCTAATAAGCTATTATTTAATCCATATTTTATATTAAAACAAAGAAAAGTGAATAAAGAAAGGGGAAAGAGGAAATCCGATGACTTCGTCGCCGGTGACTTCCGTCGACCACCAGCAACCGGCGACTTCGCAACGACTTCCTCCTCACTCTTCTGTTCGAACCCACATGCAACTTCCTCTCCTCCCCTTTTCTGGTTCACGATGGCTCAAGCAAGAGAGACGAACGTCGCTGTTTCGCTCGCCTCCGGCGACGGCGGTAGCATCGAGCTCGCCTGTTTGTGGTGGTTTATCCGATGAACCTAATTCCCGATTCTTACATACTTTCTTAGATATGGACTTTTAATGTTGTTTGGAGAATGATTTTGAACTCGTGACGGGGCTTTGGCGGTCCCCGACCACCGGGACAGCCGTGAAAGGTGGTGGGGATGGTCGGTTTCTTGCCTTCAAATCTATCTACCCTCTATCCTCTCCCTACCGCCGGTGGACTGAAGAACCAACTATTGTCGTCTCAAACCCCAACCCCGAGGCGGCGCCGCCGGAGAAAATTTGGTGAATCATGATTAATGAGTTAATTGAGAATGTTCCTAAAGAAATATGTAATATTAATGGATCTACTATTGTTGAAATCTGTAATCTTTCTTGTAAGATTGTTCAAGAATTTGCTCAATGTTCTAAACTTCTAATTTAATTTTGATAAATCTAGCTTAAGATGGATTCAATGTTATAAGTGTTTCTGATTCTTTAAGATTATAGTACTTGTTGTTGGGTGAAAATTTGTTGATCGGAGAAATCCCGGATGAAACATGAAATTCGTTGATCGGAGAAATCATGGCACATGTTGTGGGTGGAGTGTGATGGTGAATGGTGACGAAGGAGATGGTGGCTGGAGTGTGCCGGGAAACGACAAAGCAGAGGTGATGGTAGTGGTGTTGGTGGTCGGCTGTCGGACGGTGACGGTGGTACTCACAGACGGCGACGATGGCGGATGTATCGTGGATAGAGACAGAGAATCAGAGGTTACTATTTGAGGGAAAGAAACAATGTTTTATAAACCGGTTTAAACGTCAACCGGTGCTCATACCGGTTTTTTAATCCCCGGTTTTTTGGACATAACTGAACCGTTTCGAACCGGGTGGTTTTCCGGTTTTTTTGGTCCAACCGGTCCGGTTGAACCGGTTTTTTTACTTTTTTTTTAATTTTATTATTATTTTTTATTATTTTAATGTTTAAAACTTGTATTTTCTTGTGAAATACCTATTTGGTATTAATTTTGAGTGGATTATAATTGTATTTTAACTATTATTGTTGGGGTGTACAAGTTAATTAACATTTTTATAAAAATATATATATAAATCCCTAACCGGTTCAATCGGCCGGTCTAACCGGTCCGACTGGTCGAACCAGTTTCGGAAGGTTCTCCGGTTCAACTAAAAAACCGGTTTTTAAAACATTGAAAAGATAGTCCCTGCTCTATAATAACTTATTAATTTACAGTAGTAGTCCCTCGTGTGTAAATTGACTTAGATACTCTTTCACTTAACAGAAAAATCTAACCCCTATTAGTCTCAGAGATTCAGATAGGAACGAAATGCAAACCTTAAACGAGATTTGTTAATAATTTGAAAACTTGATTCAGGTGGCAACAAACAACAAACCTCAGGGACGCAAAATGTAATTAACAAATTTAATGAATTTATTTAGTTAAAAATATTATATAATTTATATTTGTACTTATCAAAGTTAGAATAAAAAAATTGTTAATAAAAAGTTTAACCTAATTTTATAGAAATAATACTCACGTATGACGTATCATTTGTTTTATACCATCACAAGTCCAGGTGGGTGCTCCTCCAAGCCCAATTGCAAATTAGCCCACATCTTGACCCGAACAATCCAGGTCACATATATAAAATACACGTTAGAACATAAGATAAAAAACAAAATAAATTAATAAAACATTTGAACGGAATAATATGAAATATTTCAACATGTTTCTCTCAAGCCCGTTTGGTTCCTGCATTAGTTTGCTTACCAAAAACTCGAACAAGGGGGAAGCTTTTAAGGGGCCAGACCGGGCCCCGGTCCGGTCCGTTTTTGTGCTCCTTAGTATAAATTTATTTTCGTCGGTCAAAAAAAAAAATTATATACTTAGTCCGGGCCTATCCATCTTTAGTCCGGCCCCATCCACCTTTAGTCCGGCCCCATCTCCATTTCGACCCAAGCTTCGTCCCTGAACTCGAACATATAGTAATCGGCTTGTACCGGTTTGGCCACTAGAAATTGTTCTTTTTAGAATATTATCAGTTTTGGTTTTTGACGAACCGATTTGAAATCGATTTTGTAACTCAGAATACTGGTTAAAAGTGACGGTTCCGGTTTGAAACCGAACCGGTTTGAAATAAACCAGTTATTAGACCGGGTCGGTGGCGGTTCAAAACATAGTTCGTTTTCCCGAACCGTTTATTTCTTTTTTTTTTCCTCATCTACAAACAATGATAACCGTGAAACAAAACAGTATTAAAAGAAATGAGAACTACAATACTTTATATATGAACTACAATACATAGTTGTAATACAATGTTGAAGTATGATTAGGCTTACCGCTTACGAACCACTAGAAACGGTGAGTATCTTGGTTAATGTAAAGAGCTTCGATCAGGGGCGGACCCACTAAGGGGTCAGGGGTAGCGCCCGCTACCCCTGAACTTTTACCCCGACGTGCAATTTTTTTTTTTTATAGGTTTTCGGTTTTTCGCGACCCCTGAAACGAATTTTTCGCGACCCCTGGAAGAAATTTTATGGCTTTTACTTAAAAATATGATCAAAAGTCTCTTAAAAATATGATTAAAAGCCCCTTAACTACCTAAAAAAAAAATTCGGGGGCGCTGCCCCCGAACCCCCGTTAGTCCCCGCTACCCCTGATATTCTTTCCTGGATCCGCCACTGGCTTCGATATATTTGAATTGTTGCCGTTGATATACCGTTGTAATATGTTTATTTATATACATCTTGATATAAGTTTCATTTAAAGTAAAGTTGCATGTGATAATATACAAGTCATTTAAACTTCTATATACAAGCTGTTAAATTTATAAACATTAAACACATATAAATAACTTTGTATAAATGTCACCACATAAGGTAGTTATGTTTTGGGCCAGCCACACATTTCCACTCATAAGTGTTTCTTTCTTTTTTTTTCTTTTTTTTTCTTTTTTCTCTTTTTAGTTTATAACTTAAAAAAATATACTATTTTATAAAATTTTAGAAATCTACTATTGCAAAGTTTCATTTAAACGAGATGGTTACCATCCCGCGCGTTGCTGCGGGATTGAATTTGTATACTGAACGAAAGTCAAAAAAATAAAGTTGTATAAAACGTAAAAGTCTAAAAGTCTCGTGGTAAAAGTATAAAACTATAACAAAAGTTAAAAAGTTAAAGGGTATAAAACGTGCGGGGTTAAAAGTCTCGTGGTGCGCGGCGTTGAATTTGTATGCTCAACGAAAGTTAAAAAGTTAAGGGGTATAAAATGTAAAAGTCTAAAAGTCTCGTGATGAAAGTATAAAACTATAAAAGTATACTAAAACGAAAGTAGAAAAGTTAAAAGTTTCGTGGTCAAAGTAGAAAACAACAAAACTTAAAACAAAAAAAGATTTTAAAAGTTAGAGAGTTAAAAAGTTAAGGGGTATAACACGTAAAAGTCTAAAAGTCTTGTGGTAAAAGTATAAAATATAAAAAGTATACTAAAAACGAAAATAAAAAGTTAAAAGTTTCGTGGCCAAAGTAGAAGACAACAAAACTTAAAACAAAAAAAAACTTCGACGAAGTATAAAACTATGAAAAAAGTCATTTTCAAAGCAAAAAACTCTAAAAGTATACTAAAAAATGAAATTAGTCGAATAAAAAACGAAAGTTAAAAAGTTAAGGGGTATAAAACGTAAAACTCTAAAAGTATAAAAGTCTCGTGATGAAAGTATAAAATATAAAAGTATACTAAAAACGAAAGTAGAAAAGTTAGAATTTTTGTGGCCAAAGTAGAAGACAACAAAACTTAAAACAAAAAAGAAAAAAACTTAAAAAGTTGGAGAGTAGAAAATGTAAAAGTATAAAACATATATGGCCAAACTATGAAAACTTAAAGTTTACTATTTCATTAAAAAAAACAAATTGTAAAAGTTTAGTGTAGAAAGTGTCAAAACATCAAATTCAAATGACCAAACTATGAGAAACAAAAAATTCACTATCCACCTATTAATTTTCTTTGTTATATATATAATTGGAGTGGAGTGTAATAATATACAAGTAATCTGTAATCTAAACACACATGTACACAATGTAGAACCTTTATACATAAACCTTTATGCATATGCGACATTAATTTTTTTCACAGTTTAACATCCCGTCACAACACACGAAGTAGTTTACGTAAAAGTTTTGGTTTGTACTTATAAAGTTTCAAAAACGTTATTAGAGTCACACAACACATGGGTTTTAATATGATTTATTATAAATCCTTTTGACCATTTACACATTCCACATTGTAAAAAACCATATCTTGTCGTATTAACATTAGACTTTTACACTTTTTGATACTTCTACAGTCTACTTGACAATAAAACTTGCATATATAATATAGACATCATATCAATTTTGTGTCATATTCTTTCATTTTGTCTATTTGGTAGTATTGTCAAGAACAGCAAGTCACAAACGAAACATTCTAAACATGCATAGCTGGAGGGTGTGATGAAAGAAGGTATTTGACCGGTCAAACTCCTTTTCTAGAGAACCACACCAAACGTGGGACCTTTATACACTTAATTTACTCACCTTTCCCCACCATAGATCACATGGAAGATCACCCGCTCTATCTTCCACCCCACCAAAATTAGTTATATATAATATTTTCCATAAGGTGACGGAGACATTCGGAAGTTGAGATGAAGTGGAATGGAATGAATAAGGGTGAAATTTAATAAAATGATGGTAAACTCATAAGGGAACGTCGTTGTAAGTGGTGTTGCGAGATGGTGACCATAAGACTGTTGAACCGTTTAACATCTGACTATTGTTGAGGTCTTCTTTAAAAAAAAAAAGACCTATAAAAATATAATCTAAGCCCCACTTTATCTCGTTAAATTAAATTTATCTCAACCTCTCTTTATCTAATTCTGGTTCATTCGAGTCTAGCGGCTTTAAAACTTTTGTTAAAAATGGTCACCACATAACCAAATTAACTTGAAGATAGATCTTGAAGTGGCTGAACGAGTTCTATTGAATGAATACTTTGTGGAAACCCCGAATTACAATGTCGCAATGTTGTGAAGATCGCTTTGACGATTGCTTAAGCACTCATTGACCGTGCTTATAGTTGAACTATAGCTCAACGAGCTATTTTTTATACCCAAAGGCTCGTATAATGTCGTTTCTCAAGGATAATTGGTACCAAAAAACTCTAGTGAATAAAGAAAAATTACTCAAAAACTTTACTGGAGAATTTTGGTACAATAATAACCATAATCTAGATTATTATTTATAGACCTAAACAACCTTAGGGAACAAGACATCTTATTAGAGTCTAACACAAAAGCCTCTTAACCAACCCTATACACATTAATAAAGTCGTTTTAAATCCTCTACACATTAAAAGTGACCAAACAACCCCTTCACACATTCGGATTGGACCGAGCCCATCTACCGACTTGTAGTTTCGGGCCTTTAATGAATTAGTTGGGGCAACATTCACCCCCCTAATTCATAACTCGAATTGGTTGGTCTTCGACTCCAAGCATGTTTTTTTTTACCTTTATTTACTTTGAACTTCCTGCGATCACTGCTGTGTTGTATCGGCTCCTCTCGACTCGACCGTCCAGACAACTCCATTCTTTACATGTCCTTCGGTCACATGAACTCGCATTACCACGTCTTTGGTTGCGACCTTGGTCATCTAATCGAGTAAACACTATGCTTTCTTGATATTCACTAGTTCCCTTAAAATTAAGGCTCATCTTTGACTTGCTATCAAAACATGGGTAGTAGTTCTTGAAGAAACTTGATCCGAATCTTGATCTCCTTACCAATCCTCTTGTTGGTTTTGATCCTCCGATTGGTTTCTTCATTACCAATTCCCAACGGCTATGATTTGAAAAATTGATCAGGATCTTGATCGCTTAGGCGAACCAACTTGTTGGCCTATTGATCTCTCCCGTTCAATGATTCTTCACTTCACTTCTTCCGTCGCTCGACAAACGCACCCGGCTAAAGCAACTTGTTTAACCCGAATTAAAACAAAACAAAAAATATCCTTATATATTTATTTTTCTGTTGTCCGTAATCCTATTGCTCTACCAAAAAGGGAAAAAAATTTGTTGTTCAAATCAAAGTTATTTGCTTACTGGTGTAGTACCCGTAGCGCCGTCCGACATGATCGAAACTTCTTAATCCGTGATCCTGCTCCGCTTTTCCGTAGGTCGTATCCTACCCTAGAAATCTTCGAATTTCTTGATCGCCGGTTTCTTCGCTCAAACGTTCTTCTGCGTTGTTCAATCCATATGTTCACAATTGTCAAAAGCAAATTACTTGCTTTTAATTCTTGACGCTTCTGTTCGCAATTGCCGACCTCCTTTTGTAACTAATTGAGTTGTTTTTTTCTTTCTTTGATCACTTCTTGTCACTGACGTACTTTGAATTGCAAATTCAAAGTTTCTTTCGCAGAGAATGGGATATAATTTTGCAGCTTCTTTATCACGTCAACTCTAAATCTTGATCGTAAAACCACAAATTAAGTATTGCATCAACTTTCTTGAATCAAGATACGCAGTAGATCGGATACGTGCTGCTTCCTAATCAAATCCATCTTGTGTCAGAACCTCACTGCTATACCAATTCAAGGATAATTGGTATTCAAAAACTCTAGTGAATAAAAAAAGTAACTCAAAAACTTTATTGGAGAATTTTGATACAATAATAACCCTAATCTTGATTATTATTTATAGACCTAAACAATCTTGAAAAACAAGGCATCTTATTAGAGTCTAACACAAAAGCCTCCTAACCAACCCTATACACAACTACTAGTTGTTACCCCCTTGGCTCTTTCGGCTCTGACTACTATGTGACCCGTGTTCTAATCCAAGGGGAGACAATTTTACCCCATGTGGTCCTAGCAGGAGGTTTCTGCCAGGAGAAAGCTTCAGAAAGGGGTGTCTTGGTTCTCACGGAGGTTCGAGTAATCGACCTTGGACATAGCCCCGCAAGGGTAGGTTTACACGTGAGACCAGAGTTGCCTGACCGATGCCGTTTCAAAAAAAAAAAACCAACCCTATACACATTAATAAAGTCGTTTTTAGTCCCTCTACACATTAAGAGTGACCAAACAGCCCCTCCACAAATTCAGATTGGACCGAGCCCACTACACATTAAGAGTGACCAAACAGCCACTCCATAAATTCGGAGTGGACCGAGCCCATCTACCGACTTGTAATTTCGGGCCTTTTATGAGTTAGTTGGGCCAACAGTTTCTTAGTTTCTTATTGCTTCCTGCAATGCCTTCAACATTTTTCTTTAACATCATGCGGATAACTAAATGATTTCACAATAATTAAACTAGTACTTATATGTCACACCCCGGACAAATGATTGGGTGTGAGCGAGATGGAATCATAGTCACAGAAATACAGAACAACTACTATTAAATTCAAACGTTAATTTAAACATAATATCATTTATCGTTGCAGCGGAAAGTGTGTCATACGATATTATCTTACATTCGAACTTTAAAAGTCAAGTTTCATTTATTGAAAACATAAAGTAGTTATTTATGATAGATAGGGACTAGGACTCCAACGAAGCAGGTCCGAATATAAAGGCGAAGTTCCATTTGCACGGCTTCCATGATCAGCTTAGTTACCTGAGAAATCATGAGTTTAAAAAGGTCAACATAAAGTTGGTGAGGTTCACAGGTTTAGGACTCGATAGTAAGATTGTAAAACAGTTTTCAGGAAACTCAGAATGTTATATTGGCTTACTGTTGTAGTTGTATGATCTCACCTGAACCTTGATTTCAAATACTAACGGTTTACCCACCTATGGTATCCTCGCCCGAGAGATACCGAACATGCAAGAATAACTGACGTGTACCCCTTGACAATATACGAAGTCAGAATTGGAGCTACCAATCTGGGCAGGGTTGTCAACCCAAATAGATCTATTTACTAGTTATCGTTTCGATCAGAACTAATTGAAATCAACTAATGGTGGGATTCAGTTGTACTAACGTTTATAACGATAAAGTACCAGTTGGGCAATCAGTAAGGGAACAAATAGTCATACGGCTAACAGTAATCATAACATTAAGTTAAAACAGTTTATCAGTTCATGATTTCTCCCCCATAAGTGTAAAACAGTTGTAAAGAAAAGGGGCCGTGAAACTCACTTGATTCAGTGGTAATGATGAATTGCCGAGTGGCAACTAGCAAGTAAAGTCCTATTAAAACATAAGACAACATGCATAAGGGTCCACATAATCATTTGAGTAACAAACGTTACCCAAATGATACCGGTCAAGTCTTGACGTATAATCCCGTTTGTAGCGTTTTGAAAACCCGTTAGTAAATCAGTTTACAAAATCAACAAATACGAATGTTCACGTATTAAGGCATTTATGTAAATAAATACAAGGAATGAACATGCGATAACGTATCATGAAGTCCAGTTCAATCAAGTATTAAACATCGCTTTAAATAATAATATTTATTATTATTTTTATGTTCGCTCGATCGATTGAATAATAAGTCGCGTTAAGTTATAATATATATAACTAGGGTTTCTAATTATTATCGAAATAATTATTATAACTTGTCGAAATAATTTTATTAAATTATTACAAGTTAAATGATTTAACATAAGTAGGTAAATATTAAAGGTTATTTAATATTTAAATCATGTTAATGAAAAATTAGGGTTTCTAAAATTCATAAAGATAATTATTTGTCGAAGATAATTATTTACGATTCGTTACGTCGTAAAACGTTTTTAAATCGTTTAAAGATTTCGTTAAAATTCCAAACGTTTAAAAATAAACATTTGATCCGGTTAAAACATTTTGATTATTTTGATTCATTTAAAATAATCAAAAATGTTTAAAATATGTTTTTCATAGTTTCTATAAGTCTTTTGATTTTATTTTTATAAAATCATTTTTAAATAACTTTATTTATTAAACAAAGTTAGGGTTTTAAATAAAAGACTATTATAGAAATTCATTAACATAAAATGTTTCTATTTTTGTATAAAAATCCAAATGTTTTATACTTTTTGTCATTTATTCAAAAATATGATATTCTATCATTTTTGAACATAAAATATAACTATATATTTTATCCATTTTATTTCTTTTATAAAATCTAAACAAGACTTTTAATTCTTGTCTTTTAAGATTTATATTTTTATAAAATGTGACCATTTTATATAAAAAAAATGGTTATGGTGATATTTTTATGGTTTAAATGTTCAAGCGATTTATAAAATCACTAGCTTTTATATCTTATCCATAAAATTTCATTTAAATGGTTTTATGTCATCATTTTATGTCCAACTTTTTATAAATACATCCTAATGTCCAATTTAGTCCATATGTGTCACTAACACAATATCTAGTCCATGAATACTTGTCATTAACAAATATCAATCCATAAATTAACAAGATGATTAACAATATAAGTTCCAACTAATAATTCTATCATTTCATGTCATAACATAAACACACTAGTACAAAAATTATTTATTGATGCTGTTGGTTTTAATTTGTTGGGGGTGTTTTGGCCTAATAGCATCAATAAATGATTTTTTAATGCTAGTATAGAAACCCCCTTATTAAAGTTATTTGTTGAGGGTGTTCACGATTTGTTGAGGGTGTTTTTTTTAACTTTCTCAATAGCCTCATTTAATCATTGATTTGTTGAGGGTGTTTATAATTTTTAGAGGGTGTTTTTTTTTAATCATTTGTTGAGGGTGTTTACCGTTTTTTGAGGGTGTTTGATTTCTTGAGTGTGTTTATGATTTGTTAAGGGTGTTTTTTCTAATCTTGAGGGTGTTTGATTTGTTGAGTGTGTTTATGATTTGTTAAGGGTGTTTTTCTTAATCTTGAGGGTGTTTAATTTGTTGAGGGTGTTTACCGTATTTTTTAGAGTGTTTTTTTTTATCATGAATATAACGCTAAAAATCGATTTGTTAAGTGTGTTTTTATGAAAAGTCACACTATTAAAACTCATTTGAGCTTGAATATATTAGAAGTTTGAGACTGTGGAGTATATATCCATTTAAATCTCAAATTTATTTTAATATGCAAGATTTAGATATGCATTCCATGTTTCATATGGATAGAAAACTAAATCAATTTATTTTATATGCCGTTAAAAAAACTAAAAGAGTTAATTTCTATTTGAGTCCCTGAGGTTTGCACTCTCTAACTACTTGAGTACCAACTTTCAATTATTATCAATTGACTACCTGTGTTTTTTAATTTCTATCAATTTGAGTCCTTTTAACTAACGGAGTTAAATTATTCTGTTAAGTCTAAGGGCATTCTTGTCATTTCATATAAAAGAATTGTTATTGTAAATTAGTTAAAAGGAAAAGGACTGGTTGTGTCATTTTATTAAAGATTTATATAAACCATCTTGTCCCTCACGAGACACGAACCAGGTAGTCCTTCTCGCCAACTCCGGTCCGAGACACGAACCAGGTAGTCCTTCTCGCCAACTCCGGTCGCCGTCCTCTGCCATACACGTGATCAAAACCAACTTTCTGGCTTAATTTTTTCTTCAATTGACGGTCTAAATTTGAAGCAGATCATGTCTATGATATAAAAGATAAAAACTTTTTGATCTCAATTTGGGGGAACTTCAAGATTAAACCAAAATAGAAATAAATCAGAGGGTCTTTTAATAGCGGCAACGATGACGGTGGAGCTATTTCGTGAGGGAGAAGAGATCGCTTGTGTAGACAGTGGCTAGGTGGTGGCGATCTTCCAAAAGAACCTCCAATTTCGTTCCTCACTTCCTCCTTATTTGCGCTCCAAAACCTTCAATTTTGTCACGATCTTCTAAAACGAACCCCTGAGTTCATTACTGCTTGTAGAAGGAAAGCAGGGACGTGGTGTTGCTCTATTCTGCGACGACTCCGGTCACTGTGCGACACCTCCTGCCCTTCCATTTGAGTCGTCGCCACCGCTGCTGCAACACTTGGTCACCACCACTATGAATTTTAATTAATTCACAGATGAAAGTATGGATTAGTGTCTGATTTTGAATTCATTGTGTATGTCTGTTCGTAGGTCTAAACCCGTAATGGGTTGCTTTGCAATGGTTGGGCGGCTGGGTATATATTATGGTTATAAAGAAGATGAAGCCTGCTATTTTTCTTATCAAGATGTTTTCTGACTAAAATAAAGCAAAGAAATGGATTATGGTGTGCGACATTTTGTGAGAGTGTAAAATCGATTTCAACCACCATATTGTGGTAGGTGGTGGTGCTGATGGCCGGTGGTGTGGCTTAAATCTGAAGAAGGGGCGATTGAAAATGGTGAAGTAATGTGGGGGTAAAGACTAATTTTATATATTATTAACTTTTAATTTCTAGTTTTATATATTATTATTATTTTTTAATTTCTAATCATTTAAATTAAATTACACAACTAGTCCTTCTGTTTTATAATAAGCTATAATTTACATAAATAGTGCTTTTATATGAAATAACCATAAATGTCCTTAGACTTAACAGAATAACTTAACTTCGTTAGTTAAAAGGACTCAAATTGATAGTAACTGAAAAGCACAGGTAATCAATTGATAATAATTGAGAGTTGGTACTCAAGTAGTTAGAGTGAACAAACCTCAGGGACTCAAATAGAAATTAACTCAAACTAAAAATATCAAATTTGAGTTTTCGATATCTTAGACTTATATATGCGGTTCATATTTCCATATATCAAACTAAATTATTTTATTCAAATTTGAGTCTACGATGTATATACATTTCATAATTCATAATTAATCAATTTATTTAAAAAAAAAAACAAATATATGACTTTCTTCATGACAATAAGTTACCAATTGGTCCTAATTACACTTTATTAGGCCTCATTGGTCATAATTGACTATCATTGGTCCTAACTGAGCCCAATAGGGTGCTAACTGACCCTCATTGTTCCCATTTGACCCTCGTTGATCCCCACTGACCCTCATTGGTCATAATTACAATTTATTGGGCATCATTGGTCCTAACTAAGCTCAATAGGGTCCTTACTGACCCTCATTGTTCCTACTTAACCATCGTTGGTCCCAATTGACCGTCATTGATCCTAATTACACTTTATTGAGCCTTATTGGTCCTAACTGATCATCATTGGTCCTAACTGAGCCGAATAGGGCCCTAACTGACCCTAATTGTTCCTATTTGACCCTCGTTGGTCCCAGCTAACCCTCATTGGTCATAATTACACTTTATTGGGCCTCATTGGTCATAACTAGCCATCATTAGTCCTAACTGAGCCCAATAGGACCCTAACTAACCCTTATTGTTCCTATTTGAACCTCGTTGGTCCCAACCGACCCTCATTTATCCTAATTACATTTTATTGGTCCTCATTGGTCCCAACCGATCCCAAAAGGGTCCTAACTAACCCTTATTGTTCCTTGTTGACCCTCATTGGTCAAAATTGGGCCTAGTTAAGCCTCATTGGTCCTAACTGACCATCATTGCACCTAACTAACCCTCATTGGGCCTAGTTAACCCTTATTGGTCCTAACTGACCCCATAGGGTCCTCGTTAACCATCATTGTTCCTAATTGACCCTCATTGGTCCTAATTGTGTTGGATAAGACGTAAGGTAACATAAATTAATGTTATAGAACAGTGAATAAGTTATGCCAAGGTCCGGATTTCAAAGATCAGTCTTACCAAGGACACTACATTAATGTTTGTACGTTTTACACCAATGATCGAGATCAAAAAAGTATAATGCATAATAGTTGAGTTACAATAATAGCATCAATGACCAAATTCAACAGACACGATCATGATAAAATGACAAGAATCGCCAAAAAATCATATTACGATGTTATACAAGAGTTTTGGGAAATGGACTACCAAGGCATCATTATTCATGTGTTTAAATGTAAATGGGTAAATAATCGTACAAGTGTTAAAGTTGACAAATATGGTTTTACACTTTTCGATCTTACAAGTAACGGCTATCCATCTGAACCACTCATTCTCGCAAGACATGTAACACAAGTAAATTTTTTTTTTGTCAATGACCAGAGCAAACCAACATAACACATCATATTTCAAGGTAAACAACATATTCTCGTTGTGGATAATGTCGTTGACGAGGAAGAATATTACCACTTTGACGATCTACTACCATTTTCTATTGGTACTCAACCCAGTAATTACGACGACATTAATGACACCATATACTTACAATATGAGGACACCGAATGGATATATGTCGATTAAGATTTGATATATATATATATATATACTCTTATTTTATATGTTATTTTTAATAGTATTAATTTTTATGTTAGTTTTTTAATAGTGTTAGTTACTAAATTTTGTATCATTTGTTTTTAATATAGAAGAAAAAATTGGCTCCTAAATTTTTCACTTTGGAGCCAAAAGAATTCAACTTCCCTCTCAAAACTAACCTAAAATCCCTCCACAAAATTAAATACTTTTTCATGCCCTAGTTAAATGGTTCCATACTCCCCCTCAAATTACACAGCCGTAAACACTTCCCCACCACCGTCATTCCACACTACCACGTAAACCCTTCGTCACCGGTTGAACATGACATCTAGGAGAAGAAAATCGCAGCCCCCATTTCACAGTACGTCGCCGGTTCCAACCATCTCACGCCATCCGTCGCTGCCGCTTCCACACCTTAACACATCACTGCCGCCGCTGCCATCGCAGATTTCAAGTATTCTGCTAATTACCCGTTTCTTACTTATTCGTTTTGTTGTAATTCGTTGTGTCTTTGTTCATGGTTGGAATTAATCTGCAATTTTGTTCAGAAACATTATTTGGGATTGATTTTGAATTAATTTGGGTTTATTTAACGTTTATTTTGAATTAAATTGGGTTTAATTGTTGTAGCCTGCTTAAATTACTTACCTATGCAATTTTCATTTATATGGTTTTTTTAATTATCATTTATCCTGTACATAAGTATAGGTTAATTATATAGGAAGTTAATTGTCTGCCTTTCTTGCTAAATTGCTATGTCATATCTTTTGGAATGGTTTTGAATTTTGATCTCTTTTAATCGAGGTACACATTTAAAACACAGAGTACATTGAAATCAACAGAAAAACATATATTGGGCCAATTTTATTGAATATATATGCCTTGGTCCCTAAGTGTGAAGTTTGTCATTGAAGAAGGATTATAGTGAATGGAATGATAAGTGGTAAGTTGTCATTGGATTCTTGATGTTAATGTTTTTGCTAATTACCCTTATGCTGTATTTTCAAAATGTCATTCTTTAGGTAGGTTTTATGAATAATTTAAGCCTTACATAAACATTATTTTTTCCTCTTTAGGTTGGCTGAACTTTATCAATGCACCTCTTGGTTAATATGATAACATGTTCTATATTTTCGGTGCAACACACTTTCATTATATTTTTAGATTAGTGAAACTAACTTAATCCTATGAAAGTTGCTTAAGAATATGATTGTTGGCTTGAGTTTGTTAACTTTAGCAAAACTAAGTGGGTGTTGATTTTGTTTGAACATATGCATCTTGTTATACATGTTTGAGAGTCATATATTCATTTAATTAAAAAACTACCTATTATTTAACCCAAAACTAATTAATTGTGAATATAATGCAGGGCAAACAACAAAGTAGCTCTTGGGAACGTGGTTTCATGGTAATCAAACATATGCAAGAGTTTGTGCAATATATTCAACATGATATGGTTAACCGGCAAGTCTTTATTATGTATTCATATACATTACTTACTATTGCACTAAATCATATATATTTTACATCACACCTTTTTATCTATTTATTTTTAGAACTTGGAATGAAGAAGGGATTTTCCCGCCCTCGGAGATTGGAGATTTAGTCTTGCGCTTAATGCCGGAGTTTATTAACAAGATGTTTGATGACCCGACTCATTAGAAGCGTTTTAAGATTAGCAAATGTCAAAGAAGACATGGATCTAGTTTGTAACTTTTTTGTGCGGTATAGTGACTTTGTAATTCACTTGAATTAGAACATTTTGCATTGTAATTTTTTGTGTTTTCAAAGTGGATACAAAGGTTGTAAGTTTTGGATTGCATTATATAAAAATATTTGGATTTGAATTCAATATTATTATTTGGCTATCTTTTGATTTTAAATTTAGGTATATATATGTAGTATTTTAATTTTATATAGGTGCGTGTGTGTGAAATATATATATTATAGAAATAATATACAATATGTTTTTTTAAGGGTGTTTGATCTAGTTTTTTGAGGGTGTTTTAAACTTTTTAAGGGTGTTTGAATTGGTTTTTTGAGGGTGTTTGAAGTGGTTATTTGAGGGTGTTTGAGATGGTTTTTTAAAGGTGTTAGAGTTGGTTTTTTGAGGGTGTTTTAAAACCCCCTTATTTAATGTCTTATTTTTTGATGCTCTATTTGTTGGGGGTGTTCCAAAACACCCTCAACAAACTAAATTAACACCCTCAACAAATGCTTTTTGTACTAGTGACATGAGTATAACAATTTTAGTGAACCATAACATGCTAACAACAATGCTTTTAATTCATCAAACCATACAATATATAGATTCAACATGTGATCTTGTTAATCAACAAGTTATGTAACTTGGTTTTCATAGGTTCTTATGAACAAATAATCACATAAACCCGCAAATTTCAAACCTTGAGATCTTAAGATTTTAAAAGGAAAACGAAAGGATTTGTTTTAAGTGTTTTGATTGCTAGAAAAACTCGGGTTTTAATGGTTCGATTGTCAAGACTCGGGGGATCACTTGGGTCGTTTATACCATGATAAAAACGTAACGGGAAAGATTTAAAACGACTCACAACGAGGGTAAATGGAAAACCGAGAGAAACCGAGGAAAGGTGGCGGTGCGGGTGGTGGTTCACGCTGGCGGACAGCGGCAGTTGCAGCGGCTCACAGCAGCAGTTGCAGCGGCTCACAGCAGCAGTCCAGGCAGCAGCAGCGGTCGAGGCAGCAGCAACAGTGGCGGTGGTGGCTGCTGTTCTGGCCGGAAAAGAAGGAAGGAGAGGGTGGCGGTGGCTGTGGGTCTCGGTGGTGGTGGCAGTGGCTGGGACAGTGGTGGTGGCGGCTGAAAGTGAGGGTGTTGGGGCTGTGTTTCACGGCAGAGAGGGAAGGAGAGGTGGTCTGCGGCGGTGGTGATGGCAGCAGGTGGTGGCGGGGATCAAGGGCAGTGGTGGGGGTGTTTGGTTGTTCACCGAGGAGGAGGAGGGAGGGGTTGAAGGTGGCGGTTCATGGTGATGGTGATGTTTGAGGATGATGGTGGTGATTTAGGATGATGATGATGACTGTAAAGAAGAAAGCAAAAAAAAGAAAAGTGGTGATGTTTGTGGTTTCTCGACAGGGACAAGGAAAAGAAGAAGAAGAGTGAGGTGTGAGTGAAGTTGGTAGGAGAGTGTGGTGATGGTGATGGTTGGGTCATCCTCTTACTATTTGGAATGATTGTCACTAGGTGTAGGTCATTAGGCTTGGAGTGTTGGCCACATTTTCACCACAATTGACTAACCAAGTCTTTTAGTTAATTTTTATAAATCTTAACTAAGTAGGTGATTGTTTTATAAAAACTTGTTGTGATTTATGAAGAAAGTTTCTAAATATAATGGAAGTTTATAAAACATATAAAGGTTTGTGGTAAAAATAACCTACAATTTTTATAATTTAGTGTTGTATAAACTTTATACAAGTTCATGGCAAATTTTTATAAAAATGATAAGTGGTAACAAGTTTTATAAAAATCTAAGCAAGTTTGGTGGGTTTAATTTATAAAAATAAACCCATTGGGCTTTGGGCTTTTTATTGGGCCAAATCATTTAAAGAAAAATGTATTCGGGCTCGTTTGTCGGTAATGGGCCGTACGGGCCCAAACGGGGCACCGGATCGAGGCCCGGGCCCGTTTTGCATCGGTTGAGGTTTCGGGTTGCCACGATTATTCGGGATATTATATTTGAGTAACAGATCGAAGTTTCGGGCTCGGTTAAATTGTTTTAGGCTTATTGGGCCTATTGGGCCATGTCGGGCCCAATTGGGTGTTCGGTTGGGTTTTGGCTTAAGTCTTGACAACGATTTCAGTTCGTGATGTTTTTATTTCATAAAAACAATTGTTCAAGTTGATTATAAAAGTTTTTCAGAAATCAGTTATGTTTTTCAGTTTTTCAAACGGGTTACGGATAACGTTTTCAGTTTGTCAGCTTGTAACAGTTTTAAGCCCGATCGTCCAGGTTGTTTAAAACCGAATAGTTCTAAACGTACGATCGCTTATCAGGTTTGACATGTCGATTTATATAAACGTTCGACACCAGTTCCAGATAAAATATAAAAATACATTTTATATTTATTTTTCTTGTTATTGAAGTTCCATGATTTATACATGAAATTTCTAAGTATTTAACGGGTATACGCTTCTAGTACAAACGCGGGATTAGGTTTACGTCATTAGTTAACAGTCAGGCACAGTAATTTGCAGTTTAAACAGAAGTCAGATCAGATAAAGCACAATTAATACTTAATTAAAAGTCAAAGTAATGGGTTTGACCTGGATTTTCGGACGAGGTGTCACATTATAAGATGTGAATTTTAGTAGTTATTTTCTTAGAGCTCGACGTCTAGTTAACGGACATGTAGATGTTCACCGACATCTTTGCCATATGGATTCGAAAGAAGACTCTGCGCCAGAAATTGTATGGTGATACCGAGAAGCCGAGTCAACATTCACACCAACCTGTGACTAATCCTTAAAACCTCTCTACTTCCCCAAGTCTACTCCATCCATACTAAAAAGAAACAAAAAGTATATAACTATAGATGCATCAAAAGACATTTAGCGTCCAATTATATATGATGTGTATCCTTACCAGAGTGTTACAGATTCAAATCCCATAAAATAGATAATCTATGTATTTTAACGGTGTAATTGTTGGAAATTCAGTAACGATTAGAACAATCGTTAATAACGATTCAACCAATCGTTTAATTACAATACAGAAACAATAATGAACAAATACAAGGAGATAGAGTAGTAAACGAAAAACACCACAGAAATATGATCACGAACAGCAGCAATCTATGTTCCTGCAATAACAGAAAAACACAGACAAAGAAAAATGAGAGGAACCGGGCTTGTGTTTGACACAATTCCCTTAAACAGATTCGACGTCTGTTCCCAGGGTACACCGGTTCAAAACTGTGTGTACAGCCGGACGAGAATACTTGCCTGAAACGAGACCGGAATGAAGCTGTAGACGGAGATCAGCAGCAGCAGCACGACGTTGGAATGCAAATTTTTCTGTGTGTTCTTTTGCTCTAAACCTGTGTATTTATACACGTAAACTGGGCATACGAAGTGAACATCATTAACCAGTAATGAATGATCGATTTATGTCCATTAATCCGTAATGAATTATTAGGTTTGGAAAGCCAAAAGTCATTTCTAGAATCATCTAAAGCCAAAAGTCATTTCTAGAATCATCTAAAAAAATTAGCAAAAACAAAAACGTGTCGTCCACGGACACACGTTTCGGAGCTGCATTCGTGTCCGCAGGTCGCGCGTTCAGAATTTCGTCTTGACAACCCATTTTTTCGCACCCCCCCCTGCGCAAGGGTATGAGCTAGAGTAAAACGTGACACAAGTGATATCTAGAGCTTTGAGGTTTATCCTTATAAACCAATTCACCATTTGTTCCCACACCAATGTGGGATAGCCCACATACATTTTTCCAAACTTGAACAAACAATTCTTTTGAGATAAACATCTCATTCACACACATTTTCCAACAGTAATTACCTTATAAGAAAAAATCACTATGGTCTATGGATGTGAGTGACACATTGCCCAACATCCCATTTAGATGATCACGAGTGGATCTATTTGAGTTCCAAATATTTAAACCTTAGCGATCACTTTCTTAGACCACCCACATCGAGTGGTACGTGGCCTACGTGGCCAAAGGTACTTGCAAACAAATTGATGTGGAAAATGTATGTGGTTTTGTACGTAGGTGACCACGTACCTTCACGTACGTGGTTTTTGTTTTTTTTTTAATTTTTTTCTTTTTCCTCTCACATAATATTAAATCATATTATTTTAATATGGTGGTATGTGGGAAGTACGGGTATTTTATTGATGTGGAAAAAAGTGGGTTTTGTGGTATGTGGGAAAAACCTGACGTGGCACTGATAAAGGTGGTATGTGGGAAGTACCTGATGCGGGTAGTCTTAGGTCCTACAACATCCAGGGGCGGACCTGTAATAGGCCTAGGGGGTCCCCGGGGACCCCCTCAACTTCGTACGTAAAGTGAAAATTATGTAAACGGTTTTTAAATTATCATTATTTTTTGCTACCAGTAGTTATTAGATAAACAGTTTAGCAAAAGAAAACAAATCAGTTCACTGTCCTAGTGGTAAAACTCTCTGCCCGATTCAAAGCAGCCTAAGTTCAATTCCCGTACACTTCTTTTTTAATTTTCCCAACCTTCTTTTTCATTTAATCTTCCATCTTCCCAACCCTTTCCTTTCACTAAATTTCCTCTTGCGTCTTTTTTTCTTTCACAATCTTTTTTTTATTAAATTATTGTTGTATAACCTTTTTTTTCCCATTAAATATAGTGTTGTATAAATGGTGTAATGCACCTTTTTCCCAATTTTTTTTCATTAATTTTAGTGAGGAGGGTAATGAGAGGTAACACATAGTGGGTTCGGACAAATCTGTAAATCTATTGACCATTCTTTCATTTTCATCTTTTAATTACTTTCATCTTAAACCTCTTTTTTTCAAATACATTCATCCTAAACCTATTTTCAGATACATTCATTCTAATGTCGATATTTTTTAATTTTTTTTTTGTGTCGTGTTTAT
Organism: Deinandra increscens subsp. villosa; assembly: GCA_039602395.1. Lineage (NCBI taxonomy): Eukaryota > Viridiplantae > Streptophyta > Magnoliopsida > Asterales > Asteraceae > Deinandra > Deinandra increscens. The sequence goes on along the minus strand of JBCNJP010000007.1, from coordinate 96,225,256 downwards.
CTTATGTGACAAATCCGATCCGGACCAAATTTCTTTATATATGTTTCTACGAAATTAAAATATCAAAAAATAGTGACTCCGTAAAAAAAAATTTATGGACCCCCTCAAAATCTTTTTTTAGTTCCGCACCTGACAACATCTCGTACGCCTTGTCATAGATATTTGTTGATGTGTTGGTATATCCCTTGTGATCGTGAGTCAGATCACCTCCCTCATGCTTACTAAAATATTTGTTTCAGCGCTCTCCATGGGTGGGTGATTGTGACTGGACTTAATATATCCAAATCAGTTTTTCATAATTTTCAATCAATCAAATTTATACAAGTAATTAGTTGTTCTAGTTTTGTAAAATAATCAAATCTCACACTCACTTCTTAAGCAACTATATACACTTGTAAGGGATACTGATTTGACGTCTACTTGACAACTGATAGACACCGATTCGAGATGGTCAATCTCCCAACAGTTATACGCTTACAGCGGGTTATACTCGAAAGAAATAAGAAGAAGAAAATACAACTTTTATTATTTTTCAATAATGCATAGTACATATTCACCCTCCATTTATAGGGAAGTGGCAAAAAAAAGTAAAAGTAACGTAAAATGCAATAAAAGAATTAAATTTTCTCTTGGACCAAGATCCACATGCAAAATTTTAGCTTTTTCTTGACCGAGACTTTGACGCCTCAATTGGCTATTCTTTTTGTAACCGTTAAAGGTTTAAATGATTGACCTTCCAGATGACCTATTTGGATAAGGTCAATGGGTCCAATGGTGAATCCTGCATTTGTTCTTTTGCATGGGTCAAGCAGTAGATCGTATCCATAACAATATATGATATAACACAGTGGCGGATCCAGGAAAGAATATCAGGGGTAGCGGGGACTAACGGGGGTTCGGGGGCAGAGTCCCCGAAAATTTTTTTTAGGTAGTTAACGGGCTTTTAATCATATTTTTAAGGGGCTTTTGATCATATTATTAAGTAAAAGCCATAAAATTTCTTCCAGGGGTCGCGAAAAATTTGTTTCAGGGGTCGCGAAAAACCGAAAACCTATTAAAAAAAAAAATTGCACGTCGGGGTTAAAGTTCAGGGGTAGCGGGCGCTACCCCTGGACCCGAGTAGGTCCGCCCCCGATATAACACATATATATCTTAATAATTTAACGTTAAAGTGATGTCAAAACTTATTTCTTATTTCATATTGTTGAGAAAAACATATAAATTAAAGATAAATACATGTTTAAATATTAGAAGTGTTAGGAAACATTAGAAAATAAACCTCCAATTCTTAAATATTTAATTCAAAACCAACTCAATGAACACCACTGACGGTAAGGGCCAAGAGGTGGTTACCGTGGAAGTTGAAGGAGGCATTAGTTTACAATGAGATTTCAAGAGGGGTTAAAGTGAGAATTGGTTATAGATTGGGTGATAAAGTGTAAAGTTGAGGCATATAATATGCATGCATGATCAAAGGCGTGATTGCATTAATGCTTTATGTAGAGATTACATGCTCATTGACAGCTAATGGGACATTCTCAATCTCAGCTCCATTGCTGACAATTTACGAAAGATATTCCTAATATCCATTTTTACATTTTTTAACAATATATCTCTTTGACCATTTGGTGCGCTCTCCCTATCGGGGCGAAACTGATATAGAGTGGAAGGTAGCCCGTGTTATCTTTTAAATTCATATACAAAGGTGTTGGATTTCATTGGACCCCCGTTAAGTTTTCCTTAACTCCGTTAGTTTTTTGCTGACGTGGCAGCCACGTGGCTATTATTAATCAGTGCCACGTCAGCATAAAACTAACGGAGTTAAGGAAAACTTAACGGGGGTCCAATGAAATCCAACACCTTAATAATTGGGATTAATATAGGCCAATTTTGAAATTAGGATTAATATTGGTCAATTGGTAATAACTTGGATTATTAAAATCCAATTTTCCAAAAAACTATTAGATCATTACCTAACTTAAATACTCCTTAAAATGAGGCTCACTTAAAAAAAATGTTGGATGGAAATCATAGGTCAATTTTCGACAAATTTAATTTCTGATACATTTTGCATTAAGTATTTAATGGTTCATAGCTCAACCCAGCGAGAGACTCTGCCACTTGAACCCCACCAGGGGCTACAGTTTTGATTCTGGACTTTAATTCATGTGACACAAGCATGCTAAAACAAACATTAACCGCTTCTAGCATCAACAGCAACACGCGTATTGACAATCTTGTAGTATATATACAAAACACAACTTATTCTAATATTCCTATTGCATTATATACATGTCTCTCATAGTTGTAAGATGTTACTTTTGTTGCATAATGTTCAAACTTTCTATCTGTCGTAAATTAGTGGGGTTTTTGGGTATTTATTAATTTTTTATAGTTGTTTTTCTTTAATTTTTTGGGGTTTTTTTTTTTTTGTTTTTACCTAATCAGTTCAACGAGTTTAACAAAAGAGTTGGTGTTGTAATAGGTGGTACAATCGTGTAAAATATGAAGCCCAAGAAGTTTAGCAAAGGGGTTGATTCTAATTTTAGATTGTAGTGTTATATTTTTTTTCTTCATTTCTTTATGTTTTACTTTAAAAATACAACTATTTTATATACTCATATGATCTCGCATCAACACGTAGAAATTAAATCTAGTTTTGTTACAATTAGCGACAAATTACTTACAAACCGCATGTCACATCTTATAGGAGATCTTATCCTTATATTTTGTCGAGGAATTTGCCTTTGTCGGTAACCACCGACTAAGGAGTTGGAGGTACACTTATAAATGCATAGATTTAATTTTCTTTATTTTTTTTATTTCCCCATCTTAACGAGTCTAGCACAAAATATTGCTTGAATAATAGGTATAGTCGTATAATATAACTTTTATGTTATAGGCTCAATACTTTAAGGGGGCGTTTGGTATGATGGAATTCGTGGGAATTCATTGGAATTGGAATTCGAATTCCATTCCATAGTGTGTTTGGTTCGCGGATTTTAGGGGAATTGGAATTTGAATTCCATATTTAATGTGTTTGGTTAATAAGGGAATTGGAATTGGAATTTGATTAAATTCCATCAAATTCCTTTATTCAATGGATTTCACATTACTTCAAAATAATAAAGGATTTCACATTCCTTCCACACCGAAGACAACTATCCGACTGGACACCCGGACCGACCGACCCGACCCCCGAACTGGACTGACCACACCCGACCCCGGACCGGACCGACAGACCCCGAACCCGACCGGACCCCCGGACTAGACCGGACCAGACCGACCGGACCCCACCCGACCCCGGACCCGACCCAACCCCCGAACCAGACCGGACCCCCGAACCAGACCGGACCGGCCGGACCCCACCCGACCCCGGACCGGACCGACCGGACCCCTGGACCGGGTGTCGGGTCGTGTCCGGGGTTCGGTCCGGGGGTCGGGTCGGGTTCAGTTGGTCCGGGTGTCGGGTCTGGTCAGTCGGGTTCGGGGGTTCGGTCCTGGTCTCGGGTGGGGTCGGTCCGGGGTTCGGTCCGGGGGTCGGGTCGGGTTCAGTTGGTCCGGGTGTCGGGTCGGGTCGGTTCGGGGTCGGGTCGGTCTGGGTGTCGGTCTGGTCCAGGGGTCGGGTCTGGTCGGTCTGGGGTCGGGTCCGGTTGGTCTGGGGGTCTGGTCGGGTCGGTCGGTCTGGGGGTCTGGTCGGGCCGGACTGGTCCGTGAGACGGGTCCAGTCGTGGTTTTTATTGAATTTTAATTTTGAAATTTAAATCCAATTATTTTGGATTCCAATTCCTTTGAATTCCATAGTGTGTTTGGTTCGCGGGTTTCAGTGAAATTGGAATTAGAATTTAAATTCCAATTCATTTGAATTCCAATTCCTTCAAATTCCAATTCCTTTGAATTCCAATTCCAAATCCAATTCCAATTCAAATTCCAACGAATTCCGCGAACCAAACGCCCCCTAAGGTGGCGTTTGGTTCACGGAATGTAATGTAATTGGAATTGTAAAGTTTTTCTTTTAAAGTTGTGCTTAAGTTGGGTAAGGATGTGGTTTGAAATACAATGAATTTCTTTAATCAATGGAATTTGAGGTCATGTAACTTTCCTTCGTTAAAGTGAAGGATTTCTAAATTCCATTGATTAAAGGAATTCATTGTATTTCAAACCCCATTCTTAACCAACTTAAGCACAACTTTAAAAAAAAACTTTACAATTCCAATTACATTACATTACGTGAAACAAACGCCACCTAAGTGTTTATATCTCATTTCTGTTTTGTTACAACGATACAACTGTTTTGTATCCCCGATTTATTCACACGGAAATATACGTCTTCCTGTATCTAGCTAACAATTATTCTCTGATTCATAATGACCCAACTATTCGTTATCCTCCAAATATGCAAATGTTATTACATATCTTTGGTTCTTGTAGTGTTCACATTGTCTAGAGCCGTAGTATGGGACGTGATTGCAACGCCTTAAATCTTCGGATGGTTTTTGATTCTTACATTCTAACTACTCTTATAAATTTTATTCAACTCCACCTCAGATGTTAGTTGTATGCATAAAACACCATGTTATCAAGCCCCACCCATTAATCATGTACAAATTAGGGGTGCAAACAACCAAACTGTTTTTGAGCTACTCGAGATCGGATCGATAAAAAGTTTCAAATGAGCCGAGCCATCAGGTCCGTGCCAAACTTAAGCCCTGAAAAATAACTCGTTTAATATACGAGCTCGGACCTGAGCTTTATAACCTTTCGAGTTGGAGCCAGCTCATGAGCCTTTACGATCCTTTAATTTATATTTTTTTATTTTATTTATTGAATATATTTTAGAAAAAATAATTATTGTTACATATATATTCTGATAATATAATTAATAGTATTTATTATGTTATATATAAAATTTATAATTATAAATAGGGTTAGGTTCAAATGAGAACTTTTTATTTTGAAAACCTTTGAGAACTAAATCTCAACCACTAATTTCAGGTGGGGACCACTATAATTCATGGGGGGTTTTCCATATATATAAACTAGTGGCTGAGATTAGTTCTTTTTAGTTCTCAAACCCAATTAGTTCTCAAATGATCCTCTCCCATTATAAATATGTACAAAATTTATTATAAAAATATATAAATAAGGTAATTTAATAATAAACTAACCGTGCTCAAGCTTTAGGTTGTGTTTGGCGCACCATAAGCTAGCTTATAAGCTAGCTTTTTGACGTTACCAAATGAAGCTTTTTTTAATAAGCTAGCTTTTTTAAAAGTCTCGTTTGGTAACGTCAAAAAGCTAACTTATAAGCTAGCTTTTGAAAAGCTAGTTGGAGTAGCGTTTCAACTAGCTTTTATAATATTTCCAGATTTACCCTTCCCTAACTTATAAATAAATATCTTTATTTACATTTATGACATGTACTTTTATGTCATTTTATATTTTTAAGCTAGTTTTTACCAAACGTTATTTTTATCAACTAGCTTATCAGCTAGCTTAGCTAACAGCTAGCTTATTAGCTAGCAGCTAGCTTTTCAGCTAATGCGCCAAACACAGCCTTAAAAATAAAGTTCTAATTGAACTTAGCTAGAGTTCTAGTGCTCAGGCCGGGCTCGACTCATTTACAGTCATATGTATAAATTAAAAAAAAATCTATATATCTTTATTATTCTTATTGTGGATAGGATCAATATATGTAGTAAATGCAAGAGAGTAGTTAGAACGTAAAGAGTGCAAGTGAGGGCACATGATGCCTTCATAATGGCAAGTATTAAAAGGTCTATTATATGTATTTATGTGTCTCCTAGCCATGTCAGTTGAACTTCACTAGTATAAATGAGTGTTCACTGTTGCATTTCACTAAAACTTATTGTGGATATATCTTTTTCTAAAAATTATTCTAGCCCTTTGGAGAGCAATTATGAAAAACTTCTAACATTGGACTAGATGGACCAATATCATGCCTTAGAAAGAAACAGCTTTAGGTGTGTCTCTTTTGATATCAATGGCATTAGTCGGTGGCTTTAGACAAAAATTCAAATCCATTCTCTGGTACCTTAAAACGATAGTAAGAGACCATATCATACGGATAATCTATCGTATTATTATTATTACTAGTTAGTGTCCCGGGTAAATACCCGAGGATGTGATATAAAAAAAAATTAAACGAATTAAAAGATGAAAGTTTTTTTCTAACTATTAAACGAATGGTAGAATTGGAGTTTAAGTTCATCAATGGTGGGTTTAGAAAGTCACGACTTTGTTTTTTGATTCGTTCGCCATCATTCGTTGATCGAAACCTAATCAATATGGATCTAGTTTTGTTAGGTTTTCTTTCACAAATCCAAAGTAATTTACGAATCAAATTTTCATTGAGAAATGAAGAAGATATGATTAATCAAAGTTATGGTATTGTAAAACAAATATGGATAATTCTGTATGGAAATAATTTAATTTTTTGATTTTTAATTATAAGATATTTCTTTTTTGTAAATACCATTTATTTTTTTAATTCAAAAATCTATAGAAATAACACATAAGCTAATCCTAGGTGGCACATCTTAAATTGTGCCACCTACACATTAAAAACTTGTGTTTATTATATAGTATAGATATAGATTTTTTTGGAACGACAGTATAATATAAATAAGACTCACAACAAAGCCAAGAAATTACATGGAAAGGAGGGGATTAATCATCCAGTTATTCCAACTAATGGAACACTTATCGTTTCTAGAACAAAACCATGTAAAAGAATTAAGCATCACTGAATCAAAAATACTACCGTTCCTATTTTTAAAAGGATGGTATATGGCCAGATTTCTGGTTTTCCATATAGACCACCACCAAATGAAGAAGATCGCAGTCACCATATCTATCGTCTTATTATGATACCGAACGAACTATGTAGGTTATTTGTTGTAAATAAGTTAAATGTTTGAGAAAATAAACTTTGTAAATCCTTGAAGTAAACATCATGAGGGTCAAGGTTATCGTGTGGATGATTACCACGAATCATCCATAATGTTAGAGACATCGAAAAGAAAATTCATTGGGTTAGAAAGGAAGAAGTGTGCAACACGAAAAGAAAATTCATTGGGTTAGAAAGGAAGAAGTGTGCAAAGCTAAAGAAAATGGCGGGCTCGGGATTGTGGACTTAGAAAGTTTCAATCTAAGTTTACTTAGTAAATGGTTGTGGAGACTAAAAAAGGAGGAAAATAAACTATGGGCGCGTGCCATCAAGGCCATTCATACGGTGTCCGGTAGAGTTCTTTTATTCCCGTGTAGACGATCAGTGCCCGGCGTTTGGAAGAATATAATTGCGGCTGGAAATGAGCTTAAGAAAAAGGAGGTGGATCTTCAAAATTTAATTGTTTGGTATAATGGACAGTGGAGATGGGAGGGGAATAAAAGCCTACACTTTTGTGCCAAAGATGTGAGAAATAAGGTGGAGAACAGTGGCCATCAAACTCATGGGAATTTCTATTGGAATTGTAATGTGCCACTTAAGGTTAATGCCTTCATGTGGAGATTACAAAGGGGCCGGATTGCAACGTACGATGAATTGAAAAAAAGGAACATTACGGTGGACAACGATTTGTGCAATTTTTGTGGCGAAGAGGAAGAGACTAAGGAACACATATTCCGGACGTGTAGATTAACGAACGGCGTGTGGACGGAGGTACGAAGACACTTCAAGTGTAGCAACATTGTGGCTACTTCCATTGATGAGATGGTTCATATCCAAAAGCTACACGGTATGCCGAAGATGGTGAAGGAGGTGATCCAAGCTATCTTTTACATCACATGTTGGTGGATATGGCGGGCTCGGAATGATGTTGTCTTCTCCAACTCGGTTCCTTCCATTTCTAAAATTGTTTGTAACGTTAAAACTGTTGGGTTATATAACTTTTATCAAAACACGAGTACGCAGCGGAAAGAATCCTATGAATTAATCTAACTAACCGGTATTAGAACGTGTACCTTTTTAGCTCGGCAAGACTTGATCACTTGGAGGATTTGAAGTAAATCCCTCTACGATCGCACACACGACACACCAATGCTATGTGCTAGCAATGATCACGAACACCTCTTGATGTAGGCTTGGTCGAACCACACAAGAACCGAAACCCCCTTGGGTTTTTCTTGTTGCCGTAAACCGAGAGAGAAGAGAGAGAGTTTTAGGGTTTGGACTTTTGTCAAGCCAATCCAGCAACTAAACCTTAAACCCCTGAGGATCTATTTATAGGTTTAAAAGACTTGATACCCAAGTTAGGGATTGTGATAATCCCCTAACCGAATTCGGCCTAAAGGGCTTATCACAAAGCCTATCCCAATTGTAATCCAATTACAACTCTTTCTAATTACAACTAACACCCCTGTTAACAATTAACTTGTCAGTTTTTAACGAAACATCGTTAAATGTTCGTGATAAATATTAATTAACCATTAATTAATATCAATACATTTGGTGTCGAGACGTGTGACCCCGTAGGCTTAAATAATATCCGGACATACGCTTACTATTACATGATCATATCCCTACAGCTCCCACTTGAGCTTGCAATAGTAAAGGTAATAACATTGGTTAGCGTCTAGCAACACGCCAATGCTCCCAGAAATATTTAAGTACAGTTTCTCAAAGTGTATTTAAATGGTACAGTCATTTACTATCCCTTTGTTACCGATACCGTGTTAAATATGAATATGGATCAAGTCATTTCATACTTTAACGATTCTGTTTCTCATTCTCACAACTAACTTAAGATTACCAAATTGCAAATCGAGACATCTCTAGATTTCATTTGGGCACGGCCATGCAAACATCTTAATTAGTCCAATGAGGGGCCCAGTGGTATCTGCTTCAGCACAAAGCTGAAGGAACAAATCCTCTTGACTACACGTGTCAAGTCACATACTTCACTACACTTACTGAAAATAGCCCTTTTGTACTACCTTATTCAGGATAGTTAGACCTATATCAAGTAAGTGCAATCCATACATGCATGACCTGCTTGTATCTCAAGTCTAAGGATGAGTAAAGCAACCATTTACGAATTTCACTTAATGACGCCGATCCATAAAGTGATAATTCGTTAGTGGGTCAGTCCAGTATGCATCCAATGAATACCATGTGAGTTTGGTGGGACCATCCTAACCAATCACTCAGATTTTGTCTTAGTTTAACTATATTCCCATATAGTTAATCGACAATGGACAATTTAGAATACTTGACAAGTACTCAAGGATTAAACATGCAAATATAGGACACAACTTAACCATTAAATGAAATCAAACATATCAAATACTTTATTTCATTATATAAACAGAAATTGTTTAACGTCCCTTATCCAAATACCGAACATCAGACATACATGATTTAACCAGCCAATTTAAGTCCCATGCCCTCGGCATGCCTTTCAAGCTTCGGCCTCGACAAAGCTTTCGTGAAAGGATCAGCTAAGTTACTATCTGTGTGAACTTTGAGTAATTTGATTTCACCTAGTTCGATCTGCTCACGAACATAGTGATATCTCCTGGCATAGTGTCTGGCGCCCTTCTGAACTCCAGGTTCTTTGGTGATGACTAATGCACCCGAGTTATCGCAGTACATGTCAATAGGCAAGTCACTTGTGGGGATCACATCAAGCCCACAAATATACTTCCTTATCCAGACTGCCTCCATTGCAGCTTCCGAAGCAGCAATGTACTCAGACTCTGTTGCAGACATAGCAACTGTGGTTTGTTTCTTGCTTTTCCAATCCACAGCGCCTCCATTCATAACGAAGACGTACCCAGACTGAGACTTCGTGTCATCTCTATCAGTCTGAAATCCAGCATCACAGTATCCGGTCACTTTGAGCTCTTGATCTGGATTTCCCCCATATACCAAAAACAAATCTCTAGTAGCCCGTAGGTACTTGAGAATGGTCTTAACAGCAGTCCAGTGACTTTCACCTGGATTCTGTTGATAACGGCTAACGATATTTTGCGCAAACGCTATATCGGGTCTAGTGCATCTCACCGCATACATTATAGAGCCTACAGCCGAAGCATAAGGGACTCTTTGCATACGCTTCACCTCATCAGGTGTAGAAGCACCTTGTTTGACCGACAGACCAAGTCCTTCCTGCATTGGTACTATACCACGCTTGGAATTCTCCATCTTGAATCGCTTCAAGATCTTATCAATATAAGCACTTTGACTTAGTCCAATCAACCGCTTAGTTCTATCTCTATAGATCTTGATTCCAAGAATGAATGCTGCTTCTCCCAAGTCTTTCATAGCAAAACACTTTCCAAGATGGGATTTTACATCTTGCAACATTGGAATGTGTTTTCCTATTATCAATATGTCATCTACATATAAGACAAGGAAAGTAACATTACTCCCACTAGCTTTGCGATATACACATGGCTCATCGGGATTCTGAACGAAACCAAACTTTTTGATTTCTTCATCAAACCGTTTATTCCAACTCCTCGATGCTTGCTTTAGTCCATAAATGGACCTTTTAAGCTTGCATACTTGGTTGGGATGTTTTGGATCAATGAACCCTTCAGGTTGATCCATATAGACTTCTTCATCCAAGTAACCATTTAAGAAGGCAGTCTTAACATCCATTTGCCATATCTCAAAGTCATAGTACGCTGCTATGGCTAAGAGAATCCTAATAGCTCTAATGTCTGCTACTGGTGAAAAGGTCTCATCATAGTCAACGCCAAAACGTTGAGTATAACCTTTCGCCACGAGACGAGCTTTATAGGTGTGTACATTTCCATCCATGTCGGTCTTCTTCTTGAAGAGCCATTTACTCCCAACGGTTCTAGCGTTTGGAGGAAGATCAACCAGGGTCCAAACGTGGTTATCTTGCATGGATTTCATTTCCACATTCGCAGCTTCAAGCCATTTGTCAGATTTCGGATCTGATAATGCAGCTTTGAAGTTCGGAGGCTCATTGAGATCTCCTGATACGTTATCCTCGGATTCGACTAGACCAATCCATCTATCCGGTTCACGTACGACCCTTTCGGATCTACGAAGTGGAATCGCATCATCATCGACTTGAGGTTCATCACTTTGAACATTTTCCCCCCCAAGTTGATGATAGCTAGTTGTTTCAGAAGGTGACACATCTTCTAGTAGTTCTACAATTCTCCCACTGTTCTCTTGAGCTATAAAATTCTTTTCAAAGAATTCAGCATATCGAGCAACACGAACAGTGTTTTCGGAGGGATTATAGAAGTAGTAACCCATTGTTTCCTTTGGGTATCCCACGAAGATGCACTTAGTAGTCCTGGGTTGTAATTTGTCAGGCGTATCACGCTTCACAAGTGCCTCACATCCCCAGACTCTTAAGTAAGACAACACAGGGACTTCTCCATGCCATAATTGATATGGTGTCTTTTCAACCTTCTTGGTTGGAACCATATTTAGAACGCGTACAGCGGTTTCTAGAGCAAAATCCCAAAATGATAATGGGAGAGTTGTAAGGTTCATCATCGACCTCACCATCTCTAGTAAGGTTCGATTCCTCCTCTCAGACACTCCATTATGCTGAGGAGTATAAGGAGGAGTAAGCTGTTGGACAATTCCACACGCTTTAAGATAATCCTTAAACTCTTGGCTTAGGTATTCTCCACCACGATCCGATCTAAGGATCTTGATGGTCTTACCGAGTTGATTTTCAACTTCGTTCTTAAACTCCTTGAATGTTTCAAATACCTCATGTTTATGTTTAAGCAAGTAAACATAACCATAACGGCTGAAATCATCCGTGAAAGTTACGAAGTAGCTAGCACCTTTTCTTGACACATGTCTAAATGGGCCACATACATCAGTATGGATGAGTCCAAGTAGCTCTTTTGCCATTTGCGGCTTGTTCGGAAAGGGTTTTCTTGTCATCTTTCCTGAGATACAGGAAACGCATTGATCAAATGATTCATCATTTGATTGTAAGATCCCTTCACGTTGAAGTCTTTCAATGCAATTTTTGCCAACATGGGCAAGACGACAGTGCCAAAGATAGGTAGAGTCCAAAACAGTTTTGGCTCGTTTGCTAACCGTGAACATTGAATTATTTGAAACACAACCACGCATAACAATTTCATAAATGCCATCACAAGGAATAGCATCAAAATAATGAACATTATTTTTAGAAACTGAAATACTGATATCATTAAAAACATTAATGTATCCTTGGTTTTTCAACAAAGAAACTGAAATAACACCTCTAGTGATAGAAGGTGCATAATGACAATTGTCTAATACAATACATAACCCAGAAGGCAGAATTAAATGAAATTCTCCTATAGCTTCCACAGCTGCTGGCAAACCATTTCCAACGATCAGCTGCAAAGCTCCAGGCTTCAGTTTCCTCCTCTTTCTAAGACCCTGTAACGAATTACAGATGTGAGTTCCACAGCCGGTGTCATACACCCATGAATCACTCTTAGAAAAGGAAAATAATTCAATTGTGAAGATACCTGAAGTACTAGTCCCACCAGTATTCTTTCTCTTCTTCATCAACTCAGCTAGGTAGGTAGGACAGTTCCTCTTCCAGTGTCCGACTTCACCACAATGGTGACAGATCTGGTCCTTAGCCTGATGCTCTTTAGGGGCCGGAGGGGTTTGCTTGGCTTTAGGGATATGGGCAACAGCCTTGCCTTTACCCTTGCCATCAATCTTGCCCTTCCCCTTATTCGGTCGTTTAGCCTTTTGGATCTTACCCCCCTTGATCATAAGAACTTGGGGTGTTTCAGTGGCCTTTTTAGGAATCGTTTTTTCATACTCGACAAGCATAGCATGAAGCTCAGGTATAGTCTTAGTCATACTATGCATGTTATAGTTGCGCACAAAACCCTCAAAATCCTTCGTAAGCGATTTGAGGATCATGCCAACTGCAACAGCACGATTATACCCATAATTGAGCGATTCCAATTTGTCAACGTAGCTCTTCATCTTGAGCACATGACTACTGACCAATTTACCAGTTTCAAGCTTCAAGTCTTGGAGTTCCACAACTAGGTCGAACAATTCGACACCAGCTTGTTTTTCATACATCTTTTTCAGCTCTTTGATCATATCACAAGGTGTATGAAATTCGTATTGCTTCTGAAGATCAGGAGTCATACTCGAGATCATCATACAAGCAACCTCATCGTATCTGCTGTACTCTGCGTTGTAGAACGCTTTCTCTTGCTCAGAGGCATCAGCAGCTGGCTCGGTCGGCCAATGATGTTCAAGGACATCGGTCCTCCGTTCAACTCTAAGGACAATCCTCAGTTGACGGTACCAGTCATTGAAGTTAGATCCGTTCAGCTTTTCTCTTTCAAACATTTGACGAAAAGCATGACCAACATTGTTTTGAGGAGAGTTTGTTGCCATCTACAAAACAGATTAAGTTCAAAAATCAGTATTTTCGATAATCTTTTCCTTAATAAATTTAATTACCCAATGTTTAAACATTTTAAACAATTAAGCTTTATTAAGGCTAGGATCCAATTGACATGCCATCATTTCATCAGTTGATCTGCTAGAAATGATGCATTCAAATGGTAAGTGACGATCACTAATTGTATTCCAAATACAATTCCTAGATTTTATGGGACCTACAACTTGCACCAAGTGATTTGTAGTCATGTTTCATCCCATCTTTTGCCACGGGCTAAGGGTCTCACCGCCTAGCTCGCTTTAAGTCGTCCAGCCAAGAACGCACAAATTGTCCACCATTGTGTACCAATGAGTGGGAATTTGCCATGCAAATGCCATTTTACCATTGTGTACCAATGAGTAAGATGACACTCACAAGTGTCCTTTACAAGGTGGATGGCAAAGACTTAAGTTTAAATGGGTCAAAGCAATTTTGATGTGTTATCAAAAAAGTTATGTGTGAAGGCTCATGCACACCTTTACCACATAATGTGTTTATAAAATTCTTAGTTTGTCTTCCAAATCAAAAGAGCTCGGTAGCTCCATTTGCAACACACAAAGAAGCGTAGGGTGAGGTTTGCAACTTTTGCAATTAAAAACCTACCACTTTAGGGAAGCAGAGCGACCCGACTTATACCTCTCTTAGAGTGTGTTCAAATGGGTGAGCCGGTGTTTCTTTTGACTTTTAGGACACAAATTTTATTTTATAAACAAAATCATATTTCAATAGTTCTTTTAGCAAATTTCGATTTTCATAAAACAAATTTGCAATAAACCTTTTATTATGTCACAATTATCAGATAATCACATAATCTTAGGGTTTCTAATTATCACATATAATTTTAATTAAATCCTCTTTGATTTAAGTAATAACCATGAACGATTTGCATGAAACATCATGGTTTTTACTTCTTTTTAACACTTTAAACTTTAAAGGTACAACATGTTGTTCATAACAATTATCTAATAATGATAAAACTTGGATTTATTATTTTAGATCACAAAAATCAAATTTTTAGAGCTAAAAATTAGGGTTTCCGATTCGTCAAGAGGTTTTCGATCCATAATTAGAGTTTACGATCGGAAAGCAGGGGTTTCCGATCGAAACAGGGTTTTCGAGTGGGTCGGAAAAGCCTTTCCGATCGGAACCTTTCCGCTCGAACACTTTTCGAACGGGTCGAAAAGCCTTTCCGATCGGGCACTTTTCGAATGGGTACTTTTCGATCAGATCGTAAACCCTTTACGATTTTGATCGAGAAGTAGGGTTTCCGGTCGGAAAACAAGGGTTTCCGATCCGGAATAAGGCTTTCCGATCGGAAAACAAGGGTTTCCGATCGGGTCGAGAAGTGGTTTTTCGATCAGGGACTTTTCGATCGGGTCGAAAAGTCCTATTCCATCGAATTTTTTCCGTTTTTACCAATTGCGAAACTTTTTCCAATTGTAAAACACGCTTTTTTAAATGAATCGAAAAGCTAGAATCTTGTTTTGGTTACCCCCCTTCCAAGTTTTATTCCCGGTAATTAATTAAAATCATAGGTGGCTCGTGATACCACTGTTGGGTTATATAACTTTTATCAAAACACGAGTACGCAGCGGAAAGAATCCTATGAATTAATCTAACTAACCGGTATTAGAACGTGTACCTTTTTAGCTCGGCAAGACTTGATCACTTGGAGGATTTGAAGTAAATCCCTCTACGATCGCACACACGACACACCAATGCTATGTGCTAGCAATGATCACGAACACCTCTTGATGTAGGCTTGGTCGAACCACACAAGAACCGAAACCCCCTTGGGTTTTTCTTGTTGCCGTAAACCGAGAGAGAAGAGAGAGAGTTTTAGGGTTTGGACTTTTGTCAAGCCAATCCAGCAACTAAACCTTAAACCCCTGAGGATCTATTTATAGGTTTAAAAGACTTGATACCCAAGTTAGGGATTGTGATAATCCCCTAACCGAATTCGGCCTAAAGGGCTTATCACAAAGCCTATCCCAATTGTAATCCAATTACAACTCTTTCTAATTACAACTAACACCCCTGTTAACAATTAACTTGTCAGTTTTTAACGAAACCTCGTTAAATGTTCGTGATAAATATTAATTAACCATTAATTAATATCAATACATTTGGTGTCGAGACGTGTGACCCCGTAGGCTTAAATAATATCCGGACATACGCTTACTATTACATGATCATATCCCTACAAAAACTTGGAGTGATGTGTGGTGCAAATCTAGATGTAAGAAGAATATGGATTGGGCATTGTAAACATGATGTAATGGTGGTCGGGTCCGGGGTAGCACCTTGCTATTCCTGGTCTCGTTTTTGGTGTTTTGAAATAAAATTTGCTGTTCAAAAAAAAAATAAAATAAAATAAAATAAAAAAATAAAACCCCATATTTGAAAATAAAGGTTTATATTAAATCGACCATTGTAATTCTTTAAATATTTGTTTTGTTAAGTTTTAGAACTTTTAATGATTCTTATTTGATAGATAGATATAATTAATTAATAACCTATATCTGGTGATAGAGCTATAATATATGGGGTTGTATGACTGGATCCACTAAAAAACACATTTTGTCTAAAAAAAATAGGAAGAAATCTGATACATTAACTTTATAAATCAATAATTGATATTTTTAGTGCAATAAAATAAGAAGTGGAACAATATTTTTGGTATGGTCTCTTTTGTTAATTTTTTAAAATTTCCCTCATATATTTAAATGTTCATAAAATTTTTGTATGACTTAATTTTTTTTTTAATTACTCATAAAATTGAGAATTCTTTCTCTTTAATTTGAGTACTATTGATATATAAAAAAACTATAATTAATTTTTTCTATTAATAAGTGTATTGTTTGGTAATTATATGTACTGTTTTACGTTAAAACAATATGATTTGTACGGTTTTACGTTGTATTTTTTGTGTTAAAACAACTATTTCTGTATTGGTTTACGTCAAAACAATATGATATTTATTGTTTTGTATTAAAACAACATTTTGTGTTTTTTTAAGTAAAATAGCACGAAACATTGTGTTGGTTTGCAATAAAAAATGTACTGATTTTATAACGCAAACATTATTTTTAGGAAAAAAGACCAAAATAGAATTTTTAACTAGGGATGGACCAAAAAAGCCTCATTTACCAAAAATGTTCTCAAAATAGCCTAATCACGGTCGCAGCTACCTTATTCACGGTCGTCACGACGACGACCATCACACTTTTAAATTTAGTTTTGGCATTAAATGAAGATTTTTATATATATTTATAAACCGCAACTTCATTCAAACGATCGTATCTTATTCATTCTTAACCGAAATATGAAATTGAAAATACCGTTGTGCTCGAAATCGAACGACAATCGGAACGCCATGTGGTATGACACGGTTTTGTGATGTTCTGAAAACCCGAACAAACAAGGTCGCCGGCGACCGCGTATTTCCGACCGGTGATTGACAGAAAACAGGGTCGCTGGTCGTCTATGCGAGCCGGTCGAAAATACGCGGCCGCCGGTGACCGTGTTCGTTCGGGTTTTCAGAACATCGTAGGTCGGAAATACGAGGGTCGTCCCGAACGTGGACAAATTGTCGGTACGGTCATGGTGGGGCCGGCACACGGTCGTGGCGACCGTTTAAAGACGACGTGACGTGAAATTATTGGTTCTTAAGGACGGTATGTACTGTTGTATGTTAAAACAACATTATTTGTGCTGTTTCGTTTAGAACTAAAATGTCTTCTATTCTTATTTCTTAATTGTATAACATGTCAAAGTTGTATTGGTTCCTACTTTTTTTTTGAACGGCCAACGAATAGAATAAACCCAGGTACTTCGTACGGGGTGACCCAATGGCTAAAGGCCACCGCCAGCTGGCCCAACCCAACCGTACGGAGCCCTTAAGTGTCCATGTGACTCCAGTTCCGGGGGAAAACCCGCTAACCCGCCCACCCGTAGGCACGACGGCGAATTAACGGTAAAACCCGGTCGCCTCAAGGATCGAATCCGGTAGTATTGGTTCCTACTCTTTTAACAAAATCAATTTTCTATTTAATCTAACCCTATAATATATCATATTCGTTATAGATTATTAACTATTCCTTTCTCTCTAAACAACATGAAATTAGAAGGAGCAATAAGATCTTAAGTAGATATAATCGAGATTCATAAAAGTGAGATATTGACCAAGATTCCTTAATAAAAGAAAGGTTTCTTTGTTTTAATGTTATAGCTGATAAAGTTAGTTAAACAAAATCATTTTTTTACTAAAAATAAATAAATCATAAGGGTGCATAATAGTGCCTTATTTTTATTACATTTCGAGTAGATATGTTAAAAAAAACATATTTCATCCTAATAAAGCAATAAAATTGTGTCCACATGTCACTTTACTAGGATGTCCACATCATCGTCCACCTCAACAATCCACTTGTCAATCCCTTATTCAATATAAAAAAATATCTCGCGGACCCTTCTAACCCGACTTTCATATCGACCCGACTTCACTTTCCTAAACCTAACTTACGTTTCTCTCACTCCACCGGTCTCCATTCACGCTGTTTTCCTCTCAACTCTTCGATCTCCGATCTTTCACTATCTTCCTCTCCACTCTCCGATCTCCAGTCGTCCCCTCGACTTCAAAATATCGCAATAGAAAGCAGAAAAGGTCGGACACATGGAGGAGGAGATATGGGTTCATAAACATAAAAACATCTTTTCTCCATTGCTCTAACCATAATTTAGTTTTATTTTCTCTATCGCTTCTCCCTATTTTCTCCCCATCCATCAATCTGACGATGTTGCTGTTGCTTTTCGAAATCGATCCACCCTAACTGCAATTCAACACATCCGTTCTCTCCCTCAAGTCGAGCATACAATCAAGATCAGTATTAAGATCATCGAGGTAATCTCCTTCTACCCTAATCTGTAAGCTTTTCTACCCTATCATCAAGATCGTCTCACCTCATTAGGGTTCGTAAATGATTATGAGATATATGCTCCTTCATTTTGCAAATGATCGAATACGGTGTGTAAAGGATTTTGAGATTTCTTTTGTAAACAAAGCGTAGTTAAATTTTTATTTTTTGAAATCTTGGTAATGATCGCTGCTATTTGTGACCCTTAAATTGATCGCCATTTTCAAATTTGATTTTGAAGAAACCTGTTGTTCTAATCAAATACGTTTAATCAGACTTATTGGTTTCCTTTTCTACCCTATCATCAATTCGCTCTGTGTTTGGCAACATTTTTTTTTAATTATTGAGGTACAACATTTTACTGATCTAAATTGAGCGTAAATTTGTTGCTTTCGAGAATGAAAAAGTTAAGGGTTGTTGAATGGGATAAAGAAAAGCCTCCCAGCACATCATACCATTTTCTTTAGTTGATTAGCTATGCTTCTTCTTCTGCCTCATATTATTTCTATACATTTTTAGGTTTAGGCTTAGTAGTGCAAAGAAAAGGGAATGTTCTTTGTTGGTTAATTGATGCTTCTTTTGTATTAATCTTCAGCCAATGGAGAGGCCATATCTAGCACGATTATTACAGCTTTGATGTTGATTCATTTTGACGACATACACTGCTCCATCAATCGTCCGTCTACTACCACCGCGATCTTACCATCTGATTAGTGATTCTTTTTAATTGGATATGAGTTTGAGGTAAGTATTCTGATCATAAATTTCTATCCATTGTCATAAGTTTGTTTATGTGAGATTAAGACAGATATGCAAAATTTTGTTCGTCTAATCATAATTCACTAAATATTAACTTTTTTATGCTGCCAATAGTATTCAAGCATAGACTTTCATCTAATTGTATTTCCTCTTTTTATAATATTGGTCATCAAGTTCATCCATCTCATGTGTCTGTCTTGATTGTCTTGGAGATTGCTTAGGGGTTCCACTCACCTCTAGGTTAGGATTTTGACCATTATTTGCAGAGAGCTTCAACAATAACGAAAAAAGATGAACCAAACAACAATTAGAATATTGTAGTTAATAATAATAATACAAATCCACAATCATGAAATTTAAATAGTGTTGTGTCATGGTTAAAGCAGGTTTAGGTTGAAATGATCAATTAAAACGTGTGAATACATTATACAAAGAATATATAAATAATGGCTAATTCAATATTTTATATGAAAATGTAAGATAAAAGGTGGTTCTATGATAGATTTTTGTTCTTTGAGCTTAAATATTTGAATGAGAAGTCTCAATGTTGTTCATATTAGGAGAAAAGGAAACTCATATACTTTATAATATGGTGGTGTCAAATAATAGAGGTTGTTCAAGAAGTGTGAAGATCATATTGGATACATTTAAATTAGTGAAGATCAAGAAGTTTGTTTGCCTTACCACCTAACCATAGTTCCCTAATTCTTGATCCATTAAAATATGCAGATGAAAATTGTGATCAGGACCTGTTGCTAGATGTGCCATCCATCACACATTCACACACTTCTTTCCCTCAAGCATAACGTATCAACCAAACTAATAGGTATGATTTTTGGAAGTTTGTTTTCTATAACTTTCGTTCTACATGTTCCTATATGCTTTCTACCTATCATTCAGTTAAAGGGTTGGTGGAGATATAAATTTGAATTCTCTATGATAACTTTGACTTTTAACTTCATCATTCTTTGCATCAGCTAAATGTTTTTTGTTCATTTTCAGTTATAAATGTTTAATGTGTTAATATGATCACTAAACTTTACTGATCTTTAATGACCAATATAATGATTTAGGTGGTTCAATGGATTTGAGTACTTTGTATAACCTTAACCTGTTTATAGTTTCTACTTTGCCTAAATATTTTCCCACTCTCTTTGCATTCTAATAATTTAGTTTTATGAACTTCAGAGTTTGATGACTCTTGCATAAATAAGTTACTCTATTAAAAAGTACACACTTTTATTTACTTTATTTTTTATTGTTCTTCTTTCAGTGCAGGGCCTATCCGAGTTATATTCGAGATGGATTGATATGCAAATATGAAAGTGCATGTGGTTTATTTCATAGTATAAAGATCGTTTTCACTTGATATTGTATTCCTCATTCAACCCGTGTATTACACGGGTTACTAACCTAGTAAGATAATCAAACAAGATAATTTATGACTAAAAACATGGAAAGACGGTTTTGTGTGTATTATATGATTGTTTAATAACAAAGAAACACAAGTACGAAATGGCTTTGGCCGGATACCAAGAAAAGGAAAAAGTCGTCAAAGCATCTTCTACTTCCAAAACAAATTAAGACACATTTAACGACGTTTTTGCTTAATCAAAAAATGCTCCATTTGTCTTTTTTTTAGTAGTTAAATTATCACAGCTGATTTTTATAAGAGAATTTAAACCCAGAACCTTTTAGTTATATAATCATCACTTTTTCATCAAGATTTAAAACACGTTTAACCAATAACATTTAGGACTCTAAATTAAATTATCTACCTACTAGAATTGACAGACTTTTTTTTTTTTTTTTTTAACGGCTAAATTTTTATTTTTTGTCATCAATGTGTTTTGAACCCTCACCAAATGGAAAGGCTATGTCTTATCCAACACCAAGATACCATTGGGACAAATGCTCCTTCGAATTGACAGACTTAACACATGATTTTTCTAAACATATATCTATGTTTATATAGAAATCAACAAAACTTGATAAACGAAGGTTTGGTTTTGACAATAACAGAACATCTACCGATACATCACCCGTTACAACCAACCATCAACAGGTTTGCCTTTAACAATAACAGAACGTCTACCGATACACCTCGCTTTACAAACCACCATCAACCCTAAGGTGGCGTTTGGTATATGAAATGTAATTAAATTGAAATCATAAAGTTTTCATTTTAAAGTTGTGTTTATTTGGATTATGAAAAATTTAAATTGGAATAAATTACTTTTATTAATTGAATTTGAGACCATATGACTCATGTTAAAGTGAATTATTTTTTAAGAGATGTTGAAATAAGTACTAAATTTCTTTGATTAAATGATTTTATTACATTTTGAATTCCTTCATTACCCAATTAAACATAACCTTAAAAGAAAAATTTTAAAATTTCAATTCTATTACATTTAACGAACTAAACACCCCTAAAAACATCCATGATATCAAACAAGTGAGGCATCCATGATATCAAACAAGTGAGGCAACATTTGAAAATCAAACAATATATACATTGGAGGACTTTTTGTAGCCTGAAATCTAATTTAAAGCATTTAAGACTCGAGTATGCTTATAATTTTAGTACGACAAGAAATTATTTCAATTTAAAGTGGGTAACGTATAACATAAAGTTAATACTTAATAGTGAACCATGGCCTTGTAGCCTAGTGGTATGGTGATTGCCCCTCCATGTAAGTGGTTGTGAGCTCAAATTCTTGCAAGTACACGGTTGGTGGTATCTCGGGAAAAATTTAGTTGTTAAAAAAAAATACTTATTGTGAGAGCGAGTGGTTAACGAATGACAGATTCAAATGAAATATCACAAAAGGTAAAGCTTCGCTAACACAAAGAATGAAATGAAATGTGAGAAAAGCTAAACTTGATTGCCCCCAATCGCCATCCACAAATCAACAAAACATGTCACAATAATACCACTCCTGATCCTAAAATTCACTAATTTCACCATCTTATTCTCTCGTGGAAACAAAAAAAACGCTCTTTCTAACCCAAAACGGAGCGTTTTCTTCATCTCCTCCACGACCACCACTGTCTTTATTCAACATCATAACCTCTTGATTTGATCCGATTAGTTTCATCCATTGACAAATCTAAAACAAAACAAAATCCATCATCTATACTAATTAACTACTATAGTATTCCTATATTTATTCCTGAAATTCCTAATTTCTTCAGTAGGTCCATTCTTGCGGCAGCCTGAATTCGTTCATGCTCGCCGGTGGTGGTTGCCGATGGTTGTTCCGCATCTTCTGCTGCGCCATCATCGCACTTTTCCTGTACATCATCTCCGCTTCTGCAAACATTACAAAAAAAGAACGATTAGAAGTAGTTCTGATTAGGAAAACAAATAAAATTAGGTTTGATAAAATAGAGAGAAATTAACAAATTACCGAGAGATCCTCCTCCATTGCAACGAGATTGAAGCTTCGATTGTTCACCTCCCATGGCTTCCAACTTCAGATCCAGAGCCCTCACCACTCTATCCGGAAGAAGAACTGTAGAACAGCCTGTAAAATTCCAAAATAAAGTCAGATCTAGAAAAAAAGTAGTTCCAATTTTCAAATTCTAACTTCACTAAAATCCAAAAATACAGAAAAGGAAACAAAAAATGTAGTGTTCACACGAACCTCGGTTCTTAACAGGCTCCGTCGGAGCTCCGGGCTGACGTGGCAGGAAAACGCCGGTACCGGTGGATTCACGTTTCGCAGTCTGGTTTCCAAGGAAGACGGCACGCATACCGGATCCCGTCTGCCGTTGCGGCGCCGGTGGTTGAGGTTGTTGAGCGTTAAGCCACGCCGGAGAAGACGAAGCCACCGGCCGGACGTTACGAGTTTCGTTCCTTGCTCTGTTATGTAACATCATTTGCAGATACTGTTGCTTCGCTATCTGCAACTCTTTCATCTGCTGAAACTACAAAAATTAAAAAATCATAACAAAAGTTAATGAAAACTGTTGAAATAATGAACAATAATGAACAATATCGGAGGTTTCCGGTACACCGGACTCACCTGAGCAGCTTGAAGCTGTTGATAATGGAGGTTAGGGTTCGCTGATTTACGCGCAGGTTGTTGAGCCACATGAGTTTTGCTAGGGTTATAGTAGCGTGAAGCAGCTTCTTCAATCATCCTCATCCTCGCTACTTCTCCGGCGGCCGCGTAAAGTAGATCCAGAGAGCGTTGGTTTTGCTTAACCCCCGCCGCCGTGGCCGGCGGCGACACGCAGTTAGGGCTTCCCCTACTCGAGCCATGTTTGCACCCACACAGAGTAGATTGTGGCGAACCGGCCATAACCCTAGCCCCCTAAGTTTTTCAACAAAATTAATTACCCCAATATTAGTAAAATCGTTAACAAATAAACAGAAATAAACACAGAAAAGTGAAAAACACAAATGAAAAAGAACATTACCTTAGAGTGGTGATTTTGGAAGTTGAAATTTGCATCTGATTTCCAGAAATTTAGAGTGGTGTTCTCGAGCTTTTGGGTTAACCCGTTGAGATAATCTTCTTCGTCACTCTCCGTCTCGGTGGAGCCCACCACAGACTCCACCGGAGAGCTCACATCGGACTTCGGTCCGTACGACCCGAACCCGTAGAAACCTGACGAACCACTGTTCAGACCACCGCCAATGGGAGCGCCGGAGATGGGTTTGAAATCCATGAGAATATCTTCGTCGTTTAGGAACTCCGGCGGTAGCCAGAACTCTCCGTCGGCAAGCTCTTGCGCCATTGAAGAGTTACTCGAAGGTTAAGACAAAAAGGAAACAGCCGATTTCTCGGAGGAGTTGCAGTTACGAGGTTTACGCCGGCCGGCGAAAATTAGAGAGAAGTTGCAGAGAGATTTAATTTGGAGGAGAAGAGTGAAGGGTTTATAAATATGGAAGAAAGTGGTGGGGAGAGAGTGAAGGACACGCGCCTGAGTAGAAGGTGGGGGGAACAAATGGTTTTTTTGCTTTTCTCCAGGGTATTGTATGGAGGTTAAAGTGATTTGAAATACGGGTCGGGTTACTTCATGGAGATTACCAAATGATATTTTGATTTTTGAATTTGAATTCTACTCTAATTATTCAATTAGTCAAGAATATATATATTTTTAAACTTTACTTTTACTATCAAAGAGTTCGTAAGAAAACGATAAAAATTTTGTAAAAAATATGTCACTATCTAAGTAGCTATTTTTAATAGCAACACTTACAATGTTTTTGGATGGAAAAGAATATACATTTAATAGAGAGTGTAAAAAACTATTTTTATGATTAGTTTAAATTTTTTGAGCGGCTTTTGATCAATTTATTTATTTAATAATTATATAAATATTTAGGTGAAGATGGTGGTAGAGTCATGGTGTGGGGCCCATTGCCCCTGTTTATATGGTTGTACGGCGGTTTTTTCATTTTTGCAAGGATCGTGAGTTGAAGAGGCGGGAGAATGGAAGGAAAGTGGGCCCACGTCGCCGCTTCCGTTTCTGCGCTCATTGGACTGCGTCCCACTCCTTTAGTACACGTGGCAGTTATGTCTTGCATAAAAAAGGAATGTTACACTTTAAACCCTTTATTTTACCTCAAACTCATACTCCCCACCTATATTTGGTTACATTAGTAGGTTGAATTTTAGGAAAATTTATATTTTTTTAATGACCAGCAGAAAAGAAAAAAAAAGTCCCAACAATACATTCCCCATTTCCCCATTTCCCCAATCCATTTTTGGTGCCACCTCATCATTCCCCACCCCTTCCCATTTTTCCCAAATTTGTGAGTAATGGTTTCCCCATTTCCCCATTTCCCCAATCACTTTTTTATAATAAAATATTTAAAATAAAATATTAATAAAAACAAATACATTTTATAAATAAAAATTAAATCCTAACATTACAAAAAAAAAAAACTCCTAAAATTACTTATTTAATCCTAAAATTACTTATTAAATCCTAAACTTACAAATTAAAAAAAAAAACTACTTATAACACGCGAAGAGTTTGGCTCGAATTTTTTGAGCGATGGATTTAGCCTCCTCGCTTTGGTCCTTTTCAACCCTATCGAGCTCACGACACATTTGCTCGCGTTCAAGTATTTCGAGTTCTTTCGTTCGTTGTTCTCGAGCTTGTCGTTGAAGTTCGATCTTTTCCCGTTGATACTCGTTAAACGTTTGAAACTCTTCATGGTAAGCTCCACTCGAAGACGCTTTTCCTTTTCCTTTTGCTTTTTCTTTTGCTAAGCGTTTAGCCTTTTGGGTACCCATCGGAAGTGGTTCTTGGGTTGGGCTCTTGGGAGACGATCCACCTACACCGAGGTTGAGATCGAAAGGAATGGATTGGGCTTGCGATGGACTATCGGTGTTGAAGCTCCGATTTGAATCGGATGTTTTGCTTCTTTTAGAAGCACCTTGGTCGTCACTATAGCAACCATCGTCCACCGTAAATGCCCCTCGCCATTTTTGAGAAACTTTCACCACATCCCAAACCTCCAACTTGTCGAAAGCGCCCTTGTTTTCTAGTTTGAATCGATGATGGGCCGCCCTCATAACGTCTTCTTCGTTTTGCCCACTCTTTCGATTACCCAAAATGTGGATGTAGGTGTTGTTGAACTTGGTGACCTTCTTGTTCATGTCGCCCCACTTCGAGTACAATTGATGCTTGGTGCGAACAAAGGTATGTTCAAAACCCTCTTTGAAGTTGGGTGGAGGATAATGTAACAATTGATGCCAATTTGCGGTAATTTTGTTCCAAAACGATTCCCTACTTTGGGCGTCTCCTAAAATTAAAAAAAGTAAAAAAAATTTGTTAGTAAACTTTAAAAAATGTTAGTAAACTTTAAAAAAAAAAACAAGTTATAAAATATATATTTTACCCGCAATCGAACTCTCCGAGACATCGACCCAACATCTCGCCAACGCCACTTCTTCTTTGACCGTCCAAGGAGTAGGAACCCTTTTTTGTCGGTCGTCGGGTTGAGACGTTTGACCCGTCTTCTTATTTCGTTTGACGGTATGCTTCTTCCTTTTTGTTTGAGCGGGTTGGGTGGGTTGAGTTTCCATGACAATTTCTTCTTGTGAATCGGTTTGGTGGGTTTGGGTGTTTTGGAATTGGGGAAAATCGTCGGTACGAAGATAATCAAATTCCCAACCGGCCGGGGAATCCGCCATCGTCGGTACGTAACCGGCACTTCCAAATGGGTTTTGTTGAGAGGTGGGAGGTTGTTGATCGGAAGGGTTGTAGCTGGAAAAGAAATCGTTGAAGTTCGACATGGTAAAAATTAAAAGGAAGTTGGAGATTTTATAAAATATTGAGAGAGGTTGAAGTTTTTATAAAATTTAGAGAGAAGAAGTAGAAGTTTGGTGTGAAAAGGGGTTGAATGGTGGGGTTTAAATAGGTGGGAGGTGGTAAAAAGTTAAAAAAAAAATTAATTTTTTTTTAAAAAAAGGGAAGTAACCGTTGGTGGGGGGGGGGGGGGGGCCCACTCCAACGGCTACCTCCCCGTGTTGTTTTCTTCTCGGCGTCGGTACCCCAGCCCCACTCCCGATCGGTGATCCCGACCACCACGCAGTGGTGTTCCCGAGACCACCGAAGCCACCGAAGACCCCCGATCCCCCTCTCCCGATCCCATTACTTTCACCCTTAGAGGAAGATCATTAAGCAAACGGAGTTTTTTACGTGAGTCCGAGTTAACATCAATTGTTGAGTCCAATGTTTTAAAAACCGGTTCGAACCGGCGGGTTCAACCGCGAACCGCCCTCTTCACTGGTTTTTTATATCCCGGTTTTTTAGCAATAACTGGACCGGGTTAGACCGGTCGGTTTTCCGGTTTTTTCCGGTTCAAGCGGTTTTCTGATTTTTTTTATTTTCTTTTAACTTTTTTAATTTTTTTTAACTTTTTTGTTTTTTATTATTTTTTAAAGTTTAAAACTTATATTTTCTTATGAAATACATATTTGATATTATTTTTGAATGGATTATAATTGTATTTTAACTACTTTTGTTGGGTGTACAAGTTTATTAACATTTTTATAAAAAAATATATATAAATCCCTAACCGGTTCAACCAGCCGGTCGAACCGGTCCCCGAAGGTTTTCCGGTTCAACTAAAAAAATGGTTTTTAAAACATTGGTTGAGTCATTCCGAGGAAAACTCGCTCTTTGTGAGCAGGCTAGTGGTTGAACTTGTGGAGCTCTGAAATCGAATTAGCTTGCTAAAAGACCTATTTAGTTCTTATAAAAATATAAATATAATTTTACGCTAAATGTTTAATTAAATAAATTGAATAGCTTGCTAAAAGACCTATTTAGTTCTTATAAAAATAATTACACGTACTTTCATATGCTAAGTTTTTAATTTATAAATCGGTAAATTTTTATCTTTCCGTTTTGAGTAAACTTCATTTTTAATCCCCAATGTTTGCATATTTTAATAATTTTAGTCTCAACTTTTTAAAAATCTCAATTTAGTGTCTCACGTTTCATTTTTTTTTCAATTTCGGTCTCAAAGTTAACAGTTGTTTAAGGAGTCGTTAGACTGCCCTCATGTGGTCCCCAAATGAGGTATACTTTTATCATTTCCGTTTGTTTTAACTCATACATGAAAACAAAAGGAAATAACCAAAATACCCTTCACATGGGGACCATGTGAGGGCAATCTAACGACTATTTAAATGGTTATTAATGTTGTAACCAAAATTTAAAAGAAAAATGAAATATGAGACATTAAATTAAGATTTTTGAAAAGTTAAGATCAAAATTGTTAAAATGTTCAAACGTTGGGGACATAAGACGAAGTTTACTCTTTCGTTTTTATAGTAAATTTTATTTTCTAAGCTTTTAAATGATCATTGCAATGCAAAATATAAAATTTTCAAATGTCAAATGGTATGATTGCAATCATCGAGTTGGAAACATAAAGAAAAAGGGGTCAGGTTTGTAAATTTACAATTAATTCGGGCTTTTGTGCAAATTTTGAAATTCTATTGGGCAGAAATGGAAACATTGGAAAGTAAGTGGGGGTGTGAGGTGCGTGATTTGCGGTTGACGGTTATACCCTCATGGGATGAGTTGGAAATGACGAAATAGCCCTTTGTGGGTCAGTAATTCTGACAGGTGTGAGTGCGGCGGGTTCAGGTTATGGTATGGTGATGTGCAGGGATGATTTGATGGGGGTGTGAGAGAGGAGATCTTTTTTTCTCTGAAAACACAAGATTTTTTTCTGTTTTTTCAGAGTCACAACAAAGACATGGGAATGCCTATTGCACAATATTATTATTATCCACAACTTTATAAAATACTAAAATAGTAAATTTTAGTAATCTACTTGCGTTTTCTATGAATACTTTATGAAACTATCGTTACCTTTCAATTACTTCAAACAAGATGGTGATCTGTCCATATTTCGTGGTGTGTCACCAATTTACTAGTTAATTTAAATAAGTAAAGTTTTAGTGTTGTCAAAGTATAAAACTATATAAAGGTCGTGGTCAATGTCGAAAGCTCTAAAGTCTAATAAAAAACGAAAGTAAAAAAATTAAGGGTAAAAGTTTAAAAGTCTCGTGGTGAAAATATAAAACCATAATAATATACTAAAAAACGAAAGTGGAAAATTTAAGGGGTATAAACGTAAAAGTGTAATAAAACTAAAAAAAAGTTGTGGTTAAAGTTGAAAACTGTAAAAGTATATTAAAAACGAAAATAGAAAAACGTAAAATTGTGAAAGTTTCGTGACAAAATTATAAGACCACAAAACTTAAATAAAAAAACTTAAAAAGTTAGAGGGTAGAAAACGTAAAAGTATAAAACATATGTGAAAACGAAAGTAGAAAGTAGAAAAACGTAAAATTGTGAAAGTTTTTAATACCCTTATTATTAATTTTTCTCTCTCATTAAACCTAAAATTTTATAGATTCACTAATTTTTTCTCAAATATAGGGATTCATCAAATTTTTCCTCAAATATTTATCTCAACTCTACTCACAACTACACCTCAAATTTTACGTTATACACACAACCCCATTATAGAGAATGGGTTGTGAATGCTCTAAGTAATGTTATATGTGTTTGTACTAATACACTTCTTTTGATTTTTTTTCCCTTTCTATTGCTCTTATTGCGGGATTTTTAATTATTTTCCACTTACCTTTTAGGATCCCAAGGACCATTTAACGTGTTTTGATGTTGGTTCATGTGTTTTCTTAAACCTTTTTCATTGAAAAAGGTTCATTTGGCTACAAAACGATTTTAGCAAAGTTGTCCAAGTAGGATATATGTCCTCTACAAGATAATAATTATATTTGTATTCAATTCCATTAACAACAAACGGACATTTCAAGGTGGGTCCTTCTATGACAACACTGAACGTGTGCAACTGCTGGACGACATTGATGTTGTTGTTACCGGGTAGAACATAAATCATGAGAACAACTACTCCTATTATGATGTGGGTCTTGTGATCACTCCGAGTGTATTGCCATATTTATTATGTTGGGCGGTTCTGCCAATCCTAGTGAGTGCAGTTAACGCTCCCTAAAATTCCTGGAAAACCAAGTAATCATCATACACCATATATAAAAGTTGAGTGTCTTAATAAGTAGGTCGGAAATTTTAGGGGTAGGCTATCTATCGCTGTGTATACTTTTTTTTCGAAATGGCTCGAGTCAGATCGGTTCAAATAAAAATATAAAACCAAATTAATTCTAAAATACATAACAGGAGTAGTGAAGTACGTCAATTGTGATATAGGGAAACATTTCTTCTCGTTGATTAGGGTTATATGGGGAAATTGGTTTTTATTCGACAGAATTCGATGAAAGACTATCCGACTTTTCGCTTCTTATCTAGTTTTAAGGAGATATGAGATTATTGTGTGGGGCTATTAAAAGAATCAAATTAGGTTATTGTTTATAGGTTTTGAAAACGAGATATGGATAATTAGGAATTGGGGTAAGATTATTGGATTCTAGTTAGTTTCAGTCTTATAATAGGTTTATTATAAATTAGTGCATAATAGGTTTATATTTCTAAAATATTAATTTTAGAATTGGAAATTATCTTTTAAAGGTCGAGGTGGCTGACAAAATTATTGGGCGCAGGTCAAAATCAGATCGTGTACATACCAATAGAAAATAATTCATAGGTGTTGGCCGACCCCCATTAGATGACATGCACTAGGTACGGTTCTGTGTATCTAGTTTGAAAATAAACATATTTCGCTCTATAACATCAAGAGTTTGAAGAAAAATGACTTTCATCATTCTAAACCTTGTTTTGTACATATCACTTGTAAATGTTGGATTCCATGTCATCCCAAAAATACCTCACGAATAAGCCTTTTCATTCGTGGCTTCATGATATCTAAGAAAGAATATATGCTCTTGACATGACCATGTTTTTATATGAAATTCACAAACTAATTACACGTCATTTCACTCCACTCCACACCATTCCATTCCAATCTACATAATGTAACCTTTATAGGTGTTTTAGATCCTTTGATTGTGAATGCTCTAAACATATTTCCAACTATATATAGGTCCTTCAACAGTCAACACTACCGGGAAAACTTGAGGAAACCATTTAGCAAATATGACGGTTTCTATCCATATATCGTTAATGTTTCCATTAGCTGTAACTTTACAGGATGGTTATCAGGACACCCATGCGGAAAACCAGCAAACAAGGAAGGTAAAATGTCTTCTAAACTTTATGCATTAATCCAAAATTCAACAATAGTGAGATTTATATGTATGAAACAAAGCATATATATATAGATTGAATATTAATTGAGACGATGTAAATGATCAAGTGGGTCAGCAGATGGAGTTCCCATCCCACTATAAAAGGAATTAGCAACAAATGTCAAATGGTGGGAATTTTAAGGAACACTGGGACTAAGGTAGGTAAAATGTCTTGTAAACTTTATAAGATCCCAATCTAATCTTATACTTAACTCAATGTACGAATGCTTTTTTGCATGTGAGCTAATCAAACTTACTTTTCTTTCGTTGACTCTGTAGCGAAAACGAATTGAGTAATATGCTTCAAGGAAGGAAATTTACTTAAACAGTTACAATTTATATAAATAAAGGATTATATAACACAAAACAAAAATGCTCAATTGGCTACGTTGGGGTACCCAAAAACATTAAAAGTGAGAGGTCTAGGATTCAAGTCTCACCTGTGTCAAAAAAAATAAATGGGGGTTCGGGTTGAGCCAAGGGGTTTTCACACCTACGGTAAGTTTCCTCCTGATGGGAATGGAGATGATCGGGTGGGTGGGTAATGTCCCGTCAGTTATCCAAATTTACCATTAAAAAAAGTGATAGATTGTAGCGACTGATGACCCATAATATTTATTGACAGAGTACTGATGGAGAACGGATAGATTTGACGGAATTTGTGTCGCTACTCTTTTCTATAAATGTAAATAAAATGAAAAACATATAGTAAAAAAAAATTCAATCAAAATATATACCAACGTGACATAAAGAAAACGAAAAAATTATACACCTAAAATTAATAAAGACAAAGAAAATTAAATAACGACATACGAACCACAATAAATTATACGCCAGAAAAATAAAACTTAAAAAAACGAAAAAATTTACACCTAAAATTAACAAAGACGAAAAAACTAAACAACGACATGCGATGTGTCGATATATATATTTTTGTATGCTTACTACAAATAATCAAGTTACCTAATTCATAACGAAACACAACAACCAAATATTTCCATTGCGCCGAGTTACTACTGATTAGTAAGGGAGGACGGAGTGGGCGGCAAATTCTGTGCGGCGTCGGAAACTTGTTAGGCAAAATCGTCGCCATTCAAAATTCTTCGGCAAAAACTTCACTTTGAAACTACATCTCGCCGAAGAAACTTTGTTTGGTTCAAGATTTTGTGACCGTTGAACGGTCACTTTAATTAAAAAAAAAATCATTTACTTTTTATATATATAACCCACCATCTTCACACACCATTTCATCATTTTTATAAACTTCTTTCATTCTCTTCTACACCTTCCATCTTCTTCAACATACAACAAATTCATTCTCAACTAAATCCCACTTCAAAATGACTTGGACTACCAACGAGGAGGTCGCTTTGGCTCGCGCATTTTACAACGTGTCCGATGAGAAGGTTTTTTTATCACTCAACGGCGGATAAATTTTAGGCTAGAGTGCTTGACCATTTCAACAAAGAACTTGGTGGTACGAATAAAACCGTACACCAAATGAACTCGAGATGGCAAAAAATAAGTTCGAAGATTAACAAGTTCGAAAGCGTGTACGGCGAAATTGAACGAAAAGCTACCTTGGCGGATCTTGAATCGGGTTTTAATGTCTAAGGCGTTGTGCGAGTACCGAAAAATACATGACAGAAAGGGTTTTTCACACGTCGAGGTTTGGACCTTGATGAGGGACCGTCTCCAGAGGGCGTCAACTTCAAATAATAATATCTAAGTTTTTATAACTTTTATGTACACGCTTTATCATGTAATGTTTTTTTAGTGTATTTTTTAGGAAAAATTGCATGAAATAATCCCAACTTTTTCCCGTTCACAAATAATAATCCCACCTTCCGAAATTGCAAGGAGCAGTCCCAACTTGTCAATATTTTGCACCTAACAGACCCTCCGTTAAAAAAAATTAACGGCGTCAAAAAGTGATGACGTGGAAGCTGATGTGGAACTTTTTTTAATTTTTTTTCTTTTTAATCCCAAGTTTTCACCTTTTTGCAAATAATAATCCCATCTTTACATTCATTCTGTTTGACTTTTTGGAGTCAAACTTCATGTATTTTGACTCAAAAATTGGACCCGAATTTGAGTTTGTTTGTGTTTGTGATTGATTCCAGTAGTTATAGTTTATCAAAACGAATCTACCGTAGGTTACGAAAACAATTTTCATTGAGTTTTGTTCATAATCGCGAAATGGGGGTGGTGAACATGTTCTTGAGCTCATCAATGGTGAAATCTTTAATCCGTAACGGTTTTCTGCAAGTCTGGTTCCACTAGCTTCGGTTTGAACTCGTGAATTCAATGGTACAATCGGTTTTGAATTTCGTTCATGTTTGTGTGATTCACCATTGATGAGCTCTTGAAGAACACCATTCTTTGATAATGGTGAATCACACAAACATGAACGAAATTTGAAACCGATTGTACCATTGGATTCACGAGTTCAAACCGAAGCTAGTGGAACCAGACTTGCAGAAAACCGTTAAGGATTAAAGATTTCACCATTGATGAGCTCAAGAACACGTTCACCACCCCCATTTCGCGATTATGAACAAAACTCAATGAAAATTGTTTTCGTAACCTACGGTAAATTCGTTTTGATAAACTATAACTACTGGAATCAATCACAAACACAAACAAACTCAAATTCGGGTCCAATTTTTGAGTCAAAATACATGAAGTTTGACTCCAAAAAGTCAAAATGATTGAATGTAAAGATGGGATTATTATTTGCAAAAAGGTGAAAACTTGGGATTAAAAAGAAAAAAAAAAAAAGTTCCACATCAGCTTCCACGTCATCACTTTTTGACGCCGTTAATTTTTTTTAACGGAGGGTCTGTTAGGTGCAAAATATTGACAAGTTGGGACTGCTCCTTGCAATTTCGGAAGGTGGGATTATTATTTGCGAACGGGAAAAAGTTAGGATTATTTCATGCAATTTTTCCTATTTTTTAAGTAATGTAATGTTTTTTTTTCTTAATTATGTAATGTTTTTTTAAATAAATGTGGTGTTTTTAAAAATATATCTAGTAGTTTTTTTTTAAAATAAATATAGTGATTTAAAATTAATTACAAAATAAATTAACTCAAAACATTAAAATATATTAACCTATAATTCTGCATAATCCTCATCACTCCCTTCTAAAATCTTTCAAAATCCTTTAAAATTCTACTTCTTTCTCTCTCCTGCATGGCACACTCCTATTGGTTAACACCAATCTTCATAATCTTCAAAATTCTACTAATCCCCCTCCCTAATGACCAAGTTGCCACTGATCGCTAAACGCACTTGTTGCTTATAGGGCAAGTTGCCATTTGACCTTCACTTAACACTAATGATTAGTGACTACTACTAATAACCAGTTCATACAAACACTCAGATTAATTTCATACAAATTTTCATCAATCTTACAAACTTGCTCCATTTCCTTAGTTCTTGTCAAGGGGTTGATGCCCCCTTGGCCTAGGAGGCTTCTCCCCTAGAACTCGGAGGTTTCCAAGTGTTAAATTAGATAATCTCTAGCAAATGTGTATTTCACACCTCCTAATCTGTATTTATGTTTATTATGATTTCTTCGTTAGTCTTAAGTAAATTCAGATTGCCTAGAAGCGGCCTAATAACACTAAAATCACCAAATGTTCTTTATTAATTATCTTATTCGTTTGGAAGGCAAAACATCTTTACTATTCTTCCATAACAGCTACACGCACGATTGACCCATATTTATCTCTAGTTATTGAAGATTTTTAAAATACTACACTCAAACTAAGCTTCTGTACGTATAATCAAACACAATACTAGCAATAAGTATAATGTTGTTATAGAGGCTATAATGTTTAGTTTAGTCTCATGGAGATAAAGGTAAATTGATGATGAACAATGATACGATGGAGATAAAGGAAATAATTGCTGATTATAAAGGTATAGATATATAAATTAATTGAATATTAAAACCTAATGATATGTTATCATAATATCACTATTATTAGCGTGATGTTTAATTAATCGATTGAGACAAACATGCTTTCACTATGATTAAATCATATCATTATGACAAACACATATGGGTTGTCGAATGTTTGTATTTTAAAATGCCTTCTTGTCTCTTCGAATTTTTATCCTAAAAAGCCAGTTTATCAAGTACATGATCAGTCTGTCATATCATGTATTTATATATAGTATATTAAAACCAATTAAATATATTTATTTTTGTATTTTATCTTCATACATTGATATCAATTCTCCATCAATTTCGATAACTTTGTTTCATCTTTTATCAAATCAAATCACCAATTTACAAAGTAGATTCAAATATATCATCTATACTAGTCGGCAGGATGCACGGGCAGAACCAATAGCTGCTAATATTTAAGCGGTTGCCCTTTCTCGTAACCTCAATTGTGGGAACTGTTTTGGTAGAACCTATAGTTTAACAATGTTAAATATTAGGTGGAACATAATTAAACTGCAGGCTTTAATTTTTATTATTAAATTTTATCGTTCCTGTATCATTAATTAAAATTTTAGTGATATTGGTTTTGTATAGACTTATTTTATACTCCACCTCTTTTTTTTTTAATTTCTTTTCTAAAATGATCTTTGCAAAGTCTTTTAACTGATTTTTTCAAGCAACTATTAAAGATTTCTATTTTCACTCATCTAATGTGAGTATATATCTTTGGCTATTATGGTACTTTTCCTATTTACATATTTTGTAATCTTTTTATGCATCATATTTTATGATTCTTTTCATTTTTTTTAAATCGTTAGTTAATGGGTAAATCATATTCTTCAAATTCAGTGTAATTTGATTTTTCAAAATTGTGTAATTTAACTGTTAAGCATGCTGAATTTGTTACATCTTACCAACTGATATGTGGTTAACGCTAATCTCCAGTCTTTGTAGAAGACTTTGTGTAGGTCCGAGAAATTCACCTAATCACGATATTTAATCTAGTACAAGTGCGGAATCCTTGTACAAGACCGATTCAAGAATAATGATGAAGAGAACACAAGAATACGATGATTAAACAATGAAAACTTGAACTTGCACACAAGATGAACTTGTCGGGTACAACTCAGAAAATCGTAAACACACTTCTCTTGGGCTTACGATCGTAATCACTTTGGATCGTAAACACCTTGCCTGCCCTCTCAGAATCGTAATCAGCCACACCAAATGAGGAGGTCTAGTGGGGTTTATATAGCCACCCCATTGGGTTTACTATTGGGCCCCTTGTGGATCATAAACCCAATAGTAAACCCAAGCCCAATCATAAACTAGCCTAAATACAATAATCAAACTAGCCTATGATCCTAATTAAACCCTCTAAGCCCAACCCAACTTATTTAATATTACAAGCCTCATAATCTAGCCTCTACAATCTTCCCCTAGGCTTGTGATATTAAATGTCTTCGATCTTTGAAAAACTTCTTCTTGACTGGCTGGCATAGATGTTGATGAAGATTCTTTCCGCAGAAATCTTCAATGGGTTTCATGCCGGGCACTTGGGACTTCCTCTTGATCAGCATCAGCTTGAACTTCTTGAAATGAACAAGCAATGAAATGGAGGACTCTCATTGACTTGCTTTTTGAAAGAACTGGTTCTTGCTGTATCTTCGGTAACTGTCTTGAATCTCCAAAACAATTAGAGGTTAAATTTTGAAAACCCCTAACTGTGAAGAACTTGATTGTTGAACTTGGATCTTCATGATCTCTGACTGCTCTCTGCATCACTTTCTTTTTTCAAAGATTGACTTGAAATCTTCAGCTTCCCCTAAACTTGTGAGCATTTTCTTTGAAAAACTTTTGAAGCTTTTGGATACTTGTAAAGATACCAACAACTTCCCCTGAACAGTTGCTTTTCAGATGGAAGTCTTGTCCGGTTGGTTCTTTAACTTGAGCAGCAGCAACATCTTTCTATCATCAACCTGTCTGACACACATTTGAAAAAATATACTCTACCAGACATGTGATGACTGGTCTTTGGGTTAGGAGGTAATTATCATCTGTTCAGTTGATTCAAATTAACATAAGTTTAACCAAAAACCCTAATATAGATTACGGGTTTTCTATAAAACTTCCCCTGAACCCAAAGACCTCTAAAGACTTCCCCTTAGCTGATTACTTCCCCTCAGCTAAGGACTTCCCCTGAGATAATACATATTATCCTCGAGTTCCCTTCGGATACTATGTATTATGGAAGTCTTTTCGGATAATAAGTATCATCCTCGAGTTCCCTTCGGATAATACTTATTATCCCCTCTCCTTCCCCTAAAAATTTGTCAAGATCTGACGGAGGAAGTCTTTTCCATTAGATAATAAGTATCATCCTCGAGTTCCCTTCGGATAATACTTATTATCCCATACTCCTTCCCCTAAAAATTTGGCAAGATCTGTCGGGGGCATATTGTCATGCATTAAAACCCTTAAAAAAAACATATTTTGACTTCTCAAATCAACCTGGCCAAGACAAAAACACACCAAAAAGAACTTAACGACTCACACACGAAAGATAAAAACAAACATATACTTACCAATATCAAACATGAGAAAGTTTACAAGGGATCAAACCATATGAATCTGACTGAGGAACCCTTTTCAGCTTCAGTTACTTAACTAGTCCAGGTGATTGCCGGTATGTTTGTCCGCTTTAAACTCAAACCCGTTTAATCCCAACCGAATGCGTCATGCTTAATATAGTACATTATTACCGTCATGTTTAATTGTCCCCACACCCAAGCGTACACAGCAAAACCTACCCAACCTCAGAGTTTATTGAGGATTCACAAACCCCCAACTTGACGAACCATGCAACACCGCTATGACTACCACTTATTTTCATTAACCATCAGTTGGTGATCAGGTCGGCCGCTAAGCACACAAAGAAGACCAACTGAGTGATTATTTTTCATTTTCTTTTCTTTTTCATTTCTTTTTCTCTTCTTTTTCTTTTCTTTTTATTATGTGGTGTAGTCATGACAGCAGAGACATGGCGTGTGAGAGAGTGAATACTAGGTAATTACCACTCTCAACCCATTTTTGTCGGGACTCAGTCTTTTAAACCATGCAACCTAGGATGGGAAACTAAACATATATATCTTTTAAGTTCACTGCACTTTCATTGGAGGTCATAATTTTAGGTCGAGCCTACCGAGCATATCACCGTGGAGCTTGCCTTTCACTTCCGCCTTACGCGTGTCAGCCATCTCCAACCCGGTCATTCATTTTACTTCCCCTAAACTTCTCAAAAACAAGACACAAACAATTAAACACAAACAATTAAAAATTGAAAAGCACACTATTTTTGAGGGGTCAACTTTTTCATCTTTTCCATTTCTTCCCCTTGCTTTTTGATTTTTAATGTCACAATCTTGTGAACATCAATTTTTTTTTTGTTTTTTTTAACAATTAAACAAAACACACAAACACACACAAAATTTTGAAGATATCTGGCAAAGCTAAATTTCAAAGTATTGATTTGAAAATTTTTGTAAATTGGGTTTCATGTCATGCTCACCTCAATGCATTTGAAGTCAAACACTTAATCAATCAAGTAAGAATTTTAAGAAAAGGATTTGACCCAAAACACCCTTTGCTGCCTCATCATTCAAACAACCAAGTTAAGAACAGTACCTTTCATGCAGATTTTGACATTTTACCTCTCAAAGAGACATACCTTCCATTGTATAACTTACTTGTGAAGATTTGAAGATACGTCTCCTAAAATGTGCCTGGAACAATCACTTATCAACAAAGAGATTAGTAATAAAAATGTTAGTGATAATCCTCCTTGACTGTTCCTGCACAGAGTGAGAGATTAGTTAGCTAATAGTACCCATGCCATTGTTTTTCTGGGTACTCCTGAGGAATCAGTGAATGAAATTTCTTTTAAAAACATTCCTTTTGAAAAATCAGGAAGTTGGGATGATTCGGTTGTAGCTGCCTTAGCCTTTGGTTTCCAAGTTCCAGGTGATTTAACATTTGTTTTAGTCACCTTTGGAGTTGTGACCTTAGGTATTTCAACCTTCTTTGTTTTAGATTCATTTTTCAAAACAGTTTTTGTTTTAGTCACCTTTGGAGGGGTAACCTTGGGTTTTTCAGACTTTGTTTGTTTTGAAAATGGTTTCTTTACCTGTTTTTGGAAATTTTGGTAACTTGGAAAACTGTTGTTTTGATTTAAAGATCTTCTTTCAGCTTTGGCAGCGCCCCAATGTTGATCAGAGGGTTTAACCTTAGGAGTAACAGTCTTCATTGCCTTAGGTTTCTGCACCATCATCGGCTTAGACTTCACAGACTCCTGAGATGAAACCCTTTGAGTTTTCGGATAATAGGGTTCATAGGGGCGATACAGACAGTTCCTAGCAATATGACCAGCAATGCCACAATTAAAGCAAGTCTGCTTCTTTAGATAGAAGTCAGACGTGTACCCATTTGACTTTGGTGGCTGATATGGAGCTGGTTTGCTCTGTGTCTGCTTCTTTGGTCCATTTGCTGATCCAAGATTGACTCTTGGCTGGTTCCTCAAGCCTGTGTCGAACCTGTCTTTACTGTCTTTGTGCTTTCTTGATTCTTTGAAGTTGAAGCACCATTCTTGCAATTACAACAGCAACTGCATGATCCAACTGAAGAAATGGGAGACACAGCTACTCCCTTAAGTTTTTCATTCTTCACTCCAGCTGTTGGCTTCATACTCGGATGCTTAATGGTGATCTTTGGCTTCTCAACTTTAGCTTCACTGATCACTCCATCAGTTAGTCCCTTGAACTTGGAGGAGAAGGATGGTAAGTCATACCCTACATCTGATTCTTGGTCAAACATAGATCCAGATGTCATAAAGACCTTCCCCTCAGGCCGTGTTGTCAATATCACCTTTTCCCTTTTGACTTCGTCAATTACTTTCAAGCATGGGGTTTCAATTTTTGGGTATGGTTTCAACTCTACCCCAACATCATCAGACTTGGAATTATGACATCTGTTATACTCCTGGCACTCAGCATCATCTCTTGATACGTCCTCTATTCTCCCTTCACCATATGTCATGTTTGCCTTGTTGTCTATTTCCTCTTGAGTCAATGGTGTAGTTCCAACCAAGACACTATCAATAGGAGGAGCAGCTTCTTTATAATCTGACTTGGTTCGTTTAACTTGATCCTCACTAAGAAGTATTCCTATAATGTCTCTGGGAACTGGTGGAGGAATAATGCTGTTTGCAGCCAAGGCCTTATCAGTCTTTTCTGATCCAAATCCAGGTGTGTGTTTCCCAACTTGACCAGTCACCAATGTTTTAAAACCCGGGTCGAACCGGCCAGTTCAACCGGGAACCGGCCCCCTTCCCGGTTCTATAATAAGCGGTTTTTTGGGTTGAACCGACCCGGTGTGAACCGGCCGGTTTTGGCGGTTGAACCGGTTCAACCGGTTACACCGAACCGCCGGTTTTGGCGTTTTTTTAAAAAAAAAAACCTTAAACATAAATAAAGAACGGGAGATGCTTTTCTTGAGGGTCATCGAGAACCCTAGCTGCGCTGCGCTGCTGCTCACCCTGAGCTTTCATCGACCGTTGCTGCTCACCCTGTGCTTTCATCGACCGGCGACCGCTGCTGCTTTGCTGCTATGCTGCTGCTCACCGCCTCACCCTGATCTTTTCTTCATCTACCCCTCAATCGATTTCAACTCAATCGATTTCACCAAATCGATTTCACCAAATCGATTTCACCAAATCCGAATGTATCAGTCTCAGTCTGAACCTCAAGTATGTTTTATGTTCATGTTTTAGATCTTGTATTTGATTATGAACTTACAGAACCTCAAGTATGTTTTATGTTCATGTTTTATGTTCATGTTTTAGGCTGACCCTCAAGTATGTTTTGGTATATGCTTTGTTTATGAACTTACAGAACCTCAAGTATACTATTTTAAGGCTTTGTTTTGTTAAATAATGGCTTCTTTCCCTTTGCTTTTAGCTTATGTTTTATCTTCATCTTTTATAATTGAAGATTAGCTTGAACTTTGAAGATGTGGATTGAATTAAAATGGTGACAGTTTAAATGGATTAGATCATACCTTTTGTTTAGTCATATATAAAAGTTTGTTAAATAAACATGGGTTATAATATTGTATGAATGAAATATGGAAGAGTAGAGTTATAAATTTTATCAAAGTTTAGTTTTTTAAGTTTAGTTAAATAAACATGGGTAATAATATTGTGTATTATCAATTTATCATATGTGTAATCTTATGAATTATTGAAATCTATATATCTCAATCTAAATCTCATTCTACTGTTCATTATTGGTTTTCTTTGCAGAGTCAATCTCAATCTCAATCTACAGTTCAGTCAAGTGTAAGAAAAAAAACAGATAAAGCTTGGGACTATGTAGATTCACATGAAGATGAGAATGGGAAAAAAGTTTTCGTATGTCGTTTCTGTGATAAAATTATGCGTGGTGGTGGTATAAATAGAGTGAAAAGACATCTTGCACACATTAAAGGTGATGTAGGATCTTGTGCTAAGGTACCAGCGGATGTCAAATTTACTATGCAAGGTATTATTAAAGAACAAGAACAAAAGTAAAAAAGAAAGACTAGTGAGCTTGAAGATATCTTGGATGAAGATGAAGAAGATGATGAAACACAAAGAAAGAACCAAGCAAGAAAGGGGAAAAAAACATCCACATCAACCATGCATCCTTTCTTTACAAAAGGTACAAACGATTCTACTCAACCCTCTATTAAAAAAGCTATGCAAACTAAGGAAAGATTGCATGATGTTGACTTGGCCCTTGCAATGTGGTTCTATGATTCATGTATACCAATGAATGCCTGCAACTCTCCTTATTTTCAAGTTGCAATAGATAAAATTGCTACCATTGGTTATGGTTACAAAGCCCCTAATTATCATGCTTTGAGGGTCAATTTGTTGAAAGATGCAAAAACTCAGGTTTCATGTTTAATAGATTCGTTTAGAAGTCATTGGATTGAAAGTGGGTGCACAATTATGAGTGATGGGTGGAGGGACATTAGGCAACGTCATCTGATTAATTTCTTGGTTTATTGTGAGAAAGGGATTTCATTCATTAAATCTGTTGATGCTTCTGACATAGAGAGCAATTCTTCTAACTTGTGTAACTTATTTGCTGAAATTGTTGAAATGGTTGGGCCAAAAAATGTAGTTCAAATCATAACGGATAATGCTGCTAACTACAAACATGCTGGTGAATTGTTATGTGATAGATACCCTTCTATGACTTGGTCCCCTTGTGCAGCACATTGTCTCAATCTTGTCATGAAGGATGTTTCTGAATTAGAAAATGTGAAAAATTTGATCACTCTTGCATCTAGGGTTACCGTTTTTATTTATAATCATAAGTGGCCTTTGAATTGGTTAAGGCAAAGACCCGGTTGGACAGAAATAATTAGGCCAGGTAGCACTCGTTTTGGTACATCTTTCATTGCATTAAAGAGTTTGGTTGATCACAAAGATGATTTGCAAGCTATGGTTGTTTCTAATGAGTTTAAAAAGATGTTGAAAGTGAGAAATGCATATGATTGTAAGTCGATTGTGTTGAAAGAGGAATTCTGGAATAATTGTTTGATCACCGTGAAAGTTATGACCCCTTTGTTAAGACTTTTGCGTTTATGTGATATGGATGAGAAACCTTCTATGGGGTATGTTTATGATGGAATGTATCGGGCGAGGAAAGGGATTGAGGCATTGTTTAAGGGAAAGAAATCGTTATACAAGCCATATACGGATATACTTGATCGTCGTTGGGAAAATATGTTGAGTGCTAGTATTCATCGAGCGGCATATTGGTTAAATCCCGCTTTTCAGTATGATTCGAACAGTTTTTGTAAAGATGCTAATGTGGTTCGTGGTGTTCTTGATATGGCCGAGAAGAACTTTTCCGGCTTTGATGTTTTGGAAATCACAAAGGTTTTAGGCAAGTTTCGTGATGCTCATGGTACTTTTGGTAGGAGTAGTGCGGTGGCTTCTCGTAATGCTACTCAACCCGGTAAGATTTTGTCAGAGCCGGCCCCGAAAACCCTCAAAAAAGTCTGGGCCCTAGGCGAGGAAAAAAATGGGCCCTTATAATAAAAGACAAAACACATATAAAAAGACAATATTGGAACGAGAAATTGTAATAACATTAGATAAAGTCAATCTTTAAATACCTAAACAAATCGCGAGGCTCTCTTAGCGTTTTTTTAGTAGCAAACTTTTCCTTTCGTGTTTGAACCATTGTCATATCCTTGACCACACATATCATCAACATCAAGACCAAGACGCTCTAACTCCTCAAGTGTAACATCAAATAATCCTTTACCGGTGGTATCATTAACAATCAAAAAAACCAAAAAAGATTCCTCAACTTTAATAGAATTAGAGTTAAAATTGACATACCTCACAATTAATTACCATTTGTTCATGGTGACTTACATCGGGGGTGCAATCAAGGATGATGGAGTAATACTTCGCTTGCTTTAT
>JBCNJP010000007.1:96156593-96181421 GCA_039602395.1 Deinandra increscens subsp. villosa | reverse complement strand
GTAAACTAGAAACAGAACAACTAGACTCATGACACTCATTGACTCTCAAGCATTCACCATCCTCCCCAGATACATCTTCAATGCCTACAACATCTGCACATGTAACAGAAACATTAGTAGGACTAACATTATTGTTTAATGATTCCTGGGAAGGGCCTGGTTCATTTCTGTGTTCATCTACCTTGTTCTGACTACTCATCCCATATATTCCAAGTCTCTCTCTTTCTAACTCCTCTTCTGTCATAGGGGTCACACCTACCAACATACTATCTATAGGAGGACCTGCTTCATGATAACCTGACTTAGTTCTGTCTACCTGATCCTCCTCATAGAGCACTCCTATAATATCTCTAGGGATAGGTGGGGGAATTACAACATTTGCGGCCACGGACTTGTCAGACTTTTCCGACCCAAATCCTGGCGTATGTTTCCC
This sequence comes from Deinandra increscens subsp. villosa, assembly GCA_039602395.1. NCBI lineage: Eukaryota > Viridiplantae > Streptophyta > Magnoliopsida > Asterales > Asteraceae > Deinandra > Deinandra increscens. The sequence continues at coordinate 96,180,988 of JBCNJP010000007.1, read as the reverse complement.
TACTTGACCACAAGTGATAGCCTGAGATAGTTCTTTACCTGCCTGAAGCATTCTTTTGTTTCTTAATTTATTCACATCTAACTGAACCTGCATCTCATTGTTCTTATGTGTCAATTCATCTACCTGCTTTCTAAGGTCAGCTATTTCTAATTTAGCATTATCATACAGGATAGATTGTTCAGTTGCTATCTGTTGGTACTTAACAATATCTAGCTTTTGTGCCTTAATCTTTTCCTCGCCTTTTATCCATCTACCCTTAAATGAACTCCTCTCACACTTGATCTCAAACAATTCTAGTTGATAATTCTTACAGACTTGTCTAAGACCAGGTATAATACGAGCACAAGTGGGATCAGAACATACCTTGAGGTTCTCAGCATCAGCAACGTACGCTTCCTTGTCTTCTATCTCAGTCTCCTCAGGCTTTTCCTCATCAGTGACCACAAATGCATGATTTTCTTCATCATCCTCTTCTGCAGTAGCAATCAAAGCATGTGACAAACTAAGATCCTTCATCTGGGGGGTCAGTTCCCTCAGCTGGGGGGTCCAGTCATAACCTCCACCTCCCTGAACCACCAATGCCTTGTCTTCTCCTTTACCTTTTACCTCAGCTGCCTTCTTCTCTTCAACCCTCTCTTTCTTTGGCTTCGTGCATTCCCTGGCAAAGTGACCATACTCATCACAATTGTAGCACCTCAGCTTCGACTTGTCAAACCCCATTCTGATTTTATCCTGATCCTTCCAGACGTTCCTTCCAGTTTTGGCCATAAATTTCTTGGCTCTGAAAACAGCCATGGCCATTTGCCAAGAGACATCTAGCATCTCCACGTCCTCAGGATTTATCTGATTAAGATCACCAGCCACCATATCAGAAGGTACAAGATTCCCGGCCACAAGGGCATGATAGCTGTTCATGAAACCCATTCCAAGGGCAAAGTTAGGATCATTGACATCTCCAGAGTTGACACCTCCGCTTGAACTTCCTTGAGGCTGTGCCACAAATGCATTACCCATTGAAACTGAACTTGATCCACTTCCCGAGGCCTTTCCTTCATGCTTACCTTCAACTTCTTCAGATAACAGAGCCTGATTCAACTTCCCAGCCAAACTTAATGAGCTTATGTGGTTTAGCTCTCTCTGCTTATCATCTATCATCTTTGACTTCAGTTTGTTAATTAGTTCATCCAAAGTCACTTCAGTCAGTCTGTTGTTGTCTTTGATGATGGATATATTGGTGTTCCAAGATTTAGGCAGACTGTTTAGCAACTTCAAATTCTTGTCTTCAGTGTCCGGCTCCACACCATAACTGGACATCTCTGCCATCAAGGACACATACCTCTGAACTTGAGCCTCAAAAGATTCACCCTGGATATGGTTGAACAAGTTAAACTTCTGCTTCAACATCTGCTTCCTACTAGCCTTAATATCCGGATTTCCTTCATAAGCAACAATCAAAGCGTTCCACAGTTGCTTTGCTGTTTTGCAGTGCTTGAACCCTTGAGCGATGTCTGGAGTTAGGGCCATAGTCATTATTGCAAAAGCCCTCTCAGCCTTGTTGCACCTCTCCCAGTCATCATCATCATATTCATCCTCTTTCTTTTCCTTCCCTGCATTTGTTCCCGTTGTGTGTGTAGGCGTATACGGTCCATTGAGAACAGCCCTCCATAATCTCAGATCCACACTCTTCAAATGATTTTCGAATCTGTATTTCCACTCTAAGAAATTATCCGCTGAAGTCAGTCTCGGCGGACGAGTTATAGATCCGATCTCGAAATCCAATTTCTGATACATGCTCGGCTCAAAATCCATTTCAATAGCTTGGGAAAAAATAAACCTAAAGTCAAAAGTCCAAATAACTCAGTTTACGATCAACAGTCCCGATTACGATCCTAAACACCTGTTTACGATCCAACAGCACGATTACGATCGAGAATACCGTTTGCGATAACACGTGGCAATCGTAAACAGTTAACCGCCTTATAAAAATCGTAAACCCCGATTGCGATTTCCGATTACGACTCCGTAGTCGTAAACACCTGTTTCCGATTCGAACAACTCGTAATCACCCTTTTACGATTATGCAAAATCGTAAATGCAAGTACAATCGTAAACACCGAATCTTCTAATCGTAAACAAGCAATCTTCAAGCACACAACAATCGTAAACACACAGAAAACTCAGAAAACGCAAAGATCAGCAGCAGCACCAGTCGTAATCTCCTGAAACACCCTCGAATCTTCAAAAACTCGAACAAAAACCCAGAAATACTCTTGAATCAATATCGTGAGAGCCTCGAATCGAAGATTCTTGGCTCTGATACCAATTGTAGGTCCGAAAAATACCCGAACACACGATATCAAGATCTAACACGAGTGCGGAATCCTCGTGAGAGATTGAATCAAGAGAAATAGTAGAAGAATAGACTAGATCTTGTGCAAAGATGAAGCCTTGAATGATAAACGTCTACTAGAAGCAAACCAATCTGATCGTGAACACAAGAGAGAATGAAGAAATCGTAAATAGTATTTAGAATGCTTGATCATAAACACTTACAAGAGAGGCTTATATAGCCCTTACAAAATCGCAAACCTAGTTAGAAGCCCACATGGCCCAATCATAATCACTAACTAGCCCACTAACTAAAAGATAAACAAGCCCAAAACAAATGTTCATGCCTCATATAATTATAGCCCAACAGGAATTCATAAACATTTTGGAATAATGTTTGTTGAATTACTTAAGAGAATTTGCTAGAATTAGTTTCAGTTTCTAATCCAAACAATGTCCTTAACCAAACTCTATAAGAATGAAATTGAGATTCAAATTCTGCGAACCAAAACTTTCATATTATAATGAAAATTTGATTCTAATTTCATTGAATTTTGCAAATCATGTAGGCCTTATAATATGGATTTGCCTTGATAATCTTTTGAATCGTGTTAATCACTTTGAGATTAAAGTGATATATGTGGAAATTCTTCAATCGGTTAAGACAAAAAAATTCAAAAAGATATATGAATTTGTAACGATGAATTGCATAAGAAATTCGTAAAATTAAAATTTGTTAATATTTTAACGTTACAACCTTAATAAAATGAGTAACAGTTGATGGTTATAACCGTGCCTACCTCTATTATCACGAACATTAGCACAAAGCATTATCAATATTAACTTTGTTACTTTCGATCTATCAATTCCTACTGAAGTATAAAGATACTATCGAAAATGCATATGTACTACTGATGAATAAAGTTACTTCTGTTTAACAAAGTTACTATGGATGAAAAAAGTTAGAATTGATGAACAGAGTTACTAGTGAAAACCAATTTACTACTAATGAACAAAGTTGTTGTCGGCGACCAAGTTTGCTACCTACGGTTTAGCAACTATCAATCATCATTTACTACCAATCCGTCAGTTACTATCAATGATCAATAGTAACTTCCATTGTTTTATCAGTTCATTTTGATCATCAATTTCAAATAACTTAATATCATCGGCAAATCTTAAGCAATTTTTCAATGAACTTTTAATTAAATTGATGCAAATCCTCTAGTTGCTCTTAGTCTTTCAGTATGACTCTTTTTGCTGGCTTTCCCCTCGAACCCCCTGCCAAGGAGACAATGCCCCTTGAAACCCCCTCACGGTTTAGGCCTTAGGGGCTTCGCCCTAGCTAACAGTTGTAAAAGTTCTTATGTATTGAAGTTAACATAGTATTGAACAAGTGTGCATTTTGCACCTCCTAATTCATATCATTGTGTAATCTAACTTTTCATATGGTGTTTCAGTAATTCCGACCACACTAAAACAACATTAATGATAATAAAATAATCAACAAGTCAAACGCACTATAATTAATATTTCGTAACAGGTTATATACTTATATTTCTCGGGGACAATAAACAATATATCATGTCCTTAAAATATATATAAATTCCTTTTTTTTAACTAAAGTAATATAACAAGTTAATGGTTTTGATTAACTTGTTTTGGCTTTAATTCAAACTGGCATTCTTCCATGTTACGTATTACAATAATTTTGTTTGATATTTATTTTCAGTTTATTTCTTTTATGCTGGGCTCATTCACTAAAGTGTTGCTGGGCTGAATGTTGCTTGGATCCGGAAGCTAAGGAACCCGGGTTGCTCAAGTTGGATTTACTTAAAGCCTTAAGTTTAGGGTTTCTGATTGCGCTACTCGTTTTTCCTCTCATCCAAGATATTTTGAGTTGTTCTTGCTTCATCTTCATCATCCGTCTCCTAGGGTTTCGTTTCGTTTCGTTAATTCATATTTCATATTGTTTCAGTTGAGAGATACGATCATCACATGGTCGATTTGATTTGAGTTTGTGAGGGTATTTGTATCTCAATTTCTTTGTACTGTAAACTTGAATTTGAGTTATATATTGGGAATACACCAGGTTTGGGTATTTGCTTGTTCGATCCATGTTCTTTGACATGGTATCAGAGCCGTAATGGCTTCGATCGATTGTTGACAACGTATTTCTTCCGCTACGATCGTTTTTTCCGTGTTCGAGAGTTTCTGATAAAAAACCTTAGGTTCTTGACGAGTTTGAATCGGCTTGAAGAAATCGCTCGTGGATCTGATCAGTTTGGCGGAGCCGATGTAGATTTTGAAATTGCATCCAAGGAAGACGATTCCGAAGGGGTTTTGAATCAAACTATTCAGAAATTGATGCAAAAGCTCAAGATACTTGAGGACGGGAAGAGACAACTCGTCAACGATAAGGACTCGGTCGAGAAAATTAAGCAATCAGATCCTGAGTTTCGAGTCCGATAAACGAGAGCAGAGTCCGATTGCTGTAGAGCGGCGCACAAATCAAGACCGAGGCGTCGAGGCGGTTTACTTCGTTCATCCAGGCTCTTTCTTGCCACATTCAGCCGGTTTGTTTTCACCGGAGGTTTATATTGGAAGCTGAAGTACATCTGCCGATTAGATTACCTGTAGGACCAGAGGTGTATCTTTGCAAAGTCAAATAAAGAGAAGCAAAATTAGATTTCTACTCTAGTCTCCAATTTGGTGAGTTCTTTCTATTTAATTGTTTTCAGTGAAGTTTATGTATTATACGTGTTATGATTCTGAAGTATACTTCATTGTTTACGTATGACTTTATACATATTGTTGGTTTCACTAATAACTTTTTTGTGGTCTTGTGTGGATTTCATGCATTGTTTGTATGTGGCCTCCTTGTGTGCTGTATTTTAAACTACCTTAACTTCTTGGTAAGAATTACTCTGAGTGTCTTGGTGGTTTTCTGTAGCATGTGGTTGCAAAATCTGGCTATAAATAAGTTTTGTTCTGTGTATTTTTGTTAATTGAACATAGTGTTTGCAAGATTGCAAATCATGGAACCGGTTTTGTATAAACCTCATGTCATATTGCTAGTAAAACTATTTTTTGTGCTTATAAATGTGGTTATGATTTTTTATTTTTTTTTCAACGCACTCTTTTCCAAAACCAAACAAATCTCTCAGCTTATTAAAATTTGGTTAAAAAGGTGTATGTGTGATTTTCTATGCTAAATCACGTGTCCTGGTTTCTAAGTACACATAATCATAATGGTCTTATTAAATGGTTTAAAATATTAAACTTTTGGGGTAAAAATGTTTTACTAGCACACTAGGTTTTTCCATGGGTAATATGTTCCATATCTTGTGTCAAAGTTTGTTCTTTGTTAGTTGAACCGTGTGGCTCATTTGTCTTTACCAGTTGTATTTTTTTTCAAGACTATTCGTGATTATGACAGCCTTGTTTTTTTTGTTGTAGAATCATGTGATTCTTTCTGTCTAAGTCTGTTGTTAAGTCTGTTGTTGAACTTATGTCTTGTGACATATTTTTTAGTCTTAAAGTTGTGTGGCTTTATGGTGTTATCAGATGTATAGCTGATGATTCTTGGACAATCAGGTATTCCTTTGGTTATTGGAATTGCCGTTTGATTGTTTTCATTGTAAAGGTTATGCTATCTTGAATATGTGTTCTTCGATAGTGTTTGCCTTTATATCACTGGTCTAGGATTCTTCATGTTGTTTGAGTCTGACCGTAGTGCGGTTTGTCTATGATCGTCGTGTTGGTGATCATATTTGTTTCTTATTCGTCTCTTTGAGACTTCATCGCCGATCGTAGTGATTGTAGTTCACTGGTCTAGGTGATGCTTGATTTTTTTTTTGACGCTGGTCTAGGGTCGTTTGTAGATTCTTTGTGTTGTTGAGTCTAGTCCCGTTAGATCGTAGTGTTGGTTTCTATCAGTTTTACATGTTGTTGATCTGATCATATATAGACTTGTTCTGTAGTTGCATTGGTTTAGAGCGGTCATTAGATTCTTGTATTGCTAGAATCTGAGCTCTTAAGATCGTAGTGCCTGTCTGTACCAGACTTTATATCTGATATTGTTGCAGATTCATGTCATTTGGCTTATGTTGGTTCTGTTTTTGTAAATTTGTAAAGCTTTCTAAGAACGTCATATTCTCTTTAAATCCTTTACACGTTTCAACATGAACCAAGTCTTTTCAGATTTAACTCTGAATTTAAAAGTCGTGTGACTTTTTTCTTGTTTCTTGAACTTTGTGTTTCAAGTTTCTTCGGTGATGTTCCGAGTTTTATAGGGTATTGTGACTCTTGTTTTTGCCAAATATGTTTTTGACTTTTTGGTATCGTTAAAGAATTGTGTGATTCTTTGTTAATCGGAATATAGTGTTTTTTTCACATGTTGTTCCGAATTTTGTAGAGGTGTGTGCCTCTTGATTCTGACACGTATGTTTGTGATTTTTTTTTTGAATCTTGTGTTTCAAATTACCAAACATGTGTCTTGAATCCTGTTACGTGGTTACTTCTATGTTTGTTACACTTGTTCGTTCCAAATATGTTTCTGGTATCGTGTTTGAATCGTATGATTCATTATTTTTTTATGATATCTGTCTGAATCATGTTATTCAGATTGTTGTGTATCTTTAAACCGTGTTATGATGGTTTGTTTGACGTGTTCTTTAAACCGTATCATGATGGTTTGTTTGTTAGACTCATATGTCCTTTCTTCTCTTGTTGTATTTTCTGGTTAATCAAACCGTGTGGTTTCTATTTTTAACCAGTAGTTTTTGGGAAGATTGTTCTTGGATATGTTTTGCAACCTATTTTTTGTTTCTCGTGTGAGATATTTTACTTCTGCTTGGAAAATCATGTGTTTTTATTCAAGCAGAAGCTTGTTTTGGATGTGAACTGTAATCTGTTTGGATTTTGTGGTTCTGTCTGTTGGTTTGTTTGCTTGTAAATTGATAGTTTTTGTTTGAGTATATCAACTTTGTTTTTTAAACTCTTTACAAAGGTATTCGCATGCTTTCATTTTTCAGACGTAGAATCTCGTGATTCATGTTTTTTAGCATTGCTCTGAGGTTTTAGAGTATCATGTCTCTTGATGTGCCTGATTTGTTTATGATATTTGTTCAAACTGTGTGGTTCATCTATTTTAACAATTTGTATTGTCAGGAACTCGGGATTGGTCTTGTAATAACCTTGTGTGCTTCTCTTGTATGATATTGTGGTTGTTTCTGGTTGCAATCCGTATTTCTGTGTTCATCAGAATTTGTATGGTTGTATTTTTGTTGTCAAAAATATATCATGTTATTCTTTATCCTATTAGAATTGTGTATTAAGTCTACTGTTTGGTGTTCTTTGTATAATTGAAGATGTTTTTCTTTCTAGTTATTATACATGGTATGTGCCGACATATGTTTTTATATTTGGACGTGAAGTTCGAGTTAAGATTCACTGCTAAAATACTATTTTTTTGAAGAAATGTACTATAAAACTAGTTTTTAGTATGTTGGAATCTTGTAATTCTTTGGTTGTACTTATGTCATATATGAAGTTGTTTCTTATTTGTCAGTTACATGTAAAAATTGTAAGGTAAATGTTTTGGCACTAAACTGTAGTCTTGTCTTGTTTCTTGAATGCTGGTATTCATGTTGTTTAACTCAAAGCAAAAAAAAAAAAAAAAAAGTTTTATTTTTCTAGCTTCAAAATGATCACAAAGAATTAACCGATTATGGTTTTTTGTCATTATATGCTTTAAATGATTCCAAAAGTTTTTTATAACAAGAAGTTTTAAAAGGTTTTCTAATATTAAATTGCACAGAATCAAAACTTTATCTGAAGTTGGTTGATGTTGTTCTAATGTTCTTATTGTTTGTATTTTGACATATGTTGTGAATTTGCTGGAGCTTGGTGTCATTGTTCACTCGGTTATTATCGGTCTCTCATTGGAAGCATCTCAAACCATCTCCACGATAAAGTCTACTTGCAGTCTTGTCATCTCATCAGTTCCTTGAAGGAATGGAACTTGGTGGATGCATCTTGCAGGATAAATATTAATCTCTGGCAAAACAATCAGGGCTGTTCGAGTATCTCTCTCACAACACCGATTGGAATCTTGAACACTGGTTCGGTTGGGATACTGATTTACATGGCATTGGTTGACCTGCTGGCTGCATACTTCATGAACCTACTAAAAGAATTGGGGTGAAAGTTACTAAAGGTTATAATCAGATCTGAAGCGAAATCAACTTTCAGGGAAGTTTTTTTTAATATAATAATTGTCTTTCTTCCTACCTGTTGATTGATTTCGGTAAAATTCTTGAGGTTCGTGGTTTTTTTTTTTCGAATGAAAAGGAAAAAAAATGTGTGGTTTTTACAAAAAATCTGGAAAAATTGTGGTTTCTTATCTAAGTGTTTCTAATGGGAAAAAATTTAATGTTCCGCTGGGTTTTTTGGAAAATTGGAATTTGATTTTCACAAGCCTCTTATATTGTGTTCGGTTATAAAAATTTCCCTACAATTCTTGCAACTTGTTATAATTTCAGTGAGTTGTCATTTATCTTCGTGTTAGGTCTACTTTGATATGAGTTACTATGTCATAAATTGAAATTTGTTATAGATGTGTTTGCCGTTTGAATTAAGGGGGGGTGTTAAAAGTAATATAACAAGTTAATGGTTTTGATTAACTTGTTTTGGCTTTAATTCAAACTGGCATTCTTCCATGTTACGTATTACAATAATTTTGTTTGATATTTATTTTCAGTTTATTTCTTTTATGCTGGGCTCATTCACTAAAGTGTTGCTGGGCTGAATGTTGCTTGGATCCGGAAGCTAAGGAACCCGGGTTGCTCAAGTTGGATTTACTTAAAGCCTTAAGTTTAGGGTTTCTGATTGCGCTACTCGTTTTTCCTCTCATCCAAGATATTTTGAGTTGTTCTTGCTTCATCTTCATCATCCGTCTCCTAGGGTTTCGTTTCGTTTCGTTAATTCATATTTCATATTGTTTCAGTTGAGAGATACGATCATCACATGGTCGATTTGATTTGAGTTTGTGAGGGTATTTGTATCTCAATTTCTTTGTACTGTAAACTTGAATTTGAGTTATATATTGGGAATACACCAGGTTTGGGTATTTGCTTGTTCGATCCATGTTCTTTGACAACATCATATCATTTTTCAATTGACGGGCTCTTTTATTTTATGTAACAATGTATACATTTTCACACGTTACATCTCCCTAATTGACAAAGCGGTAGATTTTTGTGGCATTTTATCTCAAGAGGTACCTTTCTATTTTTGCAAATAAAATCATTGGGTACATGACACATGATTGATCTATAACAAGATAAGTAGTTACACTTCCAAACTATTCACCATCAAGATCATAGGTGTTCGTTCACCTACTCAAATTATATATGTCATGTTAGTTAGTTTAAGGTTCAATGTTTTTGACTTTTGTAAACATGTATAGTATATATAACATTTGAGAGAGAAAAAAAAAAGCATTATAAGTTATCATTTTTGTAATAGTCTATAGTTAAAAAACAATACAAGTATGGTTGAGGGGCCATTCTTGTGTCTATTCCATTTGCAACCCAAAGTCCACCCCCACATTGATTGGTTGATTTAGATCTATCACCAACAAACACCAACCCATGTGAAATTTGAGACCCATGATCTCAAGAGAACATGATAGATTGATGCCACAAATCTTGGTCCAATTATTTTGCAATTTTATTTCCTCTCTAGGTGAATAAGTGAAAAGTGTAAACTTATATTATTTTGTAGTTCAATATAAAAAAAATAAAAATAATAATAATGAGAGTATCATTTGGTAGTTAGGATTTGATCACATATTGTTTAGATTTTTATCAAGTGTTATTTATTTCTTTTAACTGCCGGTAGAATTTTTATTAAAAAGGAGAAAAATAATACTAGTAAGATGCTTGAAATACTAGAAATTATAAAAGAGAATTACACCAAAGATTCTAATCAAAGTCTCACATCTTACCCTGGTTTTGATCCACAAGTACGACTCTAATTTGATGCCTCCCAAGATTTTAGCTAACCTTAATTCTTGAACTGTTTTTCGTTACTAAACTTCCATATCCACCATAAAAATGTAACATCAATTAAGCGAAGATTAGTTTTGTACGTTCAACACTCAAATACATTATGAATTGTTACTTCTACTACACGGTATCCCACAAGGTGGACCTATCATTATTTGTGTACCACGCACAATATGATAAAAATAATTGTTAACTTTAGTTTTTTTTTTTTGTTACTTTAAACTTTTACTATTGTATAAAAAATGAACGGTCAGTATCATGTGATTAATTTGAGCACATTTTTTTCAAATTTTGCAATTCAAACTTAATATGACAAAATCAAAATGTTGACAAATGAATTCAAAATGCTTTGAACTATTTGTCTAATTACAAATTTTCTTTTTCGCATATTATTTGAATCTTCTAGACGATCGAGTGACGTCTGTATAATTTATGTTTGAACTCTGAAGAGGGAGCAAGTTGGGGTGTATTCTTGTAAATTAGTAGGTTTGAATTTTTATTCCCGACAAGTGTTGATAGAAAAAAATATTTATTAAAATGAATAATTTAAAAATTATTTTTAATTAAAATAGACTTTATTTTCTCATTTATAATCTTATTGGATAAAAGAACTAAGAGTTGTCCATCCACGCGTTGTCAAGGGCAACCAATTCATAAACCTATTGAAAATTTTGGAAGAAAACAGTAAAATAGTGTTTTTTCATCAAGTTGTAAGATTTTTTTTTATCAAATTTGGATAGAAATAACTATATGTAACGGAGGTTAATGTAGCTCGTATTTTCTGGGTCTGTGTCGTACGTTGTGAGGGTTTTCTAACGCACCAAACCACGTTCAAAACCAAGCTAAGATGAATAAGATATTGATGTTCAAAGTTGAGAGCTCGAAGGTGTGAAAGCTGTAAAAATAGAGAGATAAAAAGTCCAACTATAGAGAGTGGAAACTCATCCCACGAGTGATTACATAGATTCATGGTAATAGTAGGAACAATTTAGGGATTCCGGCAAAAACTAATTGGATGGGAACGTGGACTAATAAATGTTATACAATGTGAAGTTAAAGCAGGGGATTCGGTTTGCTTTTGGTTAGACAGATGGTTGTTTGATTCACCTCTCAAGACGTCGTTTTTAAATATTTTTATTTTAGACGAAAAAAAAAGATGCTCGGTTAGAGAAACACTAGGTCCCTCGGGTTGGGATAGTGATGGAGCTTGGCAATGGAAGAGGCTACCCCTCCCCCTTTCCAATAGAGCGAAAGGAGCCGAACACGCTTAAAGATCTATTGGAAAGTGTGGTGCTGGAAAACGAAAGGGATGTATGGTCATGGCAACTCGAATCATCCGGTGCATTCACCACAAAATTAGTATGAAAGAGGATAGGGACCCGCGTGGAGTTTGTACAGAGCTATATCTGGGAGAAGTGGCTTCCAAACAAAATAAATATATTTGGGTGGAGGGCGAGCTTAGGTAGGTTACCTACGAAAGTAAATCTTGTAAAAAGAAATATGGTAATTCAAGCGGTTCTATGTCTCTTTTGTAATGAAGCACCGGAGTCATTGGATCATATCCTCACGGGTTGTTATGTGGCTAAGGAAATTTGACAAATGGCTAGTGATTGGTGTCGCATTCACCAAATTATGCATTTTCGTGTTATGATCTATTCACAATTGGTAAAAATTGTTGCGACCGAGAAACAAAAAAGAGGTTAGTTAACACAATTATTATGGTGGTATCTTGGTGCATTTGGCAAGCAAGGAATAAGGTGATTTTTGAAGGTAAAAATGTGGCAAATGGAGCTATTATGGAAGAAATCAAAGTAAAAGGCTTTTTTGAGGTAAGACGAGAGCAAAGGAGAGTAGGATGGAGTGGGACAATTGGCGAAGGTTTAATATAGATATGATTTGTAATAGTTCATAGTTAATATGGAACGTGTTTAAATAAATATTGGGCCCTAGTATGTGGCTGGTTTATTTTTTTTATGGGAATAAAATAGCTTTAAAAAAACTGAAATTTCATTAGATAGAACAATTAATGAATTCATTAGATAGAACAACTAATGAAAATGTAGATGTTAAATATATTAAAACCTTTAATAGTTTTAAAAAACTTGATCATATTATCGATTATAACATGATTGGTTATGAAAGTTTTATTTACAATTTTACAAGAAATTAACCTTTAAAATAGTTTTAATATAAAAACTAAAATAACTTTTATGCTCTAAAGGTTTGAACTCTTACTATTTGAAAATACAAAGCTTTATCGAATAGAAAAATAGCGCTAGACCAAATGTGTTTCAGGATTTTAAGACTGATAATTGAACAAAAGAAAGACGCAAAAGAGTATCAGATCTGCTCCATTTTGATGTATGCTTAGCAATTGAAAAGCTCATTTTTTTTAACAGCTGAAAAGCTCGTATTTAGAACACCTTGATGGACATCTAATAAAGTTTAAATATATAAGTTTTAAACGATTTTAAAAAAAATAGCACTATTTTTAACTTATCATTGAGATGGAATGTGGTTGCTTTAATGGGAAGCAAAGGTACCAGTTTTACCATTTTAGATTCAACATGTATAAAGCTTCCAACATAAACAAAACTGGGACAACGCTCCATAAATTCTGCAAAAAAATAATGCTGTCTTAAAAAGACAAGGTAGTGATATTTAAAATACTTTTAATTATTTTTTTTTATAATTATGAATGTTCAATAACTGCCATAACTGATATCTGTTTTACACGTTTTGAAAACTTAACTAAAGAAAGTAAAAAAAAAATAAAATATTTCAATCTTAAGTACAAATGTACAATACACGTATTATCTTTCAAGAAAATTAAGAAAATGAATTATTTTATAAAGATTTACAAGAATATAGATATTAATGAACTATGCTGATTATAAAATGATTTTAAAATATATCTTTTTTGCAAACTATAAAATACATACAAAAATGTATAATAACCAATCCGTTGAGAACATAGTGTGTACTTAAAACTTTGTACAAGGATGAGTTGATAGTTACGGATTATATGGTTGACATATTTTTCTCGATCTCTTGTGAACCTTGTAACGGGGTATAAATCTAATCAGATCAGAAATAAGTCAATAACCAGCATGATTTGCTAATTGCTATTGATTCTAAATTGATTAAAAGTGATTGCTTACCTATGTACAAAAGATAAACTTAGAGTTTTTACCATTTTTCATTGGGGAGTTTTTTTCAATTGCCATTTTTGTAAATCAAATAATAATTTTTTTTAATTTAGTATACAATCAATTAGATTATAGTTTTTTTGATAAAAAAATAAAAATTTTAATTATATTATAGATAAAATTATTAACTTTATAACCGAGTCGTTGTAACTTCATAAGTTTTTCTTTACATAATTCCACTTTATTTAAAAAAATATAATTTATTTAAATCATTTTTATAGCGCTTAATTGGTTTTAGTGTTAGTTTTACACCGTTACATTTAAATATTTTAATTTTTGTAGTGTAATATTAAACTAGCCTTTTAATTTTAACATCGTTACGTAGTTTTTTATTTATATTTTCACTTTATTTTCGTTGTCATTTGGCAATGCAACTGTTTTTCTTTAACGCATATTATACCGCCACAACATGCAGGTAGTAAAATCTAGTTAATAACAAGTAAGAAGGATATGGGATTCGGGGAATCAGAGACGAGAGAGACGATAAGAAGACGACTAAGCATTCACCATATATTTTTTAGTAAACTTCGTTATTGGTCCTTAACGTTTGTCCCTTTTATTCCTTTTAGTCTAAAATTTTTAAAAATCTGATTTTAGTGTCTCACATTTCATTTTTGTATTAATTTTGGTCCAAAATCTAAAATTTATCTAAAAGAACCGTTACTTAACACCATATGAGGGGTATTTTAGTCATTTATCATGGTAAATTTAAGTGCAATATTGATACAGAAATGACTGGATGGGAATTCTGCAATGTTCTAGATGAATAGTTGGTTTGGGGAAGAAAGGCTAATAGATATTATCCCAATCTCTTTCGGCTTGAAATGGTGAAAATTTCTCAGTAAAGGATTACATTGATTCTCTCATGATTCTGGAGTGTTCATGAACTTGAATTAGTTGAGAAAGATAGATACTGATACCGGATTGTCTTCACTTGTTCAATGTTCAATGTATGGCTTGACTATAATAGGTTTCTTTGAATAATAAACTCTATGGTTAATGGTGGGATGGTGATGATACGAGGTGTCTCGATTCATTCGGTTAGATTCCTAATAGAAAAAGAGATGTTTTCGTTGGGAGACAATTTGAGAAACAACACATGGTCCATGTTCTTGAGGGATCCAAAAAAGAATTTAGTTTAGGTATCATAAATATCGTATGATCTATTCTCATGTAATAAAAGTCTTTTTTCAAAAACCAACATTTTAATAAAGAAAATATCACTCTTATAATAAAGAAATTATAAGAGACCTAACAAACATTGAATTTACATAAAAGTATAACAACGTTAGAGTGCCCATTTTAAATACTAGTTTATGACACTTCAAATTTTAAATATAACTGCAGAGAGGGCCAGATTCTAAGTCCCTCAATGTTAACAAAGGGTACAAGCAAACAACTCTATTACTATTTTTTTTTTTTTTTTTTTTTTGGAACGGCTGGAAATAATATAAAAAAGACTTTGGCCAATTTAGCCAAAGCACAAAAAAAGGATTACAACATTAAGAGATGGTTAATCAACCACTGAGACCACGACACACTATTCTTACGGTTCCTATTAGAATACCAAAAAAATGAGTAGTGAACTATGTTATCAAATATTTCGCCGTTCCGAATCCTAGGAGGATTAAAAAGGGTGTCATTACGGAATCGCCAAATATGCCACCAAGCCGTAAAACACACAACCTCAATCACATCTTTTTTCTTTTTAGAAAGCCCCGAGTCATCAATGGACGCCAATAGACTTTTAGGGTGGTTTGGATAAATGCACCCAACATCAAGCCATTTGGCAATAGACCACCAAATCTTCTCCGCGAAGCCGCAAAAACCGAACACATGATTACAGGACTCCACCACCACACCACATCCCGGACACATAATCGAAGGAATATCCAAACCACGCCGACTAAAATTCAACCTGGTCGGGAGCCTATCTTGTGACAACTGCGACTTCCCAAGATTAGCTCCGTTAAGTTTTTCCATTAATTCCATCAGTTCCGTTAGACAATCTCCGTTAGACAATATCCGTTATCCATGTTATAAACCGTAACTAATGCGTGTCTAGACCGAATACGTCCATGACCTTTGGTTGATCACCGAACCCGTCCATATGCGCTATGTGTTTACTTACTTGCTACTATTACGTGAAATTTTGTGCAACGTGTTTATTTGATTAAGGGTGTAATTGTGTGATTATCGAGAAATTGTGCTTGTCTTACTTAGAACGAAAATTGACCTTTTTGGGTAGCCAGCGAAACTACCAGGCGAAACTACAGTTTCGCCCGGTAGCTAAGGCATTTGGGCTACGGGACCAGTTTCGCGTGGCTAGCGAAACAGCCAGCGAAACTACCAGCGACACTGCTAGCGAAACTAGCACCTGATATATAGAAAACCCAAGCCAACCTTCTCATTTTTACTCATTCCTCACAAACCACACACACTTCTGCACTCTCCCTCTCTCGAGATCTCCGGCCAGCAAGGAAACAACTCGAACCACAGTGATTCCAGCTCCAAGTTTCCATCCATTTGAGCATTGGAGATCAACCGTGAGTCACATAAACCTCCTTTATGCATTTCTAGTATGTTTAACTAAAATGTATGCTCAAAATCCACATGCAATGACTTCTGCTACTGCTATGATGCTTAGGGATGCTAGACATAACATAAATTCTGTATCTTGACATGCCAGTATGAAGATCTATGCTAGATTAGGCTACTTATGTGAAAAATGCATTCTTGGTAAATTGATGACTAGAAACCATGTTTTAGGTGTTGAAATTGCTCACATGATGTTGGTAAACGTTTAGGTATGCTAGATATCGAATTGCATGTGATACAGAAGCTGTTAGAAAGATTTTTAGTCAAATTTACGGGTTTTTCTAGCGACTAGCGAAACTGTGCCTTCATCAGGCGAAATTATGTAGCGAAATTATGTATATCTCCTTCTAGCGAAACTATGTAGCGAAACTATAGTGTCGCCGGGTAAACCAACCAGACCTGCTCGAACGAAATTACCGAGCGAAATTCCCTGAACGAAAGTTCAAACCAGTTTCGGGCGAAACTAGGCTAGCAAAACTGTGCCAACAGTTTCGAGCGAAACTAGCCTAGCGAAACTGTGTCATCGGGTATTGCCTAGCGAAAGTGCTGCCCGTGTACACAGCGAAACTGCCTAGCGAAACTGCTAGCGAAATTGTGACCAGAATCCAAACTTGTACAATTTACTTGAAATGATATGCCATGACTTGCATGCTTTATACCATGATAATACTTGCTTGGACTCCTGATGTATATAAACCCTTGTGTATGATCAACCGTCGGTGTCGTGTGTCGTTATGCCGTGTCGTGTTTTTCCAACGTGCTAGTAGTTTTAAACACAACCTTACGCCTAAGACCTTAATGTGATTATTAGGTCCTCGTTAACATTCACAATTGGATTTATTGAAGCTTAAGCCGAGCAACCTAAGGTGAGTTTCACTTACTGTTATAGTTGCATCCGGTAAAGGATGGCAACACACGGTAAAGGTATTTCTTTACTTGAGTATTTATCCCACTATATCACATGTTCACTGAATTGCTTTATAAACAAAAGTCCTTACTTATCGGGCCATTAGTATTGAATAGCGAGGTAATGTTGAGTAGATCTACTGGGGATTGACACCCCCGCTCAG
The DNA here is from genome assembly GCA_039602395.1 of Deinandra increscens subsp. villosa. Lineage (NCBI taxonomy): Eukaryota > Viridiplantae > Streptophyta > Magnoliopsida > Asterales > Asteraceae > Deinandra > Deinandra increscens. The sequence goes on along the minus strand of JBCNJP010000007.1, from coordinate 96,163,711 downwards.
CGGTGCACAGGATGCACCCTCCCGACTGGCGGTCGGACTGAGACCAATATTAGCCTAAGAATACCGTGATCGGGAAAGACACGGGGAAGGCAAATTACATAGGTGGATACCTATCAAATACCATGTCAGCTTTGGTTGCGAACGTTCAGAGGAGCATAAGCATAGGCTAGCTACCTAACGATGCGGATAATACTTACATTTCTGGATTACGAATTTATTGCTTTACGATTCGTATGCATTTTTGGTCTACATGGTGTTGTGTAGACTGACTTAGTGAACTCACCAGCCTTTTTAGCTGACACTTGATCGTTGTTTACTTTTCAGGTCGTTAGGTGGATCCATGGATGGCACGGATGGCGGCAGTACTCTCTTTTGCAAACTTTTGGGAAATTCAAAATTCCAAACTTTATGAACATGTCTTTTGTACATCAAACTTGTAATCACTAATATGCTTCCGCTGATCCTTTTAAACTAACTTATGTATTCGTAAAACAAACTTTCCTCTACTTTATATTGAAGCCCCTTATCTTTTATTTATTTACTGTTATGGCTTGGTTGTAACTAAAGTCTTGGATCCTGGTCTGGTTCACACCCCACACGATTATACTCCGTTAGTGGAATTTGGGGGTGTGACAGATTGGTATCAGAGCCATTGGTTACAGCGAACCAGAAAATTTTTAGAAAAGTAAAAATTTCTGAACTGTAACTGTTTTGAAAACTTTGATTACAACACTTCCCGAAAGTACTGCTCCGCGTGCCAAAGGTGATCCTCATTTAAAATTCCTATCCTCTGTTGGTATAGGAACCCAATTGTGGTAGAAAATTTTCATTCCCAAGACTTAGGCATTTTGGAAAATTTTTGAGTTAGAAAATTTTTACTAAGTATAAAGCTTAGCGTACTCGTTACATTTCTTCTTAGCAAGCTCCATTTTGCCTTTAGCGGACCTGAAGCTTTTACTCTTAGCGAACTTGTGTTGGTCTTAGCGGACTTCTATCTAGCGAACTTGATTTTGTTCCTAGCGCACTTGATAGCCTTAGCGAACCTTATGATGCATTTAGCGTACTCGTTTTATGCTTAGCGAACTTGATACATCCTTAACGGACTTGTTTAACCCTTAGCAACATTGTTTATTCTTAACAACCTTGGTAGGATTACTTTCAGGCCTAGATCATGGTAATCTAGACTCTAAGACAATGATCCAATATATTCTCAGCTTAACTGGTCATACTCTCTTATAACATAAACAGGAGTCGTAGTAGACCCTCTTCGGTTAAGACACCCATTAACACATACCGAGAGTACCTTTACCGTAGTGCGTTAGTAAAGAACGTTGTTTAGCCTCGTATAGGGCTACATTGTATAGAATCAGATGATTTCTCATGGGATGCTAGTGACTGCGTCTGTTACCCTAAAAATGTTAACACCCTTTTTCCCTTGGTCAGTTTAGACCTTGCATTTTAAATCGCATAGTTGTTTTGTGATAATTCAGTGTGAATGTGACTCTAGTAACATAAATGAAATCAGACATGTAATGATTAAGAATACTATGATATTCTCTCTGTATATATATATATATATAAACATATGTGTGTATAACGGATTCGTGATTGAGTCGGACAATAACTACTCTATATCTTTAAGTTAAGTTAGGGGTATTGTAGCATGCCCTACCCATACTCCTGCTAAACCAATTGCGTACCCAATCGTACCCACGGTAAAACCTTAAATTAGATGAGCTGTTTATTCTCAAAACCTGTCTCCTAGGCAAATCCCATTCAGTTACCTTTGATTTAATGATCACATTCTTGATACTTACCCCTTGGAAACCACATACTACCCCACCGAACCTGGTAAGCTAAAGTAAGAGGAACCAGCGTGACCATACAAGGTAAATTACCGTTACGGGTGCACACGTAAATGTAATTTACAATGTATGGAAGCCCTGGGGAAATCCTACTCGGCAAACCACCAGTTGTAAGGAATACGACCTTTCATTTCAAAATCTCATGACATCCATTTTCAAGCTTATGGGACTCAACCGTATTCATTACGCTACCACACCTATTCTCATTTCTCCTATATATGATTTCCAACCTACCATACCTCCTTTAAAATGCTTTTGCCAGTGATAACCCCAGTAAGGCACTGTATTACTCACACCATCCGATGATGAGATCTCCCCTCGCGATGAGCGATCTATGGTTTAACTCTTAACCGATTCTGGTTTATTCGCAATCCTAACTCTACTCCGATAACATTAACCGCCATAACCATTCTTCAAGCTCTCTCAATTGTGCAACAACACCATAAAAACTCTAACCTGATGGAAACCCAGACACCTTGAATGGATAATTACACCTCAACCCTTGGAACCAACCTTTCGACAGGAAAATCTTGTGAAGTTCTCCTCTCTTGACTAGTAGTCTCATCAAGATTTTAAACCCTTTATACCTCACTACGAATGCAATCTCACCCAACGGAGTGATGTTGGTGAAATAACTTCCTATTTCGTCCTTAACACTCGATTCACCTGTGAACTTGATTGCCAGCGAATCTTTTCTCCTTACTATCTCTTATAACTTGGGTGGTCTTTAAGCCTTGAGCCATTGTGGCTAGTTAACCTCATTGATGACCCTACCATGCACTTCTTTGTCAGAAGCTCCCGTACGACAAACATTGACAACCAACACTAGGCAGCAGAATGCTGGAAAAGTTCCACAACATCATGCAAATGGTACCCATTGATCTCATTCCTTCTTCTCTGGGAAAAATTTTCTTTGGTAACCCCTGTTCCATAACCAATGGTGACTGAATCAAGTGAATAACTCGAACCCTCGATAACACGCGAAAGGAAGTAGATTGACTCCAGATCTGACGAAGACACGTATGAATTTATTGTATATGCGGCGAGCTACCCGAAGATCACCGAAGGCGACCCAAGTACCCGATATTTTTACATCTTATATGCAATGCGGCTTTTCGATACGCAGTAGACTCCGCAAAACCTTAGCTACAACTCGTATTTACACTCATTGAAAGTCAGGTAATATTTCAAAGTCGTCAGCACTTGGTGTTTCAGAAACCCACTCTTATTACTCCTTACACTTTCACCTACTCTTGAGGACCGACACAAACTGATTTCTTACATGAAATTTATCCTACTGTACGGTACAACCGTTGACATACTCGCGTTTATAACGGTCGACCCAAATCGTTTTCTCCGGGTCCGCGTCAATTGTGCCGGATGACTCTCTTCGAAACGTATAGTTGCAACTACCCTACACTAGCTACCCCGCCCTTCATCCTGAGTCTGTATTCCCATACTTGGTATCATTCATGCTTCTGCAGGGAACCTTTCGGTCATTAGAACGTCACCCTTATTTACCGGAGGGTAATACGCGTAACGATTTATCCCATGTTGACGAACCCCCTTTTTAAACCTAAACGTGAAGGAGTACCTTATCTTGTGAACCCACTTCAAAAACTCAAATTGTATTCACGTTGCGTCCGTTAAACCCTTAATACTCCTCACCATAGACGAAGACCCCCACCGATCGAAAACGTGGAAAAACCTTTTTGTTGCAAAATTCAAAATTTTCACACGATTGCATGGTTTCAAATCTTTCTCTCCCATCCAACTCAAAAGCATTTGGGGAAAAACGTCAGGTACCTTATTTTCAAGTATATTATCTAACAAGATTTGTCAAATAGCCAGGAATGGCAAGGAAACTGGTGCACCCTCAACGTGCTGGTAGTGTGGTGGGTTAGCTGCGGTACACCCTATACATAAGCACTGTCGGCATGTGGAAGGTGAGATCAGTGTTGAACCACATATTTACTTTGAAATCATAAACAAAAACCTTATTTTAAGAAACTTCATTTAATGGGACAGTGCCCACAACAAAGCAAAAATTTACGTTACTCCGTTGTAATTTCACATGTCCCTCATGCATATTTTTCACTAGGAGAGACATGCACAATTTAATCAAATAAAACCTATTGTTTTCCAACTCTCTAGGTTGATAGACAATCTCCTAGTTTAAATTGCTTACTAAGGGTCAAATATAGATTACGACCTAGATGAACAACAACGTTTTAACAACTCAAATTTTGTATTATGAAAGACAAGTCACATATTCCTTGGAGGAACCCCGTGATTTTCCCAGGACCTTTAGCAACGTTTACTCGTCCCAGATCCACACTCATCTTGGTTCACCATGAAAATTGGTGAATTATTTCAATTGGTCCTCTAGCTACTGCATTTCTGACACACCACGACTTGTTAACCTCGCGTACGCCTAAATTGTCACCGGCTCGGTGAAACAGAGCACTCCTTTATGAAATTACCGCACTTCTTTATGAGATTACCGCGCTTACTTGCTATGCTATTGGTACTACGATACCTTGCAACGTCATCTACCTATACCTTTTCTGCGAGCTGTAAGAACCACCCGATCTTAGCCAAATTCAAGGATGCATAACCACCCTCCAGATACGTTAACGTTCGAACCTTTTAGACACACTTCTTGCCCCTACCGTGCCATTTGACACAATATTTTCTGTTATCTTATTGGATACTATAGCTGAAGACTACTCGGACATATGGTCAACTCGTCATATTAAATACTTCGATTTCGGATACGGTGTCATCGTGACACTTGTTAAACCTAACCATGCGATGCGATTCAACTCACTCATGAAAACGTTCGTTATAGAAAATCACTCTTCATACGATTATGCGAAATGTTCATTCGATGCTTTTTAATTATATATATATCCGTAAAACGGTTAGCGCTACGACAATTTTCGGGACGAAAATTCTTTAACATGGGGAGGTTGTGACAACTGCGACTTCCCAAGATTAGCTCCGTTAAGTTTTTCCGTTAATTCCATCAGTTCCGTTAGACAATCTCCGTTAGACAATCTCCGTTATCCATGTTATAAACCGTAACTAATGCGTGTCTAGACCGAATACGTCCATGACCTTTGGTTGATCACCGAACCCGTCCATATGCGCTATGTGTTTACTTACTTGCTACTATTACGTGAAATTTTGTGCAACGTGTTTATTTGATTAAGGGTGTAATTGTGTGATTATCGAGAAATTGTGCTTGTCTTACTTAGAACGAAAATTGACCTTTTTGGGTAGCCAGCGAAACTACCAGGCGAAACTACAGTTTCGCCCGGTAGCTAAGGCATTTGGGCTACGGGACCAGTTTCGCGTGGCTAGCGAAACAGCCAGCGAAACTACCAGCGACACTGCTAGCGAAACTAGCACCTGATATATAGAAAACCCAAGCCAACCTTCTCATTTTTACTCATTCCTCACAAACCACACACACTTCTGCACTCTCCCTCTCTCGAGATCTCCGGCCAGCAAGGAAACAACTCGAACCACAGTGATTCCAGCTCCAAGTTTCCATCCATTTGAGCATTGGAGATCAACCGTGAGTCACATAAACCTCCTTTATGCATTTCTAGTATGTTTAACTAAAATGTATGCTCAAAATCCACATGCAATGACTTCTGCTACTGCTATGATGCTTAGGGATGCTAGACATAACATAAATTCTGTATCTTGACATGCCAGTATGAAGATCTATGCTAGATTAGGCTACTTATGTGAAAAATGCATTCTTGGTAAATTGATGACTAGAAACCATGTTTTAGGTGTTGAAATTGCTCACATGATGTTGGTAAACGTTTAGGTATGCTAGATATCGAATTGCATGTGATACAGAAGCTGTTAGAAAGATTTTTAGTCAAATTTACGGGTTTTTCTAGCGACTAGCGAAACTGTGCCTTCATCAGGCGAAATTATGTAGCGAAATTATGTATATCTCCTTCTAGCGAAACTATGTAGCGAAACTATAGTGTCGCCGGGTAAACCAACCAGACCTGCTCGAACGAAACTACCGAGCGAAATTCCCTGAACGAAAGTTCAAACCAGTTTCGGGCGAAACTAGGCTAGCGAAACTGTGCCAACAGTTTCGAGCGAAACTAGCCTAGCGAAACTGTGTCATCGGGTATTGCCTAGCGAAAGTGCTGCCCGTGTACACAGCGAAACTGCCTAGCGAAACTGCTAGCGAAATTGTGACCAGAATCCAAACTTGTACAATTTACTTGAAATGATATGCCATGACTTGCATGCTTTATACCATGATAATACTTGCTTGGACTCCTGATGTATATAAACCCTTGTGTATGATCAACCGTCGGTGTCGTGTGTCGTTATGCCGTGTCGTGTTTTTCCAACGTGCTAGTAGTTTTAAACACAACCTTACGCCTAAGACCTTAATGTGATTATTAGGTCCTCGTTAACATTCACAATTGGATTTATTGAAGCTTAAGCCGAGCAACCTAAGGTGAGTTTCACTTACTGTTATAGTTGCATCCGGTAAAGGATGGCAACACACGGTAAAGGTATTTCTTTACTTGAGTATTTATCCCACTATATCACATGTTCACTGAATTGCTTTATAAACAAAAGTCCTTACTTATCGGGCCATTAGTATTGAATAGCGAGGTAATGTTGAGTAGATCTACTGGGGATTGACACCCCCGCTCAGCGGTGCACAGGATGCACCCTCCCGACTGGCGGTCGGACTGAGACCAATATTAGCCTAAGAATACCGTGATCGGGAAAGACACGGGGAAGGCAAATTACATAGGTGGATACCTATCAAATACCATGTCAGCTTTGGTTGCGAACGTTCAGAGGAGCATAAGCATAGGCTAGCTACCTAACGATACGGATAATACTTACATTTCTGGATTACGAATTTATTGCTTTACGATTCGTATGCATTTTTGGTCTACATGGTGTTGTGTAGACTGACTTAGTGAACTCACCAGCCTTTTTAGCTGACACTTGATCGTTGTTTACTTTTCAGGTCGTTAGGTGGATCCATGGATGGCACGGATGGCGGCAGTACTCTCTTTTGCAAACTTTTGGGAAATTCAAAATTCCAAACTTTATGAACATGTCTTTTGTACATCAAACTTGTAATCACTAATATGCTTCCGCTGATCCTTTTAAACTAACTTATGTATTCGTAAAACAAACTTTCCTCTACTTTATATTGAAGCCCCTTATCTTTTATTTATTTACTGTTAT
>JBCNJP010000007.1:96132132-96156093 GCA_039602395.1 Deinandra increscens subsp. villosa | reverse complement strand
ATTGTTTTTATGATATATCTTTGGACTAACTCTGATTCGTTTAGTATTTGTAACTAATGGTTGTGGTCCTGGTCTGGTCGCACCCCTTAACGGTATAAACTCCGTTAGTGGTTAATTTGGGGGTGTGACAGATTGAGCCTTGAACCGTTGTCGGTGGTGAATAACAGTCATTTAGCTAAATGGTGGTGGAGGTTTGAGGCTGAATCTGGAAGCTTGTGGAAGAAGGTGATTGTGGGTTTACACAGCTTACCCAGGGGCCCTATGCCGGTTCCGGTAAAGGCTGCGCTGACGGGGGTGTGGCGTAATATTGCAAGGTTAAATGGAGAATTCATGAAGAAGAATATTAATCTAACGGAGGTGATTAGAGGTCAAAATGGTGTGGGGGATGTCTCGATCTCGGTGAAAAGGATCAAGGAGATGTTCCTTAACTTGATTCAGCCCCTCCTTTCGTGTTAGACTGGAATAGATGGGTGCCGTCAAAAGTTAACATTTTTCTATAGAGAGCCCAAATGAATAGAGTCACTACCTTCGATTGCCTTCCAAAAAGGAATATGATCGTTGGCGATGGCTTATGCCCTTTCTACAGGAACTCAGCGGAGTCTCTGGATTACTTACTGATCTCTTGTGAAGTGCCCTCCGTGGTGTGGTGCGTGATCTCAGAGTGGTGTAGGATCCCCCCTATATATGCTTTTTCGGTTACTGATCTGTGTACCCTTCATTCTGCGTTGCGGCTGGACGAGAAGAGACGGAGAGTGGTGCAGGCCGTAATTTTGTCACCTGTTGGGTCCTTTGGAGATCAAGGAACGATGTTGTTTTTTGGACAGAGACGTCCCAATGTTGCTTTCATTATTCAGGAGGTTAAGAACCTTTGCAGGCTTTGGGTGGGCAATAGATCTAAAGGTGTTTTAGGGGAAGTGCTATCTATGTAATTTTGTTTGTTATGGGGTGGGGGCTTCGCCCAGCTCCTTGCTGGAGAGGTCTCTCTTTTGTTTTTGGTGTTCTCTAATAAAGCTGCTGCTAAAAAAATGTTTATGAATTCCACTAATGTAATGTAAAAGGAATGTCTGACAACCTCTTTGTTGCCTGCCACCCCGGTCACTGCCACTCTGTTCTGATTGGGCACCTTGAACATCGCCCGCTTGTGAAACCCAGGACAACCTCATCCACCGGCCACCCCCAATCGTTACTCTATCCCCCACCAGTGGCGAAGCTTGAAAGAAAACTTTAAGGGGGCGAGGCTCAAAATGATTACCGAGGGGATGATACTCAATACATCCGAGGGGGCGATACTCAATATATATAATTTCTTTTACATAAAATCGTGAATATCAGTGCTTCTGGTTAAAAAAAAACCGCCGGGGGGGGGGGGGGGAGGCTCTAGTCCCCTCAATGTTTCGCCCATGTCCCCCACTACCTGACCTTCGTTGTCTCCACCAATCGAAACAACTACCATGGCCATCCTGACTATCATGTTCCATCGCCTCCATCCTGCCATCTCATCCACCTCGAGATAGGGATGATCGGGTGGAGGGGGACAGTGACAAGGGTGGCGATGTTGATAGGGGTAGTGACAGCTGTAGGTTATAGCAAAGTCGGGGGGGGGGGGTCAACAGCGTAATTGGGATAGGGGCGACGATGCCAATGACGGTTTGACTGATGACACTAGATTGTTGGGCTCGATTGATTCCAAATCTTTAATACTTGATCGTTACATAAATGTATTTATAAATAAATTCAAATTCTCTTTAGATTTCTAATCCTATATGTCAATTTCTATTATTTCCTTATCCAATTTATTTTATATATAATTCCTTAAATTTGAAATCCTTTTTACAAATATCAAAGAAAAATTCAATTCCTACAGATTCTAATTCTTTTTTAATAACCTCAAAATTATAATATTGCACGAACCATACAAACCTAAGAGGTTTAACTGACTAATTTCCCCATGATTCAATGTCAATGTTTAACTCTTTCACTAACATCGATGAATTAATTTAGTATTTTAAAATGCCTATTAGATTGAGACAGCCAGGTTAATCGAAATGCAAACCTTGAATAGTCACGCACGCTCGCATATATATTACTAGTTTTTTATCCCTGTGTGTTACACGGGTGACTTTAAAAAAAACTATAAATACAATCATAATATACGACAATTATGTATTTTTATATCTTTAGTAATTAAATAATTGGTTATTAAAATATTTTGGAATGCAATAAATAAAAAATTGGAAATACAAATCACTTCCATAATTAGGAGAATTGGCGAGGAGAATTGGCGGGAAATTTTTTTTATATCTTTAGTAATTAAATAATTGGTTATTAAAATATTTTGGAATGCAATAAATAAAAAATTGGAAATACAAATCACTTCCATAATTAGGAGAATTGGCGGGAAAAATTGTTGAGGATGAATGTGGTGGTGCCACATGGCAAATTGTGATGTCAAAAACTTTTCTTTTATTATATATATAGATAGCACAAATTTTAATACAACGTTATTCTCTATGCTGACATATTTTTCCATCCATTTTTGTTAAGATATTATCATTTGATATGATGAGATTACTTAATACTAAGCTATCCATAACACATGCTGACTAGGCGCACGTCTTTATGATGTGGCAATTCATTTGGGTTGTTTGTCTCACATCTTGCGTTGTGGTGTTTGTTCATAGCCCGTTTATCAAATCCTTGACCTTCCTGACGTGCGTGATAAATGGGCCTTCAATCCTTCATAGCCTTCTTTTGTTTCTCCTCTTACAAACACGAATATACATATATAAATATAGGTTGTTTGTAGGAAGTGAAGCGTTGTGGCTGAAATCTATTTGTGGGAAGAATTTGGAAGGATGGATAAGAAGCCGATGTGACATGCTGATTAGGCACGTTTGTGAGAAAAAGGCTTAGTGTTGCGGACAATCAAGGACTGCATGCATCGCAAAGGATGGAGGCGCACGTCCCTTGAGCTCGCATTCATAATTTTTGTGTTTGTCTCACATGCACCATTGTGGGTTCATCACTTAGGGTTTGTTCGGGGGACGTGCGACTCTTCTCTTGTCCGTATAGTTTTTTTTTCCCTTTTCTCCTCACACACACAATTATAAATAGAAAAATATGGGGTGTTTTTAGGAAGGAGAATGTTGAGGTAAAAACCTGTTTGTGGGAAGAACGGTTAAAAAACCTATGTGGTTGGTGAATATGACTGTTTGTGGAAAGGATGAATGCCTCGTGTTACGGACAGTCTAAAGGGTTGTTTGATAACCTCTTACCGAGTTCAGTAAGAGCTAACCACTGACCAGGTAAGTGGTCTGCTTGTTTGATTCGTCGTATAACAGCTCTGACCGAGTCAGCCCAGCTGATCCATGACCAACAAATGGCCTGACTGAGTTAGGGGAATAAACATGAAAGACCGAATCAGAAGACCAAGTTTTGTCAAACACGCCTTAAAACCATCACCAATGTATCATATTTACGGTGTATTTGTGACATGAATTATAATGTGTAAGTGAGAGGAGAGAGACTAAAAAATCCATTTCACAAGTATATGCATTTAGAGTATTATAAGAGTATAATAGATAGTAAGTAAAAAATAATAATAAATATAACAAAAAAGTATGAGTGAGGTTGCATTAGAACATCTAAACATTGGTGATGGTCGAAAACAAGTATAAAGTATAAACTAATATTACTACACTTGATCTCAAGTGGAATACATATCGATATGATTACTTTACCTTTTATATTAATATTTTATAAATCTTAAAAGATAAGACTTATAAATAAATTAATAATGAGGCTAGTATACTATGCTATTTGCCTTGTGAGTAGGAATATATCTAAAAAACAGATAAAAAAGAAAGGATTGAACATGCCGGCTTGATTTGCGCCGGGGCGGGTGCGACCAAAGCAAACAATGGAAGCTTGTGCTTTCTGTCGTATTATCTTTATGTTTATTGCTTACAATTATGTCTCTTAACTTATTAACCTTTTTTGTTCTTTTATAATATAATATTAGAAAACAACGAAATATGATTGTATATATATTTATATAAAGTAAGACTGTTGACCATTTTGACCATTATTTTGACTACTAGGATCGTAAAATCATACCATCTAACTTTTCTTTTAAGAGTTAAATCATCATACTTACACTTGTGCACGATTTAAATTCATAACTTTTTAATTAGAAAACTATCATTTTATCGTTAAACTACCTCTTAACTTTTCTTTAGAAAAATCGACATGATGTATACTAAGTAACGGTGTTGTCACATTGTAAAGTTTTATGATTCGATTATTTTGTCTTTGTTTATAGAAACTCGCATCTCATATAATAAGTAGTGGCAACGACAACATTATAAGAGTGGACAGAGTGGAAGCTAAGATGATAGGAACTAATCACACAGGAACATTATAAGAGAAAACCCACCCTAACTGGTGGTAAACCCGGGTCCGTCAAGACACGAACTCATAACCTCTTGGTAAATAAGTCACCTATCATAAACGAGGTATCACTGGAACAAATCTCAAAGACCCCAAAAGATTTATGTGGCATGAGTTATCATGCATTTAACTTAGTCATAGATTATTTTGTTTTGGAAATTCCAAAGAAATAATTAGTTTGTTTCCTTCATGTCTAGAAATAAAAATAAAGTTTAAAATGAGTTATTAGGGGCGAGGCCCAATGAAATCTCACATTCAACCCATGGGCCGATTATAACTATATGTTTACCCTTGAATACGTTTGGGAAAGATTACCAATCAAATTCAAGTCAAGTTTAAACTCAAAAACGTAGGTTATATAGGTAGAGGTGTATATTTAAACTGGATCCAAAACCGATTCTCAAAACCGCTTCGAGTGAAATAGGACCCCATCCAAACCATTAATAAGTTTACGATTGATTTGAGATCCTATGTTCTAAACCGGCGCGGTTAAAACTGGTCTGATTGGTTTCATACCAATCTGATTTTTTCCCTTGTCAACCGGTTAGTAATCTAAACCAAATATCCAATATGACTCAGTTTGATTCAATTTTGACTTTCTTTGACCTGACCTCACATGTTTTCAAACCGACTTAGGTTGGCCAAAACCTAGTTTTGACTTTTGAGTACCTCTAGTTATACGGTTGAAACATATAAATATCATTTTCGGACTAACAATTCTCGTCACAACCGAAAAAATGACATGATTAAACAGATTAACCAAAACACAACCTATTATATAAATATACAAAACAAATTGAAGTTGAATAGTATACTTTTAGTTTCTTCGAAATTGACCACAACTCTTTACTTTTGTTGACAGTTTTAGTCCTCATCTTGGTACACGCGTACACTTACTTTTTAACACTCTTTTTTCTTATTGGCAGAAAGAGGAGGTGGCCTCCGGTTTTTATTTTTTCTGTGTACTCCTTAAAGCCTTAAAGAGATAGATTCCTCTATCTTGAAATTGCTGAACCACTTTTGTTTACGCCTTAAAGAGAGAGAGTTCCTCTCTCTTGAAATTGTTGAACCACTTTCTTCTTGAAATCTCTGGCCCCTTGAAATCGCCGGCAACGAGGGTTTGGTAATCAGGATCTATTGTGTGACGGTGGCTCGGTGGTGCCGCCGTTTTTTTCGTCGGTGACTTGGTGACCGTCTGACGTCGTCGCCACCGGTGACGTCGCCTCGATGGTTTCATGGATGGTGGCCGCCGGTTTTGCCTTGGCGACCGTCGCTGTGACGTCGTCGCCGCCGGTGCCGTCGCCTCGATAGTTTCGTCGATGGTGGCCGCCGGTTTTTTGTAGTCTGTGTCCGGATCTTAGTAAAGATCTTGGCTCCGGATATGAGCGGTGTTCTTCATATTGGTCCTTAGCTTCAGGGTTTCCGATCGGCTATGATAATATGTGGATTTGAGCTTATCATTGTGGGTTTTTCACCAAGGGTAAGCCAAATTTTAGTTGTTTATACTTGGACTAATTGTCCATCTTCAATCGAAGAACTATTGATGTTCATGATGAAATCTGATGGGAATGAAATGGGGGCAGACGGTGAAGGCGACGGAGGCCCGTTGGTGTTTGGGTGTGTGTAGTTGGCGGATTGGGTGAAATAACACATGGGATGTTTTTAAATTTTTTTGTTTCTGCTTGGTGGCCACCGATGTCGGTGTGTCGCCCCACTTAAGGTTTGGTGGTGTGCTATCTGATTGGTTTGGTTGGTGCTTGATCTGAGTTTTGGCGCTGTGATGATCCATCTAGGGTCTGAGCTATGGCTGCTTCTAATCTGATTTTTATGTTGGGCCTAATACACGGTATAGTTCATGTCGGTTTATTGATCTACGGCTGTGATGATTAGAATAAGTAATTTGGCGAGGCAATAGCCATGGGTTTTTGCAGCCATAGACTATATAATCTGAGCCTTCTTATTGACATTCAGTTTGTGAAAATTTTGTTTTCGACCTTTGATTTCTGGGTTTTTTAACTCTGAGTTGATTTGCTTAATCGATTTCAATACTATATTTAACTTTAAGATTATATGGTTAATCTTACGGGTTGTTTGAGGTTATATATGATTTACATAAGCAAACAACAATGGAATTTTTATGAGTTTCAAAACTTTCTCACACTTCGGTAAATCGTATACTACTCAACTAAAGAAGAAGTCTGCTTGAATGTAAAGGAAATGAATTTCCTTCGACCTAAAGGCTAACTGGACTCTTAAACAAATTTTCATACACATTATTAATATAATTGTGATTTATATGATATTTTTTATTTAGTTTTATGTTACAGAATCACATAAATTTATGAATTAATAATTCATAATCAACTCATATACTTGAGTTTTACTTTTAAGTTTGCTTACCAGTCTCCTTTTAACTTAACTAAGACTTCTAATTTTGCAAAATAGTTAATATTTACCTAAAATCCCATCATATACAAAAGGAAAATATAGGAAAGGTTTTAAAAGGACAAGCAAAGTATTAATAAAATCCCACACAATGTCATATTAAAGAAAATTTACATGGCAATGTTGAAAGCAAAATAGAAATAGAAAATGTTAGAAAAACCATCTGCATACAATTTATGTCGAAACACACAAAACGTTAAAAAAAGAATGTGTTTTAGGTATGTGTTAAACGGCGAATTCGAGCTATATTATTATTGATATTTAAATGCAAATTATTTATATAGGCTAAGCTTGCAACTGACAATGATAATGAAATGCCAACCGTATCACTCTCTTTTGTTCCATGTTTCTGTGATGTTATGTAAACAACAAACTAAAAGTACGTAACTCCTCACCCCTATTTTGTATGCTTCACTATCGTTTCGTTCTTCGTCTTTGGTGGTACATATGTTGTTTGCTGTTTCGGCTTCATCCTAGATCCATATGTTTATGCGTACAGTTAGTTTTACGTTTACTTACCTTTGAAAATGCCACTTCAAGTTTTTCATATACAGTTTTACATTTACTTACCTTTGAGGTTGCCAATTCAAATTATTCACATACGATAAGTAAACGAATTCAACCCCGCAGCAACGCGCGTGGGGAACATCAATTGTCCCCTTAGTCTAGCTAACTGGGACAACTTCTTTTGGTACAGGGCGGTGCACATATCTAATGTAATCTGATGAACTCACTCGAACTTGCTTCTGTATTTTGGAACCCTTTTGTAACAAGCACCGTACTTTAGTTTAGTATATTTTCACCGAATTGCTTAGGAAGGTCATCATATCACCAGCACTCTAGCACTTACAAATCGCTTACTAAGCCCCGCAGCAACGCGCGGAAGGGGTCGCCCATCTTGTTAATAATATAGGAATTTAAAGGCTCTCCATTTAATTAATGGATTAACATCTTAACTCGTTTAAAGATTTTTAAAAAGTTCCTATCTAGATTTTATAGGGGTTCATTTAAAAGTTAAAATAAAATATTTTAATTTTCTCTCTAAGTGTAAGTGTAGTTAGTGTTTTGAAACCTTCATCACCTCTTAATTTCAAACTTTAATAGTTCATTTTTAATTATCATTCTTCAATCTTTTTCATTTGAGGAAAGAAAAACAATTAAAGTATAAAAAAAGATTATTTGAACATTTGTAATTAATTTGCAGTTAGTTGTTTAAATTGTTACCAAGTCTCTAAATACTACTTGTATTTGCAAATGTATATTAAACAGTTCGATCTAAAAACTATACGAAGTTAAGCATATTAGAAAAAACACGACATTGTAAATATATTGCTCTTGTTTTGTTTGAACAATTTAACCTATCAACTTGACACGATTAACATCTTTGCACTATCTTGAGCTTGATTTGAACTAAAAGCGTTAAAAGTACTGGCTTATAAGGAATATGCTTGAAGTGGGGCTAGTTCGAACTCCCACACGACTTGCTTAGGAATGTGATCAGTTGAATCGGGTATCGTAACATTTATTATCAATTTATCAAGTGCAAGTTAGTCGGTCTAAAAAAATAACGTATCATTCAACCTGAAGAAGACCATATTCATGATCATTTTTCCTATATTAAAACGATTAAATAAATATTATAAACTAGATAAGTTTCTTGAATAATACATTTGCGGGACAAACACATAAACCACTAAATATTGGGATAATCGCAATGACTTGGATGAAAGATTTGAGTAATTAAATAAACATAAATTACCGTCATCATCGTTGGATGAAAATTATGACTTTCGTCCTTTTAAGTTTTGAAATTATATGGATCATTATTTTTTCCTTTTAAGTTTTGAAATTTTATAGATTATTTTTTTTCTTTTTTACTAGTAACACATCATGATTCGTTTAACTATAAAATAGATCATTCGTTTAACTATAAAACAGGTCATTTTGTTAGAATTAAATTTGTTTATAATTATTTCATTTATTATTAATCCATAATTCTTTTTATATACAATGGCTCATTATTTATTACTCGAACAAGACATCTGAAATCATAAAAATGACCATTGGTGTCATAACACCCTCTCAAATCTTAGTACCACAACCCACATCTCCTTCTTCATCCTTCCTTTCTTCAACGCCATAGTCTACAATAGTAACGCAACACCCTCCCGCATCCTAGTACCGTCGAAGAAGTGGCGGCTCTAGGATAGGCACTTTTGTTCGTGCTTACCCACAACCTCATCCTAACGCCTTGCGCTCCGATAGACATTCCAGCCATCCTAAGGGAACCGGACCACACCTCTTTAGTTTTTTTACAGATTTTAATCGTCTTGTCTTAGGCTTAGCTTAATCTTTTCGTGAAAGCTGAATTTCCCATAAATATACATTCTTGTAGAGATTTTTTACATTGCTATGGATACCATGTAAAGATCAATAGAGGAGCGGTAGGGGAGGTCACGTGTTTGTTTGTGTTATCGGATATGTTTGTTTTATTTATAATCAAATGGCTAACTCCTAGCAAGGTGAAAATGAAAAGTTGGAACTTGGAAAAGAAAACTGTCGGCTAGGAGTTGGCCGGGCTAGGAGTTAGCCGTTCTGTGGATGTTTGCCTGATTCTAGTATAGCATGTGCTTCAACGGGTAAATTCTACTCAACTAAACAAGTCTTATAGCCGATTTATACATGCATCCCTTTTTTTCATGTGGCATTTCCTAATTGTTGGTTGCAGGTAAAATTTTAAAAACTTAGATCGGTTATACTTTTGTAAAAAATTATAATGAAAAGAAAACATCAACCGAAAAAAATAGAAGTAAGAAATAAGAGTTTCAAGAAAAATGTAATCATTATCTCATTATTAAACCTCATTTGACTAAAGTTGGTACATTTATCTTAATAGCTTTGTACATTTATCCTTACTCTTAATAGAAAAAGAAATTATACATATGATCTGATTTCGACCTGACCTACAAGGGAAAAATTCCAGATCCGCTACTCGCTTAGAGTACATAGCGCGATAACCATAGCA
Source organism: Deinandra increscens subsp. villosa (assembly GCA_039602395.1). Lineage (NCBI taxonomy): Eukaryota > Viridiplantae > Streptophyta > Magnoliopsida > Asterales > Asteraceae > Deinandra > Deinandra increscens. Next base: position 96,146,174 of record JBCNJP010000007.1, on the reverse strand, counting down.
TTCCAACGAGCCTTTATAGAAGTAACCATTTAGGCTCCTAGCAACACCATCCGACCCAAGACGGCAAAAGATGCTTTCTTACATATTCACCCTTCCATATCATTCGATCCATACAAACTTAGAAATTTGACCTCTATATGACTATATATATATACCATAATTCATAAACACTCCATTATAACACACCAAACATACTCGAAACAAACAAACAAACCTAAATGAATCAAACCCAAGAAACATGTGTCGTGATGGTCCCTTTTATCGCACAAGGCCATCTCAACCAACTCATCCACCTCTCCCGCCTCATCTCCGCCTACAACCTCCCCGTCCACTTCGTCTGCGCCGCCACCCACACCCGCCAAGCCAAGCTCCGCGTCCACGGCTGGGACCCGCTCTCCGCCGCCAACATCCGATTCCACGAGTTCCCCGTCCCCTCGTTCCCGAACCACCCGCCCAACCCCAACGCCTCCACCATACGCTTCCCTAACCACCTCATGCCCTCGTTCCAAGCCGTCATGCACCTCCGCGAACCCTTCTTCGAACTACTCTCCGATCTCTCGACCAAAACGAAACGAGTCGTGATCGTTCATGATTACTTGATGAGCTCTGTTGTTCAAGACTTTGGTTTGTTCCCTAACGCTGAGGTTTACATGTTTCAAAGCTGTTCGGCTTTTACCGCGTTCTGGTACCATTGGGAGGAAACACAAACGTTAAACTTGGACGATGAAACCGAGTCGTTGAGGTCGAAAGTGCCTACGTTAGAAGGGTGTTTTAGCGACGAGTTTCTAGAGCTACTCGATTCGGAAGACGAGCTGTTCAAGAAGATCAGCTCGGGGACACTTTACGACACGAGTAGAGTGTTTGAAGAGAAGTACTTAGAGTTACTGAAACGCGAAGAGGTCACCTCCGGGACGACGAAGAATTGGGCTATCGGTCCGTTCAATCCGGTTAACATGTGCGATAATCGCAAGAACATGAGTACCGAATCGGTAAAGCTATTCGATTGGCTCGATAGACAAGAGCCGGATTCGGTTATTTACGTCTCGTTTGGGACCACGGTTACGCTAACGGACGAGGAAGTGAGGGAAATCGCGATCGGGTTGGAAGAAAGCGGTGCGAAGTTTATATGGGTGGTGAGGGAAGCCGATAAAGGCGACATATTTGACGGAGACGGTGGTCGGAGAGTGGAGTTGCCGGAGGGTTACGAAGAGCGGGTGGAAAGCAGCGGGGTGGGGGTCGTGGTGAGGGGTTGGGCGCCGCAGCTTGAAATACTGAAGCACCGGTCTACAGGCGGGTTCATGAGTCACTGTGGATGGAACTCGTGCATGGAGGGGATCACGATGGGGGTCCCGATGGCTACGTGGCCCATGCATTCGGATCAACCGAGGAACGCCATTTTGCTAACGGATGTGCTTGGAACGGGGATGTGTGCGAGGGAGTGGGCGTGTCGAGACGAGAAGGTGGTGGCGTCGATGGTTTTGGAGGCGGTTAGACGGTTGATGGTGTCGGAGGAAGGGTGTGCGGTAAGAAAGAAGGCGGCGGAGCTTGGTGGTGCGGTACGGCTATCGGTGGAGGAAGGTGGCGTTATGCGCAAGGAATTGGATGAGTTTGTTGGTCATATCACTAGACAGTAACGTTTAGAACGTACTATCTTTTGTTGTTACTCAAATCACAAGATGGAAGCAAAGGAATGGACGATACTTTGATCTTTAGTCGCTGTCAATGTGACAATGTGACAAGAAAGTAATAAAATTATCACTATCTTAAGCTATTTTCTATGTCATATTTTTGTCATCTTGCTTTAGTATCTATCTACTCATAAAATATTACTCTAGAGATGATGTTTTCATATTAGTTGAGTATATATGTTGTTTACAACATCTCCAAATAGAATGCAATAAACTTATTTTAGTGGGGTCAAGTTTTAATCTCTAACTATTCAGGTAGGTCTAGGTAGGATAATGCAATACCCCCTTATCACCATTTAGCGGCTAGGCTATCTGTAATCATGAACTTTTATGGTAAAGTCTAGGTAGGATAACGCAATAACGCCCCTTAACACCATTTAGCAATTAGGCTATCTGTAGTCATGGAGCAATTTTATGGGGCAAATCGTGACACGTGACGGTCCAATCAACAAGAGGCTCCAAGAGGAAAATGGGTGTAGTGGATGGAGCTCCATAAAGCCCCCAATTAAAAATAATAATAATTAAAGTTCATCCAATCAAAAGCTTAGCTGGAACCATGAACCAATTACAAGCAAAGGGGCGATATGCTTTGCTAATGGTGCCGTGGACGAGTTTTGCCCTCATAGCGCCCAATGGTGGTGTGTGTAGAGGGCGCTATCCGACTTCAAAACGTCCCATTACACATAGCCTTAAGGCCATATCTAACAAAACCAATGCCACCGTTCATTAGGGAATTGTCACATCAATTAGTATATATGGTCGAACAAGAAGTCTGAAGTTGATGTTGATGATTTGTATCATCACTTTTAATGCAAATAGTTTCTAGTTTATATAATCAGTTTGTATCGTTCATTCGCAAGTTCCATTCCCAATTTCCTTTCACTGTTCTATTGATATAATCCCATAATTTTCTTTTGTTTAATTTGTGTTCCATTTTTGTTCGAAGATCAGTAAATGGAGAATACGAATTCGTTTGTGCAACCCCGAGCAACATATTTACTAAAATATTATGTGTTTTTTTTAATGCTGGCAACGGGTACATATTGATACAGAGAAGTTAAAAAGAAACATTAATATGTGTCTCCAGCATTCATTTGGTGGTGTTTGTTTTTCATCTACCAAACAATCGGTTTCTCCATTGCTTTGCGTGTTTTACATATCAATTGTTCGTTTACATCCGCTTTTAACGATGAAGAAAACAATGTAAACCAAACCGACAGCTTACTTTTGCTGATTGTGTCCATGCTTCCCGTCTAGTGACTGATTTCACAATATTGGCAAAGATGTAGCATGGGTTTGGCGATGGACAATCACTGGTGTCAGACGCAGAAGAACTCCTCTTGCCGTAGAAAAAATATATACATACAAGAATTTGAATACAACCCGGATAACAAGCACGTGTTAATGATTTATAACTAAAACACTAAAATTCATCACGATGATAAATCTGCATACATGCTCATTATGAACCTTAAGTTGTCACTCAAATTATCAGTTGGACTTTTGTTGACACGATAGGTATAGTTCCACCAGCAACAGGTCTAACCAGACCAAAGTCAAAACATGAACCTAGAATTCGACCATATCGTCATGGTTTCTTTCATGTGTACTAACATGATAGCATCCAAAAAGGAAATTATTATTCAGGGGCTGCATAGGTTCTTGAGATCCTCTTCCTGGGCGTACCAAGTCGGAATTATTTTTGATAAATGAGGATACAGATCCTTGTACGAGTTCCTTATCGTACCTTCTGCAACACCTGTTGCTAGTGATACATCTGCATAAATCCACATTTCTCGCCCCAAAATCAGTTATTTGGATGATAACTTAATCTCAATCGATTATTTTCTGTCATTGTTTAACAACATAGATATTACCACCTCAAAGACATAGAATACGAAAACAAGTTTACCTTTCAAGGGTTTCTTATCGTTGGAGAGTTGAGTCACTATGTAAATAACAGCTGCAGCTATAGAGATTGGGCTTCTCCTGAAATACAAAACAAAACAAACGCATATCAACAAACGAAAACTTGGGAGATCCATCAATGTGAATTGCCAAAAGACATTAACACTTAGGGGTGTGAATTACTAAGACAACCGAAACCTAAAAATTTACAGTTTGGGTTTAGTCTGCACAGGTTCAAGTCCAAACCAAAAACACATGTAGCTTAAGAGGTCAGCATGTTTAGCTGAAGAAATTACTGTCTCAACCTGACGGTTACATGGGTTTACCCGTAAGTGTTTAATCCATTTATTTTGCATCTCTCTTAAATATGTTTTATGTAGCAACTTCAACTATTTTGGGTATTTTTATACCAAAATTTACAACTTCAAAGACAAATTGGCAGACTTTATACGTAGTTGATTCAAAAATTAATAATAATAATATGTAAATAAAAAATTTTAAAGTACTAAAATGCAAAAGAAACTATTATGTTTTGTTTTTCCGGTTGAACAAGTCATGTTCGTGTTAACCCACGGATATACTTGTTAACTTGTTGTGTTCAGGTTCATGTGACATGATTTTCAGATTCGTGTCGTGTAAAAATTCCATGGCCCACAAACCCGTGAACAAAGCCCATTTAACACTCTATTAACACTGATCACCCCAGAAAAAAGTGATGTGAGGACATGTCTCTCCAAGCATCTAAGTTTATACCAATACCACGCAAAAAAAGATGGTACTATAAGATTAGATATCAAACTATAGTACTACTGAAATTGTTAATTCAAGCAGAAAAGTACTCAGTATTCCCTATTATTCAAAGTAATTGGTATAAATGACATGAAGAGAGAGAACACAAAAACAACAGAAGTACCTTATATCAAACTGCTCTGACTTCTGGACAGATTCCTGGGCCGCTTTAACGGTCTGGTTAGTCATTCCAAGATTGGAACAAAAGCGCCTCTATTATCTCCAAATGAAGTAATGATTAATTAAGTAACCAAAATACATGTACTATTCAAGGTAACTACTAAACAAAGGTGGAGAAATAAAACAGACCATAAAATCACCAGCATGTATAGTCCCCATTTCCACTGATTGGCCCATCTCAAGCTCTAGTTGCTTCACAATGTATTCTTTTGCACGTCCAATTTCCTTCTTACTGGCTCCATTGGCAACCGAACAGATTTCTATTTGAACACAGGTTCAGAGAAATCTAGTTCATATAATCAGATACCAACAAGCATCCAATTAGTAAATTAATTGTCGATTGTTTATACCCTTTACAGTGCGTGGTTTGTCTTCTTGACGACAAGCAATGTAAAGACAGGCTGCCAAGATGGCATCTTGGTTTCTTCCCCTACTTGACTTCTGGTCTTCAACCTTCTTGAATATCTCATTAGCACGATCCTAAAAAACAAAAAAATAAGACCAACCATAAAACCAAACAAAAGGAATGAATATAAATAAAAGGGGAAAAGGCAAAATGAAAGGAAGAATGACTTTTAAAGGGAAATAACAACAAGACACTGCCACTGAATATTACTTCTATTTATATAGTAGAAGTGCCAATAAGAGCATACCTTTATTGTTGCGACGAGGCCCAACCTGTATGACAGATTAAACAGATCAGAACAAACTCATCACAATCCAAATAGCATTGTTGTGTGTTCAAGTTAGAATGTAGAACCAAAGAATCGTTCTATGTTATAATATCTTGATTCAAAGAAAGAACTAAACAAATACTGTCCAAGAGATGTCAACATCCTCAAGAATGACAAGCAGATAAATATATCCAACAAGGTGGACTTGTTAAAAATGAGAAGCAAAATTAACATTTGAGAAAGATTTCAGACTGATTCAGTTGAATTTACGAAAACTCATAAAAGGGGTGGAGTATTGTCAATAAAGTTTATGGGACTCACGTAGTCAAATCAAAAGCGCTTTCCTAAAAGTTAGGTTATCATCCCGATTGGTGGATCGGTGTTCTAAAATCGTTACTATGGGCTGTTTGGAACTTTGGATAAGCTTATTTCCTGGGTTTATGGGCTTAATAAAATTTTGAAACGTGGGTAAGTTTATTTTTAACAGCCTATTATCTTATTAACTAATGAGGTTATTAACTTAAGCTCATGGCTAATTTAAAGTTTAAACCCATAAAGCACAAGTTGATAAGCACATAACCTGTTAAAGAAAAGCTTACCACCTTTGGAAGTTAAAATATGCCAATAAGCCAATAAGCCCAAGCTCAAGCCAAAGCTCAACCAATGTACCAAACACCCATAATCCATTTATTTGTGTCATATAAACATTCGAAATGTTTCATCACCGTTATTGCTAATGGGGACTTTGTTGACAAACCTAAGATCATCTTACATGCTTTGAATTGGCAGAACCCTAACCTACTATTCTGTTAACCTCTCTCATTAACAGAACAGAAGTTACAACACAAACAGAAAACCTAATGCCTTACAACTTGCGAATTCAAAATTTTCAAATTCAAACAATACGCATATGGTAAAGCTAGGGTTTATATGATTATAACTTCGCTTCCCTACCCCGAGGCCTACAAGCCTTCAAAAATTGTTCATAAACAAAACAATAACCCTAAAATCGACATAATTAAAGCAAGCACTCACCTGTCAGACATAGTTGCAATCGTTTTAAACGCCATAATAAGCGACCGATCCGGATTCGAGCCTCGGTTCTGCCATCGCCCCAACGACGAGGACAAGAAGTCGCTAGTGACGCCGTTAGGTTTCGAAATCACCGTCGACAGGCCGCCGTCGTTGAGGAGCACATTAGTCGGACCACCGACACGGACCGGATCATTATCGCCGGATTCGTTGGCGAAGGTACGCCACTCGGAGGTCTCGTCGATCGAGTGCGATTCAAGAACGAGTCCGCACTCGGAGCAGACGGTGTCTCCGGCGGAGTGGTCAAACACCACCTCCGTGCTCCTCTTGCAATCCGAGCAGTAGGCGTCTGCCATATCTTCCAAATTCGAACTTTTTTGGTTCGATTTTCAGCTATACAACCTGGATATATGTATATGTAAGAATCAATCTGCAGTTAATCGCGTGAATCGTGGTTTTGAAAGGATCGGCGTGCGTTTTTCGGTCAAGAATTGGGGGAACGGCCAAAGGGTAGGAAAGTCACGTAGGTTTTGTTTGGTGATTCGAAGATAAGAGTCAAAAGACATTTAATAAGATTTAAGGGATTAAAAAAGACGTCGGCTAAAGAACATATGCGGGTCTGTGAAAATGGGTGGGATCCGAAAGAAAATTGAAATCCGGCCCGATAGCCGAACTATGATATATATATATTTTTGTATTTTTGTAAAGGGTGATTCTATACCAACATCCTAAATATCTAATTTAACACCTCTTTATTAGGGCTAGCAAATCGTGTCAGACACGACCTGTTAAGACACGACACGATAAGACACGACACGATTTGTCTCAAACACGAACACGGCACGAAAACTTTTCGTGTTTAGTTTTCAAAACACGAACACGACCTGTATTTTAACGGGTCGACACGATAAAACATGTTTAGACACGAAATTTTAACTAATCGACGGTCAACACGATAAAACATGTTTCACTGAACCTGTTTAGACACGAACACGACTATTGAAATCCTATTTCCTAATATATGTTTATTATATTATTTATTATTTAAATATATATACATATTATTAAAATATAAACGTGTCTTAACAGGTTAACAGGTTTCGACCTGTTAAGACACGAAAATTAACAGGTCTTAACATGTCGACCTGTTAATGACATGAAACATGTTAAGCCCAAACACGAAACCTGTTAACAATGTCGTGTTTCGTGTCGTGTTTTCGTGTTCGTGTCAAAATTGCCAACCCTACTCTTTATGGAGTTATAAGGCCTTTTACACCCCAATAACGTAAAAAAACAAAAAAACTGTCACAAGACCGGTCAACTACAGTACATTGTCTAATCCTACACCCCTTTAGGAGGTGTAAGAGACCATATGCCCCATATTAAACCTTTCTTTTTTTATTTTTAAGTTTTCTATTACTCTTATTATTAATATACATACTAATTATTATAAGTATTATTTTTTAATGATATTATTATTATTACTTTTTATTATAAGTATTTATTTTATAAGTATTATTATTTAATAATAATATTCTTATTAACTTTTTATTATAAGTGTTTTTTTAGTTTACATTTATTTAAAGTATTAATATACTCTTTATTATTACTAAATAATTACTATAATTTTATTATAAGTATTTTTTTATTAATTTACATCTTTTATTGATAAACAAATTTCGTTTGCACAATTTCACGCACATCGTTAAGATTAAATCTGATTCCGAATACAATTATGTTTAATATTAAGTTTAAATATTATGTATAATTAATTAGGTTTAAATTTAATATTATATTTAATAAATGTATTTATGTTTAGTAATATTATGTTTTTGAGTAATTAATTAGGTTTAAATGTTTTAAACAAATACTTTTGGAAATAAAAAAAGTTAAAAAACACAAAGTAAACCGTTTGCGGAGACGGATGACCCCGGCAGCGCCGCACACTGGGTGTGCGCCTTCCACGTCAGATGGACGTGTGACGCCAAAAGCGTGTTACGGTCAGTCTAATAAGTGTTTCAACGATAACAATAAATTAAAAAAACCTAATAATAATAATAAGAAGAAGAAGAAGAAGAATAATAATAATAATAATAAGTGAATTAGTGTATTAACTTTAATATGTAAAAAAAAAGGCTTTACGGGGGTGTAAGCCCCTTTATGCCCCCATATAAGCTTGTCAATGTCATACAGACATTTCCTGACACCTGGCGATGTGCCTTACACCTCCCGTAAAGAGCTTTACACTCCCATATAAGGGTGTAGATTTAGAGAAGGTTGTGGATATAGGAGGTCCCGTTTTAAATGATACATTGGGTCATATCTATCAATGACTTTAACTTACATCCACTCTAACACCCCAACCTCTCCCAGCTTAGATGCCGGGACTCGAACCCTAGACCTCCCAGTTATAATGGTCTCGGAGTACAGTTGGGCCAGAAGGCTGATGGTCCGAACTATGATATATAGGGCCGGAAATAAATTAAACGTTCAACGACGTTTGGCCAGAAATTCATTTATGTTTTTCTCGTTTGATAAAATAAACAAAAAGTTTTTTTTTCGTTAGTTAAATGAACAAATACGCTAATAACTCACATTCATTCATTTGTGTTTTTGAACGTTCGGTAAGGTATTTATAAGTTTTTCATTTGTTTACCCTCATTTATTAGTTCTTTTTATATTTTTAATAGTTACTTTATTACCGAGCATTTAAACTGTAATTCTTGGTTATTTGAAGTCTGAATCTTGTTAAAAATTCGGTCATTTAAAACTTAGATGTTTAATATTTCTAACTCGTGTTTTTAGATAGTTATGTTTATGATTATTATGTCAATTGTCACGTGCTTAAATGTAAATTTATTTAAAGTGATTAAGTCTGATGATTGCGATGAACAATGTTAATATATTTTTTTTAAATAGTATATGTTTGTTTAGGTTGTGAACAAGTTAAACTCTTTAACAAATAAACACTAACATCATGAATTGCCTAATGATGATTCTAGCTGCTTTGAGTAAAGAACTCTGATTTCTGCTAAAATTCAGTCACATAAATTGTTATTGATCATGAAAAAACCAACAATTATGTTCTACCCCTTAATCATGTACACAACTAAATTGCATCTAAGATCAATGGATCTCATTTCTAGTATGCTAACCAAAAGTTGCAGCTCAACATTGTCATACACATGCTTCGAGTCAAAGCCATGAAGGTTTCTCAACTCAAACTCAAGTTTACATCCATTTCGATTTGCTTGAATGGCTGACGGGCGGTGGAGTTTTCGCATTCCTGTTTCCATCGACACCTTAAACAAACCGGATAAAACCCATGTCAGAAACAACAAACAAGCCAGATAAGTTTTATAACCGAGTGATGGTCGAGTTTCCAATGAAGTTTGACTTACAGGGAGGGTCAACTCCTCCAAGTGAAGATCTTCTTGTTCTGTCCAGTGGCTGGACTCCAGTTAAAGACTGCCGCCGTGATGGCCTAGTGGTAACAGGTGGCGTTGTTAGCGTTGATGATTGCACTTCATTAGTTTTCGGTTGAATCCTGCAAAGAACATGATAATATGAGTGAATGAGTTGGTTTGTTTGTTCATAAACTAAGTGGGATTTTAGAACTTTTTCGTTCCACCAACCGTTTTTCGGAGCCGTTAATCAGTTTGCCAATGGTCCGAAGCGATTTCCTGATATGCGAGGACTTCACATTTGCAGTGCTGCCTCTGATTTCCGAAGAAATTATGATTTCATTTCTGATTGACACTTGAGATTCAGGTGTTTTCGGTAGCACAAGGGGTTTCACTTGTCGGTTTTTCAAAGCAGAATTTGGCGCCATTGGACTCTTGGGAGTTCTTTCCGTCGTTGTAGCTGACTGCCTTTGGCCGCGGTAATGGCGATCTTGGTTCCAGTTTGTTGACACTTTGTGGTTCCTTCTCCCCCAGTTGTTTTTTAAGGCTCTCAATCTGTTCTTTAAGATCCATCACCTCCCTGCTTTCCTTATTCAATCGAGCTGCACCAAGTTCAACCGTCGAAGCTCGTTGAGCAAACTTCAATGTACTAACTGTTTCGCCAAAAGAATCGCTTTCTGGGCTCACATGAGCAAACATCAAAGTCTTTGCATTTCCACCTGCACATTTCGTACATATAAACCCGATCAGAGTCAACTTTATGATAAAAGATAAACCGAGTTGGTTGCATTATATACATATATACCTAAGGAGTTCTGAAGGAGTAATGTGAGCTTGCTGTTTCTGTAGGGAATGTATGAGTTCTTCTGAGATAAAGCTGTTATTACATCTCCTAAACAAGAAAGTGACTTGTTTATATATTGAGCTTCTTTTAGCCCTTCTCCGGTTACTTCCGATTTATCCACCCTTTCACTTCCTGCTAAATCAACCAAATGAAGACAGCTACGAGTCGTCCCTCCATTTACATCCTTTCCATGCACATGCACCGTCAAAATGCTGAAATAATAAAAGACATCACAACTCGTTAAATTCAAAAGTACGTGTTTTTGACCCGTTACCCGACCAAGCCCATTATTACGCTATGTTAAAACTTAAAGAAATGTTTGTAATCTGAGGACCTGTGGGACCGGCTGCTTTGGTTATTCAGAGCTGTTGAGCTCACAGCACGGTTCACTTGACCACTTCTCATTAAGTTTAGGACATCGGCGGTTGACTTCACCGAGTGAATTGTTGCATCAGGAAGGCTCAATCCGTTCTCACTTGTGCAGCTGCGGATCTCCAATTTGCTGGTGGATGCAGAATCACCGGTCAATAGATCTCTCACTTGTTCGTTGTATATTTCCACCATTTGTACAAAAATCTCGTATTTTAGAACGTCTTTTCTTCTATTTGATAGATCAAATAGATCATTGAGAGCTAAATAGTTGATACCCATTTCTTTTCTTGATGCACCAGTAGGGCCACACTATGAAAATTAAACATAACATCAGACAAAAATAAAATAGACCCACAACTTTTACTCCAGAAAGGGTAGTTAAGATATTATCTCACCATTGTATGTGTTTTCCCGGATCCTGTCTGCCCATACGCAAAAATGCACACGTTATAACCATCCATAACCGATCTAATAAGGGGTTGGGTGTCTGCAAATACTTCCTCTGATAAAAATTCAAAATGTTAGAATTTAACGAGCCTGTAGAATCTTACATATAAAAACAGTATAAAAAGTGGTCATATATTCACCTTGAGTGGCAGTTGGACCAAAGATACGGTTGAATTGGAACAACTTCTTTCCATCTTTATTCGGTTTTAAGGGATCCAGAACAACTAATGAGCCATCTTCTCCAATAAAATCGATCACATTTTTTGTGTCAGATCTAAATGGAGGTCTGATCCTGCAGTATACTCGAATATTTCCTGAAATATGTAGAATTATAAGATAATAACGAATAACATTATTTGCATTTTGTTAACATTAATAATAATAAGAAACAAGATATACCTTTCAGATCCTGGACCATATTGTATAAACTCCGGTTTTCTTGAACCACTTTATGATATCCCTGAGCAGCATTGCATAATTCCTCTATTTGACTCTCTGAAAAGTGAAAAACCATGTATAAATATCAATATTTATACAAATTCTATATTTTTTTTAATCTTTTTGTAAAAAATTGAAATATTTGGACATTGAAAAGAATCTTGGCCCATACCCATTTGTTTTAGATCATTCCGGAATTGGGACTTCAAGTCTGCGAATTCCGCCTTTGTATTCGACAGTAGCCCCTTTAAGCTCTGCAATATGAAGATATAATTGACAATGAGGCAATGGCTTAATATATTTTAGTTAGTTTTAGTGTTGAGAAAAACAAAAAGAAAGCATACCAGTAGCTTTTCTTCCTGTACTTGAACCACCTGCAAGTGGTTGCAATCACGGGCTTGATGATACTGCAACAAAGTTTTCGAGAATCTTTTAATAAGGGCTTACTATTACTACAATTGCAATTGATTTATTTATATGAATACATTAATCCACATACCTTGACATTTTCAATTGTGGATAAATCTGGTGATGATGATGTTGCTGAACTAGTAACTGATCCGCTTCCATCTGTTGATAGGTCTTTGGAAATAGTATTCAACTAAAATACAAGAAAAATATGCAGATGTCAACATTGTGATTAAATAAACTAAATTATAAAAAACAAAGCCTAATCTATATCATTTTCTGGTAAATAACTAAATACTATACCATAGGGGACTTGTATTGAAGTTGTTCCTCCAAAGTACTCGAAATCATCTTACTAAGCAACTTCAAGGAATCCTGTTTAACGATAAATCGGTTATAACTTGTAGACTTTTTATGTTAGACCAACAAAAATGAAGGCATAAAAAGATGACAGTAGTTACCGAATTTCCATTACGAACTGAAGACAGCAAGTTACCATCTAAGTTCTCTTTTGAATCAATCATACATTCAGCTAAGGCCTTGACAATCAAATCTACAAGATACCAAATGAGCATCAAAGTGAAAATCACATCATTTCTGGGATCCAAGATTCATATCAATCAAATGTATAATAAACCTTCAAGTTTCTGAGTGTCATTTTGAGATGGTGGTTGCTTTTCTAAATTGGCAGACAAATCCACTTGCTTGTTGTAGTTTAAACACATTGCTGGTCTAGGGTCCCTACCATTTGAATGCTGCATAATCAAAGGTGATCTGAAATCATGCTTAAAAGATCCATTCCCCTTTTTCTTCTGTTTCCTATCATTGTACTCTTTAAGCCCCAAAACACAATCAACAATCTTAGCAGACGAACCCGCCACCATATTATCCTAAAAAAACATTCATAACATAACTAGATTCATAATAAAACCAAAAAATTAATAAAAATAAATAAAAAAGATTGTGAAATCAAATGTACCCTTTCGAAAACAGAAGCTTCAAAGACAGGAAGCTTTAACCCTTCTACTGCTTTCAAAAAATTCCTAACATTCTCAAAGAATTGATATGCGGGCAACGGCTGCGAATCCCATGTAAAGGATTGAGAAGGAAATCTAGTGATCTCAACAACCTTTGTAACCAAAAATCAAAAACAAGCACATCACTAATCATGAATCCGACAACTTTCCAGAATAGGCACAAATACTAAATTGTACAATTGGTGGTGTTAATCTAGAATTATCGAATAATCCTACCTTTGGGACGGACCCTGGTTCGATCTCGTTAATCGCGTGACAGAGAATTAGCCCATTTCTTAAACAAGAAATGAACTGTTTCTCTGATGGCTGATTTGGTAACCCTAATGGGCCAACGATACTCTCAAGCCAGTCAGTAGCTTGAAACCTCCTAAAAGCTATAAAAAAATTCAAGAAAGTTGAAAAAGAATTCAGAATCAAGAACGTTTAATTGAAATTGGTATAAGAAAGTACGATTTTACCTGCTTCTTGGGCTTTTCTTGAAGCCAGATTCAGATCATCCCCTGCCCTTGATGCGATCACCTCCATTAATTTTCGCAATCTGAAACTGATCTCTTCCGAATCTGTTCTTAATGTTCAGAAAACCCTAAATTCTATAGAGAGAGAGAAAGAAGAAAGTGAATAAGTTGTTGGTTTAAGAAACATGGGATGGGATTCTGGAATTTTCAATTACGTTTTGCAGAGAAGACCGTTAGGGCTATTTGAATTCAAATCTGTAGTGGCCCGATAAAGAGAAAAGTCAGCCCAATTAACGGCTGTACAAAATAGAAATTACTTGGCTAAATTTTTGGTGGTTAGAATGTAAGTTCTATAATTAAAAAGTC
>JBCNJP010000007.1:96113433-96131632 GCA_039602395.1 Deinandra increscens subsp. villosa | reverse complement strand
AATGAATCCCTTATGTTAGTCGCACCATTTTCGTGAGTTTTTCTGTGTTTTACGTTTTTCCGGCGACCGGAACTAGGGTTCCGATCACCGGAGTTCCATGTTGAAGAAGATGACACGCATCGGGTACGGGTTATAAGATTTGGAAACGGGTTTAATAAACAGACGCCAAACTGGCATGATTGGTAAGGTCACTGGGTTCCTCGCTGGAGGCGCGGGTTCGAGTCCCGGCCTCGCCATTTTTATCCCTTATTTTCCCTAAAGCCGTTTTTTGGTCGCTGTGTATACACAAAAGGAATCCAATCGGCCCAGTTACACAATCGGAATCCTGGCCGGATGGCTAAGGGCTTGGCTGTGGGTCTGGGAGGTCACGGGTTCGAACCCAGTGACCTCCATTGTTTTTATTTTGGTTATTTTTGTATTGTTTAGAGCATTTGGTGACTAGATTTTGTATAAAAACTGTTCCCTATCATATCTAAAACCCGTAAAAATATATTTAAGACATCTAAACCTCGTGGAACCATATTTTGGATTGCAAACATGATTAGCTTGTCATTTAAATATATATATATATATATATATATATATATATATATATATATATATAACTTTGGGTCTATCTAAAAGGAGAAATATATATATATATATATATTCATTGTGTAAACTATTGTATATATATATATATACAAGACGTTGGCTTGAAACAAAGTAATATTTTGTGTAAACATTAAAATGTTTTAGAAAACTATTTAAAAGCGTCGTTTTGGCTAGAAACACAAAATACTCGGTTTGAATTAGGATTCACTATAAATTGTTGTTTCTTTCAAGATAAATACTCGAATCCTTGGATTTAACATGTTTATGTATATATATATATATAACTTGTTGAAAATTTATTATTAACGTCACTGGAACAATTAACTAAATATATATGATATATATGTATTTATTTTTGATATTCCCAAACTTAGAAAATATATATTAAAGTTATATATTGGATTTTCTTGCGTTATTTCGATAATCGCTCGGATTTGGCACACGTGCCATCCTCGACTTATTCCGAACTTCACGATCTTTCGTTTTTTATCGTTTACGTTAGACTTGATAGTTTATAGAACACACACTTATACTCGTATGCTCGTTAGGTGATTGATTGCTTGCACAAGACTCGTTCTTGCTACTTGGATTAACTGTTTATTTGGAAACTTTTACTGTGCAACCTAAGGTGAGTTTCACGGCCCCATTTTACTGTTTTTAATCCTGTTGGGGGAGATTAACATGCATGATTTACACAACTGAGATAATTAGACTTTTATATATCACTTGAAGTACTTGTAGCACACTAATACAACAAAGTCCTTCCTATGGTACCGTTAATATTAATGACGATAGCGGGAAATATATTGTAGTACTACTGGGTCTGACAAACCCCACCCGGGTCAGTCGCTCTGGCACGATTGGATATCGAACGGGTGTTATATTCGTCCTAAACACAACAAGGCAAACTATAAACAACTGTTAGCTTCGGTGACCATCAACGTGCGAAGTTTCATGTATATAGCCTAGCTAGCTATCTGATATATATTAGTGATTATGCTCTTACAACTTGACGTTATTGAATGGTCAATTTAAACTGAACTTGAAATGTTACTGAACCGTTAAACCTGTGAACTCACCAACCTTTGTGTTGACACTTTAGCATGTTATTTCTCAGGTCGCTAAACTGGATTGTCTGCCACGAGCTAGGACGCACCACTTAAGGATTAATATTTATATGCATGCATATTAGACCTTAATACTTTTCAAACTCATTAACTTTTGGTTTGCGCATGTTTTGGCGCTTGAACAATCTTTACAACTTTGTCGTTTACGCTTCCGCATTTAAAAACGCATTTACTCTGGTTTTACTTTTACATTGCATTTAGACTGTTCGTATGGCTAATGTGTTCGATCCTGGTTTGTCACGCTCCCTGCGGCGCGTTGTCGCGCGTGGGATTTTTGGGGGTGTGACAATTTATTTATAAAAACTAAGGATTACTTCCTTCCAAATCCATATATATTTCATAGAATTTACACATTGTGTATTATGCCTTACATATTTTATAAAAGATGACAAACTTTTATAAAGAAAAATCACCCACTTGTTGTCTTTTTTTTATAAAAAGTGTTAGGAGATTTTATCTAAAAAGAAAAATAAATAAAATAATTTGGTGGAGGTTACTTGACCACATCCCCCACCTCCTAACCACATCCTCCACCTACCTAGTTTTCTTACTCTCTCCTCCCTCACTTTTACCACCCTTCTCTCCCTCTCTTTTCTTGCTTTCTGTCGTGAACAAGGCAAAAAGCACACACCTCATCTTTAGTTTCTTCCTTTTTTCTTTCTTCTTCTTCTTTTTCATTTTTGAGATTATCACAGCTCACCATCATCATCTTTGGCCACCGCCACCACCAAGAACCACCAAAAACCACCACCGCCATCTTTCTCCCTCGCCCTCCCCTTCTGTTTCAGCCATGAACCACACCCGTCACCACCACCTTCGACCACAGCCACCCCCCACCGTAACCCACAGCCTCTCCGCCCCTCTCTTCTATCTCTCGGCAGCCCAACAACCCCCGCCACACTGCTGTTGCGAGCACCTGCTGCCATTGTTTTGTTGCTGCTGATCGCGACCACCCTGCCCGGTTGCCGCCGCCGCTAGGACTGCTGCTACCGCAGAACTGCGGCTACCATAAACTACCGCTGCTCTTCTGCTTCTGCAGCAGCGAACTACCCCCAATGCCGCCACCTTTTCTTTTTCTTTTCCCCTTCCCAGCAACAAATAACGACCGCCACCACCTCCCCGTTGCTGTGGTGGAGCTGCCGCTACTGCCAAGCTGCTGCTGGTGGGGCAGCCGTGAGTTGCCACCACCATGCGACTACTGCTGCAACTGTTCCCGTCCCCATATTGCTGCCGTGAGCCGTCGTGGACCACCAAGCCAAGCTACCGCCACCTTTCTCCGTTCTTTATCGGTTTAACTCCTCCCCTTGTGAGTCCGTTAACCGTTTCGTTTACGTGTTTTATTATACGTTACTAACGTTCCCGAATGATTCCCCGAGTCTTGACAACTAACCCGTTAAAAACTTAAGTTTAAACTTACTAGTTTAATATTTTAAATTGATCTTATGATGTTTATGATAATTTACATATGTTGCATGTTTAATAATTGTTATTTTCATGATTTAGTAAATTATAAGTGACTAGAATTGATAATTGTGATTTTAGTTGTTAATCATCTCGTTTACGGATTAATATACGTTAATAACATTTATCATGGACTAAAAATGGTGTTAGTGACACATTGGGACTAATATGGATTTTACGATGTGTTCACTTAATTTTTGGACATAAAATCATAGCTTAAAACATTTTAAATGAATTGTTATGGTTTAATAGCAAAGTTAGTAATTTTATAAAAACTACTTGGATTTTTAAAACCATAAAATGACATCATGGGATTTATATATAAAATGGTCACATTTTATAAAGATATGAATTCTAAGAAAACAAGACTTAAAATGTTTGTTTTGGAGTTTATAGAAAATAAAATGGATAAAAATATATATATTTATATTTTTATATCAAAAATAGTAAATTAACATTCTTATGACACATGAATTGAAAAGTATAAAATCTTGGAATTTATACAAAAAGTGGAAAATGCTTTATGTTAGAAATTTTCTATAAAAAGTCTTTAATTTAAAAACCCTAACTTTATTTGATAAGTAAAGTTATTTAGAAATGATTTTATAAAAATAAAATCAAAAGACTTATAAAAACTATGAAAAACATATTTTTGATTATTTTAAATAAATCAAAATAATCAAGACGTTTTAACCGGATCAAATGTTTATTTTTAAACGTTTGGAATTGAAACGAAATCTTTAAACGATTTAAAAATGTTTTACGACGTAATAAATCGTAAATAATTATTTTCAGCAAATAATTATTCGTATGAGTTTTAGAAACCCTAATTTATTTCAAACTCATCATGATTGTTAATATTAACAAGACTTTCGACCCGCGCTTTGCGGCGGGTCGAGACAGTAATTTTAATGATCAAACGACAGCAGTAGAGGGAAGATACATTTGTGCATATGAACATGTTCTAAGAAGATCCTCAAGCATCCAGCGGTACTTACACGATCACTATCACCATCATCAGCGTACTATCTCTGAATAGATTTGACACTTATGTTTGATAAACCTGACACATTCTTCTTAATTGTTGTTGGAATGCTTTTAATAAGAATGACAGATGAACCTTCATCTATTTGCTTCTTGTGAAAACTGCAAAAAAACTGAAACCAAGTAATATGTGTTTTTTTTTAAAAGATTGTCATAAATTACACCAAAACACATTATAACACCATTTTAAAGTAAAAAGTATAAAAATGTAAATAAAAAAAGCAAAAATGAAATAACTTCGAATTCTGTTGTTAACGTAATATACAATAAACATAAATAAAAATTAACATTTTAAAGTAAAAAGTTTAAAAACATAAATGAGAAGAAAAAACAAAAATCAAATAATAATAAATAACTCTGTAAAATACTTAAAGGAAATACAAATGAAGTAAATCTCTAAACTTTTTATAACTTTGAAAAAGAAATGCAAGCTAGTAAATATGTACGAATCTCTATCATCATATTTTTAAAGGAACTCTTTTAGCATTCACTGAAACCCTTGACCTTCATCTCTATTTTCTTTCAGAATTATTTATTTGTTCTTTCACAAAGAAGAAACATAACAGGAAGACCATTTATTTCAGTAGTTAGGATTTTTAAACTCTTTCTCATTCCTTCATCACATTCCCGACACCTCTCCAAGCTCCAGCAACGGGTGTTCTCCGGCTCAACCACCTCTTGAACGGCAGATCGAAGGTCATTTATTCATGTCTCTTGAAGTTCAGATCCGTGTTCTGTTCTTTGATCAGATCTGGCCACCTGGGTAAATCAGATCTGTAGGTGTGGTTAAAAGGCGGTTTTCGGCATTTTTCAACCACCGCCGCCGTCCCCAACGTCAGAACAACCATCTTCCAGGAACACCCCCAAATTGATCTCATCCGATTACGACATGAACACCCCAACATCACCACTGCCATCCCCAGGGTCAATACCTGAAATGCGATTTAAGAAGCCATGAGTATAGATTCATCGATTTGGAGTACACAACCACATATCAATGTTAATCAAGCATTTCTACGACTGGTTAATCGATTAGTGTTCAGGGATATACCTTTGCCTTCACGATTTGCCAAGAAAGGAGACGCACCTTGTCCCCTTTGCCTTCACGACTTGCCAAGAAAGGAGACGCACCTTTCGATGTAACCTGGAAAGCTATCTTTGATGTCGTCGGGTTCGCATTTCCGATTTTCCAGCACGTAAATCACCGCCAACAGCACCACTCTTTCACCACCGCCTAGAAAAATCTAAAACAAACGCATTCAAATAATCATATTATATGCCACAAAATACTAAAAGAGACTCATAAGGCAGATCAAACAAATTATTAATAAGAGGTAGCTAGGAATATCCACACTTGACAACTTCACATTATTGATTTTCACTACAGGTGAACCAAATATGAAAAAAAAGGAGCCAGTAAACACTGAGTGACTGAACACATAAAAAAATATATAACCATCATAACACCTACAAAGTAAATCTCAAACCATACATGCACCAAATCACACTAACCTCTAACTAATCACCAAAGAAAGGCACCTAGACAGCAAATAAGAAACCCAAGTAGCAAAATACACAAAACATAAGCGAATCTATCCAAAGACTATGAGACAATCACATTAGCACAAACATGGGAGACAAAAAAAAAACTGTTGTCTATATATTTCAAGAAAACTAAGCAAAGGTCATCTCACCATACATATTGGGTACAACTTCAAAATCAGATTTAATCAATAGACCATTCCTTCAACTAATAACCTGCAATAAGAACAATAACCATAGAAATTAATTAGCCAACATAAAAGGTTAATATAACAAAATCACAAAATAGAACATCAAACATGTTCTTGGCGACACTAATAGAAAACAATAAAAAACAAACTATCAAGAAGAAAAAAAAAACAACAGCATATACAGAAAGTAAGTTGCAGTTTTTATAAAATCAAAGCAAATCTACATCCTAACCTCACAAAATTGACAACTACGGACTTGCTCTTTCGAGAATCAACCAGATTTGGGTCGATTGAGATTGCATCCTTGAGATGAAAACCCTAATTAGAAAGAAAACAACAAACGTTATACCAAAGAAGCCAGAGATGAAAAATAAAAGAAATCTTCACCGGAATCGTGTCACCGCCGCCAGTCTTCACTACTGACGTCCCCAATCAGCCGCTTAGAAACCCACCCAAAACCCTTCTTCCTAAACCCACATGCATGTCGATCGAGAGAGTTCTAGGGTTGAAATCGGAGATAGCAAATGGAAGAGAGAAAGCTCGAGACGCTAATGAAGTGAAATGGAAACTAAATATGTGCCCACCTGACGGATTACCAACTGACGATGAGGAAGCGAAAGTCCGACGATGAGGAATTTTTCTTTTATAAGTAGGCTTGATTAAAGAGGGGAGTGGGTATAAGAGAAAAATTACTTACCCCAAGTTGAACGATTGAAGAGAGAGATATAGAGGTCTTTTAATGCCCATCAAAATCAGGGACTGTTTACGGAGCAACGCCTTTAGGGCGGCCGCTACGACGTTACACCGCCACCGCCACCGTCACCGTCACCGGTAAGACAACCGGCGTCGTAGAGAGAGAAACCATCAAAATCGGGGACTGTTAACGGAGCAACGCCTTTAGGGCGGCCGCTACGACGTTACACAGCCACCGCCACCGTCACCGTCACCGGTAAGACAACCGGCGTCGTAGAGAGAGAAACAGAACCGACGACACATCAGAGAGAGAGAGCAACTGAAACCCTCGAAATCAACAACCCGGTCGTCATTCATTCTTCACAAAATTAGGGGGAAAGGGTTTCAATTGTAGATTCATAGAGAGAAAGAAGAAATTCATGGAGAGAAAGAAGAAATCAGATGTGAATGAAGAGAGAGAGGGAGACAGTCGTTCACTTGAAGAAAGAGAGAGAGTGTGTATACTTTATTTAAATAGATAGAGAAGAGTGAAGAGAGCACGTGGTATAGCCAATAATCTTGAAGCACCGATCGAGAAAGCCAATTAGACAAATACGAATATTAGGGGAATAGTGCAGAATAGTGCTCTTTGTGAGTACACCTAGCACTCACAATTGATATATATATAAATTATTCTAATAATAATTATATTTATATTAACATGGAAACCCTAATTTTCCCTAACATGAGTTTAATATTAAAATAACCATTAATATTTAACCTACTTGTATTATTCATTAAATCGTTAACTTGTTATAATTTAATAAATTATTCCGACAAGTTAAAATGATTATTTCGTTAATAATTATGAACCCTAGTTATATATATTATAACTCATCGCGATTATTTATTTCAATCGATCGAGCGGACATAAAAATAATAATAAATATTATTATCTAAAACGATGTTTAATACTTGATTGAGCTGACCTTCATGATACGTTATCGCATGTTCATTACTTGTATTCAAATCACATAAATGCCTTTATACGGGAACTTTCGCATTTACTGATTTCGTAAACTGAATAACTAACGGGTTTTCAAACGCTACAAACGGGATTATACGTCAAGACTTGACCGGTATCATTTGGGTAACGTTCGTTACTCAAATGATTTATGTTTTATTAGGACTTTACTTGCTAGATGCCACTCGGTAACCTATCATCATCACTGAATCAAGTGAGTTTCACGGCCCCTTTTCTTTTCAACTGTTTTACACTTATGGGGGAGAAATCATGAACTGATAAACTGCTTTTTACTTAATGTTATGGTTTACCTGTTAGCCGTATGACTACATGTTCCATTCTGTATCCCAAACAACTGGTACTTTATCGTTATCAACGTTAGTACAACTGAAATCCCACTATTAATTGAATTCGATTAGTTCTGCTAGAAACGATAACTAGTGAATAGATCTATTTGGGTTGACAACCCTGCCCAGATTGGTAGCTCCAATCCTGACTTCGTACATTGTCAAGGGGTACACGTCAGGTATTCTTGCCTGTTCGGTATTCTTGGGATAGAATGCTATGGGTGGGTAATCCGTTAGTATTCGAATTTGAGGTTCATGGTAGGATCTTACAACCACGACAGTAAACCAACATAACATTTAAGTATGCCGTAAACTGTTATCCCAACATGCCAAAATCTGTTATTCCAACATACCGTAAACTGTTATTCCAACACACTGTAAACTGTTTTTACAAACTTAACATAGAATCATAAACCTGTGAACCTCACCAACTTTATGTTGACCTTTCAAAACTCATGTTCGGTAGTCCTCATTACCATCGAATTTTCTGAAACCATTGTGACCCTGTCTCTCAGACGACTCCTCGAACCACCCGATTCCCACCGTTGCCGCTGGCAGTGCGGCCACTACCACTGGTGACATGCCTGAGATGTCAAGAACAAGCCTTTGGAGCAATCGACGATGAGATCACTAGACTCCCCATCTGGACCGATCTGGCGACACTAGAGACCCGTCCAACCGCCATGGAGCATCACCAGGCTTCCACACTGGGTGTTATGGAGTCACTACACGCTCGTATGAGTGGTGTCAACATGGCCGACACCGATCTACGGTTGGCCAACGACTCCTTCCAGACGAGAGTCGCTTACCTAGAGGAGTTCCCTGGGCGAGTGTTCAGTTACATGAACCTCACTGCCCAGATCACCACCACCTTAACTATGCCCTCTAGACTGCCACCACTCTAGATAGCTTGATCTAGAATATAGACTTCTGATCCCTCCTTTTGGCAACGAAAAAAATATCTACATATTTTGTTGCGACGAGACTGCAAGCCCAAAACGAAGACTTATCCTCTTTTGACTATCGTATATTCTACCAGTTAATACGGTGGACGGAAACTAGTATCATGATTATTATTATGATTTTCATGTTTAGTATGGATGTTAATACTATTGCTGTCATTTATCATGTTACCATTCACGTATGTTCTTCCCCTCTGCTTCCTGTTTCTTGGTGGTGCTTGCGCACGTCATATTTTGGTACCGTGGATGTATGTCGTGGCAGTTATTCTCGCGCATGTAATAACTCCATTCACATAATCTAGACATTCCTTTATGTTGACATTAGTAACTTAAAGCGAAAGTATGTCGCCTAGACGCCGAGCCACCAGAAACGCTTCACCTCCTCCGCCCTTGAGCGCTGCTGAAATCGAGGCACTGATTGACCAACGCGTTGCTGAAACCGTCACTGCTACTGTAACCCAACGTCACGCGGACGATGGGGCGCGCAGTAAGAACGAATTAACCAAGGTTAGAAAACACCAGACTACAATTTCACCAAATTGTGTTCAATGTTTTAACCTAACATTGTAAGCCCTCGTGAATGTTCATAAAAGAACTTTATGAATTAAAGCCTACACCTTTTAGGGATTCCGTGAGCTATTCACCCTATCCGAAGGATCGGTTACACCGGTACAACACCCCTATGCTCCTAATGCAACCTGCACCACAATCTCGATTGTGGTAATGTCTACTGTAACATCTACAAGGTTAAAAGACATGTAGCACGTGATTGCCCAAATCGCACTTGCTACGGTTGCGAGGAAATTAGCCATTACAAAGGAATGCACGAAGGTGAAGAATCAAGATGCTGACCATGCTAGAGGAAGAGCTTTCATGATCAATGCCAGAGACGCCCGTCGTGACCCCAATACGGTGATGGATACGTTTCTGCAAAATAGCAATTATACATCTGCTTTAGTCGGTACTGGTGCCGATAGAAGCTTGTGTCTACCGATTTTAGTCAATTACTTGAAATCGCTCCTGTTTCCCTAGACACTAAGTTTGCATCGAATTTGCAAATGGATTTTTGATAAAAACCAGAATAATCTACCCAGGCTACCAACTTACCACTCGTTCAGCATCGACTTAATGCCCATTGTTTGAGGAAGTTTCAGTCTCGTCATTGGAATGGATTGGTTAGCAAAGACCCATGCAGAAATTGTGTGTCATGAGAAAATGGTTGGAGTGCCGTTAGCAGATGGCAACACTCTGAACGTACAAGACGGAATGAGTGAAGCCAAGCTAAATATCATATCTTGTATAAAGGCACAGAAATTCCTCCAAAAAGGATGCCATGCCATTCTAGTTCATGTCACTGAGCAGAAACTGAAAGAGAAGCGCATCGAAGACGTTCCTATTGTCTGCGAACACCAGGAAGTCTTTCCAAAAGACTTGCCAGGCTTATCTCCAGCACGGCAAGTAGAGTTTCGCATCGACCTAACACCCGGAGCCGCCCCGTTGCCAGATCCCCTTACCGACTGGCACCGTCTGAAATGCGAGAGTTATCTAGCCAACTGCAAGAGCTGCTAGATAAGGGCTTCATTTGTCGAAGCCACTCCCCGTGGGGTGCTCCCGTTTTATTCGTGAAGAAGAAAGATGGAACGTTCAGGATATGTATTGACTACCGAAAGTCGAACAGAAAGACTGTGAAGAACCGTTACCCGCTTCCAAGGATCGATGCCTATATGATCAACTCCAGGGATCATGCTTCTGTTCAAAGATCGATCTAAGGTCGGGGTACCATCAACTCCGAGTTAGAGATGAAGACGTCTCGAAAACAGCGTTTAGGACACGCTATGGTCATTACGAGTTCCTCGTTATGCCATTTGGTTTGACTAACGCACCGACCGTATTCATGGATTTAATGAATCGTGTGTGCAAACCATACTTGGATAAATTGGTTATCGTGTTCACCGACGATTTTCTTATCAACTCGCGTAGTAAGAAAGAACACGAAGAACACTAAAGACTCATCATAGAACGGTTCAAGAAAGAAGAACTCTCCGCGAATTTCCCCAAATGTGACTTTTAGGATTTGCGAAGTACACTTTCTGGGTCATGTGATTAACGACCACGATATTCACGTTGATCCGTCTGAGATTGAAGCAATCAAAGGTTGGAGTACTTCCACGACCCCAACTGAGATTCGTCAATCCTTAGGCCTCACTGGCTATTATCACCGATTCATTGAGAAATTTTTTAAGATAGCCCAGCCACTTACCACCCTGACTCAGAAAGATAAGAAGTACATCTGTGATGATAAAACGGAAACTGCCTTCCAGTTGTTGAAGCGAAAGCTTTGCAACGCCCCAACCATATCCTTACTTGACGGAATCGATGATTTCGTAGTATATTGTGATGCTTTGCATCAAGGCTTGGGCTGCGTACTAATGCAGCGTGAGAAATTCAACGCTTACGCCTCTCGACAACTGAAGATTCATGAGAAGAATTACACGACTCACGACTTAGAACTTAGAGTCGTTGTCTTTGCCCTCATAATATGGAGGCACTACCTCTATGGGACTCGGTGCGTTATATTCACTGATCACAAGAGCCTCCATCACATCTTTAACCAGAAAGAGCTGAACATGAGGCAACCACGATGGTTAGAACTGCTTAACGATTATGAATGTGATATTCATTATCACCCGGGCAAGGCTAACGTTGTAGCCGATGCATTAAGCACGAAGGAACATACCAAACCGCGCCGTGTTCAAACATTAAGAATGACCATACACTCGAACCTCACGTCACAAGTTCGTGACGCTCAAATCAAAGCTCTTAAGCCTGGGAATCTGGAAATGAATGCTTGCATAGCATGGAGAAACAACTGATTGAAAAGCCTGATGGAACCATGAACTTTTTGGATAGACTATGGGTACCTAGCCTTAGAGACTTGAGAAGGCTAGCGTTTGATGAAGCCACAAATCAATATATTCCATCCACCCAGGGATCCAACATAATGTATGTATAAAGGAGTTATACTGATTTCCAAATCAAAAGGAAAAATCCAGACCTTAAAAAGGTATGTGGCGTAGTTATGTGACAGATTGTCATTACGCAATACAAACCTAGGCAATAGTTGAGACAACCATTTTCCACTCGCCGAGTTTCCTTATTGCAATAGATATCGCTCGAATATTCAAGCCGCCCCTTTTCGAAGGCTTATATGGAAGAAAGTTTCATTCGCCCCTTCGCTGGACCGAAGACAGTAACAGTTAACTGACTGGTCCAGAGATAGTTCATGAAACTACTAAGGAGACCTTTTAATTTCTAAAAGCCGTAGGTAATCTCCAGGAGAACTACGTTAACACTCGAAACGAACCCTTAGATTCTATAAGGGGGTTCAAAACCTTATAATGGATTCTGTCTCAGACGAAGGTAACTAGGCCTGGAAAGCTAGGTATGCTTAAACCTCATCGGTCCCTTGAGATCCTGGAACGAATTGGACCAATGGCCTACACACCCATCTTGTCTAGAACCTATAAAGATCCTAGGCTGCAAGACCTATAGACTGGAGACAAACCACATTTCCATTATTGTTATCACTAGATCCCGTCCGATAGCGAATCAATCTAAACTTTTCCATAAGCCATCTTGTCCCCGATACATTGCATATTCCAACGAAAACTGAAAACTCAAGTATGAGCAAAGCTTAGGCCGATCATGTAAGGCAAATCACAATTGTGGGTGCACACATAATTGTAATTTGAACTGCATGAAAATCCTGGTAGAGCCCATTCATGAGAAATCCTGACTTGTCCAGAAACCTTCATACTCAAAACCTCGTTCATCCGTGTGTCAATCCTCATTCTTTTATCAGACTATTGAGATTTATCTGCCGACAATCGTTGCAAACCCTTATCCTTTAAAGGGTGACCGCGTCATGTTAAAAGTGTCACCTTGGAAAGGTGTCATCAGTTTCGGCAAACGAGGAAAGCTTAACCCTCGTTACATTGGTCCATTTGAAGTCACCGAGACAATTGGACTAGTAGCTTACCGTTTACGCCTTCCCGTAGAACTTAGCAGTGTGCATGATGTCTTTCACGTTAGTAATCTTAAGAAATGCTTATCTGATGAAACGCTCGTCGTCCCACTGGGCGAAACTCAAGTTAACCAAACACTTCACTTTATCGATGAACCTGTCGAGATACTTGACCGAGACTTTACGAGAACGAAGCATAGCTGCATTCCCATTATCAAAGTGTGTTGGAACTCATGACGAGGTCCAGAGTACACTTGGAAACGCGTGGACCAAATGCGTCTGAAATATCCTCGTCTTTTCGGAAACGTCACAAACAACCAGTGATCAAGAACTGAATTTCGGGACGAAATTCTTCTAACTGGGGGAGAATGTGACACCTCGTCCGAAAACCTAGGTCAAACCTCTTTACTTTGACTTTTAATTAAGTATTAATGTGCATTAACCGATCGGATTACTGTTTAAAATGTTAATTACTGTACCTGACCGTTAACTGATGACGTAAACCAAATCCCGCGTTTGTACTTGAAGCGTATACCCGTAAATTTCAATAACAAGAAAAATAAATATAAAATGTATATTTATATTTTATCTGGAACTGGAACTGGTGTCGAACGTTTATATAACCGACACGGAAAACTG
Organism: Deinandra increscens subsp. villosa; assembly: GCA_039602395.1. Taxonomy (NCBI): domain Eukaryota; kingdom Viridiplantae; phylum Streptophyta; class Magnoliopsida; order Asterales; family Asteraceae; genus Deinandra; species Deinandra increscens. The sequence goes on along the minus strand of JBCNJP010000007.1, from coordinate 96,118,005 downwards.
ATAAGCGATCGTATGTGTAAAACTATTCGGTTTTAAACAATCTGGACGGTCAAGCTTAAAACTGTGATGAACTGACAAAACTAAAAACGTTAACCGTAACCCGTGTACAGAACTGAAAACTATATCCGATTTCCGAAAAACTGTTATAACTGACTTTAACAATTGTTTTTATGAAATAAAAACATCACAAACTGAAACCGTTATCAAGACTTAAGCCAAACCTCAACCGAACACCCAATTGGGCCCGACTTGGCCCAATAGGCCCAATAAGCCCAAAACAAATAAACCGAGCCTGAAACCTTGACCCATTAGACAAATACGAATATTAGGGGAATAGTGCAGAATAGTGCTCTTTGTGAGTACACCTAGCACTCACAATTGATATATATATAAATTATTCTAATAATAATTATATTTATATTAACATGGAAACCCTAATTTTCCCTAACATGAGTTTAATATTAAAATAACCATTAATATTTAACCTACTTGTATTATTCATTAAATCGTTAACTTGTTATAATTTGATAAATTATTCCGACAAGTTAAAATGATTATTTCGTTAATAATTATGAACCCTAGTTATATATATTATAACTCATCGCGATTATTTATTTCAATCGATCGAGCGGACATAAAAATAATAATAAATATTATTATCTAAAACGATGTTTAATACTTGATTGAGCTGACCTTCATGATACGTTATCGCATGTTCATTACTTGTATTCAAATCACATAAATGCCTTTATACGGGAACTTTCGCATTTACTGATTTCGTAAACTGAATAACTAACGGGTTTTCAAACGCTACAAACGGGATTATACGTCAAGACTTGACCGGTATCATTTGGGTAACGTTCGTTACTCAAATGATTTATGTTTTATTAGGACTTTACTTGCTAGATGCCACTCGGTAACCTATCATCATCACTGAATCAAGTGAGTTTCACGGCCCCTTTTCTTTTCAACTGTTTTACACTTATGGGGGAGAAATCATGAACTGATAAACTGCTTTTTACTTAATGTTATGGTTTACCTGTTAGCCGTATGACTACATGTTCCATTCTGTATCCCAAACAACTGGTACTTTATCGTTATCAACGTTAGTACAACTGAAATCCCACTATTAATTGAATTCGATTAGTTCTGCTAGAAACGATAACTAGTGAATAGATCTATTTGGGTTGACAACCCTGCCCAGATTGGTAGCTCCAATCCTGACTTCGTACATTGTCAAGGGGTACACGTCAGGTATTCTTGCCTGTTCGGTATTCTTGGGATAGAATGCTATGGGTGGGTAATCCGTTAGTATTCGAATTTGAGGTTCATGGTAGGATCTTACAACCACAACAGTAAACCAACGTAACATTTAAGTATGCCGTAAACTGTTATCCCAACATGCCAAAATCTGTTATTCCAACATACCGTAAACTGTTATTCCAACACACTGTAAACTGTTTTTACAAACTTAACATAGAATCATAAACCTGTGAACCTCACCAACTTTATGTTGACCTTTCAAAACTCATGATTTCTCAGGTATCTAAGCTTATCATGGAAGACGTGCACATGGGGCTTCACTGTAACTTTCGACCCTGCTCACTTGAGTCGTAGTCCCGACCTATCTTACACAAACTGATTTATGATTTCAATATCAAACTAAGACTTTTATTCAAATGTAAGACATTATCATTTCACCACAACTTTCCGCTGCAACATAAATGGTATTATGTTTTAAATGACGTTTGAATTTAGTAGAAGTTGTTCTGTATATCTGCGACTATGATTCCGTCTCGCTCACACCCAATCCGTTGACCGGGGTGTGACAATATATAACCTCTAACCCGCACCCCAACCACCACTCACCCCCCCCCCCCAACCCCCTGTGTTGCATATATGCAACATAATTATATTGCATATATATAACCCCAGCCACCCACCCCCAGCCACCCCCCCCCCCCCCGGTGTACATATATGCAACATAATTATATTGCATATTAAGGGCAGTGACTTTTACAAATATTACATGTTGGCATTGTTATATTTTTATGGATTTAGATTTGTGTGTGTATGCAATATAACATCTATTAGGTTTATGTGTCGATGTATTCTTTTTTTTCAATTATATTATGTTTATGCAGCATAAATACATGTTTTATATAGGCAACATCCCCACATTCTTCGTTTATGCAACTCCAATTTACATAACATGATATATTTTAATTGAATGGGACAAACAATATGCAAAATCCCAAAACAAGTATGTATTTTACACCACATTCATATATACAACAATTACAACAGAATACGATCAAATTCAATGTAGCAAGTTCACACGTTGAGCTAATGAATCCCTTGTAGGCTCAAGCAATGAACCGCCTCTCCAACTCCAATTTACTATGTTTCTTTGGCTTTGACTCGGGATCCTTTCCATCACTTTAACTTCTTTATATATCTCACAATCATATGAATCTGGGAACCTATTCACGAGATTAATGTTGTTAATCCACCTGTCCCACCAAAATTTAATTGAGTTTCCATCCACTCGCGTCATTAAGATGGAATCCTGAAAGTGAAATGATTTGGTATATATATTATACTTTTTCGTCCTGAAATTTACACATCGAACATTATATTAAAATAATATTGTTTACAACTTTAAAATAAATATGTATAAACTTATGATGCATATATGCAACATGAATGTGATGCATATATGCATCATGACTGTGGTGGGTTGCATATATGCAACATATAGTGTGTTGTGTATATGCAACGTGGTTGTGTTGTGTATATGCAACATGACTGTATTATATGTTGTTTACATGCAACATAATTGTATGTTCTTTATATTCAACATGACTATCTGCTGAATATATGCAACATGATTGTATCTTTAACATGAAAATATGTTGCATATACTCAACATGACTGTATGTTATTTATATTCAACATGACTATATGCTGCCTATATACAACATGATTGTATGCTGCATATATTCAACATGACAGTATGCTGCATTTACTCAACATTACTGTATGTTGCATATATTCAACATTACTGTATGTTGCATATATGCAACATGATTGTACGCAACATGACTTTGTATGTTTAATGCTTGTATATAACAACAAAAAACTACTTTGTGATATAAAATTATCTAATAGAGCAGGTCAGCAACTGATTACTCGAGTTTTTTCAATTCGTTCGTCGTGCATACGGACCTGCTTTACACCAAGTTCATAGATAAATAAGCAAATGGAAAAAAATTAAATTTAATTCCACATCTAAAATGAACTAAAAACTGTCATTTAAAAGCTTTTTTTTTTTGACAGATAAAGACATGCCTCTGAGGTTATACATAAAAATTATAAAACATGACCATCTTAACATCATACTTTTTCTTTTTCATTCTATTTCAACCTACCATCTTGTTCATTGCAAGTGCATAATACAAGACAGGAAAAATATATAACACATAAAAGTATCTTTGTTTCTTGACATTGAACTCCAATACACATCTTCCATCAAAAGAGTAAAAAAAAATATAACAAATTAAATATCAAACTAAAACCCATTTACACATTTACCAACATTTAGTTTACTAAGACAAAGCTAAGCTACATCTACAGGATTAATGTCAAGATTGTCCTGAACATATTATAACCTTGATCCAACCCATTTACGCCCGGTTTACTGCAACCAGATTATAACAAGTTTACAACTTGATTGCAACCCATTTACAGCCAACCAATTCATCAACCCATTTGACTCATTTAGATGAATGGTTCACACATGTACTGTTCTTGTCATCTATTAAAATCAAAATTAAACAAACCCATAGCAAATGGAAAGCCAAATACCCTATCAAAATCAAAATTGGAACCAAAGTAGACAAACACAGACCAATCACCGGAGCAAATCTGATGTGGTTTGCTGTTGACGGAAGGAACGACTAACAACTGCCGCCTTTTGTTTTTGCTAGGGTCGTTAAAAGGAATGAGGATGCCGATGACGATTTCTGCTACTGCCGGCTTTTGTTTTAGAGAGATCGCGCCTGTTTTCTTGAAGGACCGATGATCAACAGGAAATAGAAGAAATTGAAGAAATTCATTCTTGCAGTCGCAACATCAAATAGCGAAATTTTATACCTGTTATCATCCACCAAGCTCCTGTATCAAAATCCACAAATATCTTCAATAGAAAATTAACACAAATCGACCTCGCTATATCAAACGACCTTCTTCGACCGCTAGACCATTTTAAACTCATTCTTGGACCTACATAATCAACAAAGAAGACAATGAAAACAAATATTGCACACCAGTTCTTCAAATCACACGCTATCTCATCATATTAGTTTTTAAAACCAAATTTTATTTTTAAATCTACATGAATATTAATTACGAGATTAAAACTCCAACTATTTAGAGGTAAAATGCACTGATTCGATTGAAATAACCCATGATTTGAATTCCACTCTCTTAAATAAAAAGAAAATTAACAGCCACATTCAAGGCCTCGATCAAAGCTTCAAGAACCACCAGATCGCCTTTGATTCCACGACC
>JBCNJP010000007.1:96088411-96112933 GCA_039602395.1 Deinandra increscens subsp. villosa | reverse complement strand
CATATATATTTAGCTAATTGTTCCAGTGACGTTAATAATAAAGTTTCAACAAGTTATATATATATATATATATATATATATACATAAACATGTTAAATCCAAGGATTCGAGTATTTATCTTGAAAGAAACAACAATTTATAGTGAATCCTAATTCAAACCGAGTATTTTGTGTTTCTAGCCAAAACGACGCTTTTAAATAGTTTTCTAAAACATTTTAATGTTTACACAAAATATTACTTTGTTTCAAGCCAACGTCTTGTATATATATATATATACAATAGTTTACACAATGAATATATATATATATATATTTCTCCTTTTAGATAGACCCAAAGTTTTATATATATATATATATCTATATATATATATATATATATATATATTTAAATGACAAGCTAATCATGTTTGCAATCCAAAATATGGTTCCACGAGGTTTAGATGTCTTAAATATATTTTTACGGGTTTTAGATATGATAGGGAACAGTTTTTATACAAAATCTAGTCACCAAATGCTCTAAACAATACAAAAATAACCAAAATAAAAACAATGGAGGTCACTGGGTTCGAACCCGTGACCTCCCAGACCCACAGCCAAGCCCTTAGCCATCCGGCCAGGATTCCGATTGTGTAACTGGGCCGATTGGATTCCTTTTGTGTATACACAGCGACCAAAAAACGGCTTTAGGGAAAATAAGGGATAAAAATGGCGAGGCCGGGACTCGAACCCGCGCCTCCAGCGAGGAACCCAGTGACCTTACCAATCATGCCAGTTTGGCGTCTGTTTATTAAACCCGTTTCCAAATCTTATAACCCGTACCCGATGCGTGTCATCTTCTTCAACATGGAACTCCGGTGATCGGAACCCTAGTTCCGGTCGCCGGAAAAACGTAAAACACAGAAAAACTCACGAAAATGGTGCGACTAACATAAGGGATTCATTACCTCGAGTCGGAGATGAGAGAAAACGAGTTTTTGACACCGAAATCAATCCCGAAACTTTGACGACCACTCCGTACGTTGCATTGATTCACCAAACAAAGGACTCCTGCTTGCTCGGTGATGAAAGGCGATCACGATGATGATCAAATGGAGGTTGATCGAGCAGTACTTGGACGTAATCGCTTGAGTTCACCGGAAAACTTGAAAAAGAGAGAAAAAAGAAAACGAGAGAGAATAGGGAGCTCGAGGGGCTGAGATAAGAGTGATAATAAGAATGAATGGGTTGAGGAAACTGAATGATTTAATCATTCCTTTGATTGCTAGCTTGTAACCGGCGGACAACGATCGAAGGAATTCAAATCGTGAATTCAATTCACGTAAATGAACATTAAATTAACAATTGGTTATTGACACATTTAGTCCCTCACCAAATTATAAATATGACACAAAGTTTGGATAATTACATAGATGATCCCCACAAGACTTGTAAAAGAAAGAGGTTTAGAAATTGGCGGAAAGGGTCCCCCAAGGTTATAAATCTTTAACGAACTCTAACGGAGTTAACGGAAAATGTTTTTAACGATGTATATACGAAGGACGTCAAAATATATAGATCGTATGACGTTTATAAAATATAAACTTAAACAACTACCTAAAATCATAAATAATAATTCTCAACTCACTATTTTTAAAGTCACATAAAATCATAAGTTTTTAAATCTATAACTTCCATATATTTTAAAGTACATGAATTATATATAATGAATTGTAATTAAATCATTTAATTACACAAAATTATAAATATCATTAAATCATGTGTATATGTATTTATATGTTTTAATATCACATCAAATCATAGAATTTCAAACGTTTAAATTTCCGTGCATGCTCGTAGTGATTGATCACACAAAACCCTAATTGCTAAAGTCAACAAGTCAACACAGTTAAGCACGTAAATGTTCACACAACATTTAATACGGTTTTACGTTCAGTTAATGCTAGAAAGTGACCTGAAAAGTCGGGTTGTCACATAAATAATGTATAAAAACCTTACAAGTTTCTAACGAATTTTTATAAAAATTAAAGGTGGTCTCAACTTTTATATAAAAAAAAAAGAATAGTTGATGGGCCAATATAATTTAAAATAATCCATTGGGTTCGGGATTTATATTGGGCCTAAACATTTAAACGAAAAGCGGATCGGGCCGGTTTGTTGGTTATGGGCCGTACGGGTCCAAACGCGACACTGGTCCGTGGTCCGGGCCCGTTATGCATCGGTTGGGTTCACGGATCGCCACGATCACTCGGATTATCAAGATTATGTAATGGGTCAAGGTTTCAGGCTCGGTTTATTTGTTTTGGGCTTATTGGGCCTATTGGGCCAAGTCGGGCCCAATTGGGTGTTCGGTTGAGGTTTGGCTTAAGTCTTGACAACGGTTTCAGTTTGTGATGTTTTTATTTCATAAAAACAATTGTTAAAGTCAGTTATAACAGTTTTTCGGAAATCGGATATAGTTTTCAGTTCTGTACACGGGTTACGGTTAACGTTTTCAGTTTTGTCAGTTCATCACAGTTTTAAGCTTGACCGTCCAGATTGTTTAAAACCGAATAGTTTTACACATACGATCGCTTATCAGTTTTCCGTGTCGGTTATATAAACGTTCGACACCAGTTCCAGTTCCAGATAAAATATAAATATACATTTTATATTTATTTTTCTTGTTATTGAAATTTACGGGTATACGCTTCAAGTACAAACGCGGGATTTGGTTTACGTCATCAGTTAACGGTCAGGTACAGTAATTAACATTTTAAACAGTAATCCGATCGGTTAATGCACATTAATACTTAATTAAAAGTCAAAGTAAAGAGGTTTGACCTAGGTTTTCGGACGAGGTGTCACATATATGCAATATAATTATGTTGCATATATGCAACACGGGGGGTATGGGGGGGTGGGGGGTGGGGGGGTGGGGGGGGGGGTGGGGTGGCGACTGGGGTACATGTTAGGGGTTATATTTATGCAATATAATTATGTTGCATATGTGCAACACGGGGGTGGGGGGGGGGTGGGGGGTGGGGTGGGTGGGGGTGGGTCGGGGTTGGTGGTTGGGGTGCGGGTTATGGGTTATATATATGCAATATAATTATGTTGCATATATGCAGCACGGGGGGTGGGGGTGGGTGTGGGGGTGGGTCGGGGTTGGTGGTTGGGGTGCGGGTTAGGGGTTATATATATGCAATATAATTATGTTGCATATATGCAACACGGGGGTGGGGGTGCGTGCGGGGGGGGGGGGGTGAGTCGGGGTGGTGGCTAGGGTGCGGTTAGAAGTTATATATATGCAATATAATTATATTGCATATATGCAACACAGGGGGTTGGGGTGGGGGGGGGGGGGTGAGTGGTGGTTGGGGTGCGGGTTAGAGGTTATATATATGCAATATAATTATGTTGCATATATGCAACACGGGGGGTGGGGTGGCGACTGGGGTACATGTTAGGGGTTATATTTATGCAATATAATTATGTTGCATATGTGCAACACGGGGGGGGGGGGGTGGGGGGTGGGGTGGGTGGGGGTGGGTCGAGGTTGGTGGTTGGGGTGCGGGTTAGGGGTTATATATATGCAATATAATTATGTTGCATATATGCAGCACAGGGGTGGGGGTGGGGGTGGGTGTGGGGTTGGGGGTGGGTGTGGGGGTGGGTCGGGGTTGGTGGTTGGGGTGCGGGTTAGGGGTTATATATATGCAATATAATCATGTTTACCCAATTTCTCTAATCGATCTTCTTCAAATTTTCGGCTAAGGAGGGGTTTTCACATGATCTTTACCCAATTTCTCTAATCGATCTTCTTCAAATTTTAAGAAAAAAAACATATTTAAAATATATAATGATTTGAAAGAAAAATATATAATAGGGAACAACGTGACAAACGTATACTTACATTTTCGGCTGTTTAATTATAAGCTAGTTACTATATCGTCATCTATCGATATGATTGGCCGGTGACAGGTCTAACAACTCCTTTTGGATAGAATGTTAAGGCTGCATGTGGTCTTTGTTGTGTGATATTTTCCTCGGGTTTGATAATATTACTTCTCAAAGCTGATCTCAGTATTTCTAGAGGCGCAAAAGCTAGTGACACTGTCCACCGACGTGCGCAAATGACATGAACCGCATAGTACTTACATATCAAGCACTTGAAGATGAGATAGGATTGCAATTCGCCTTTACACAAGTCGCAACGTTCTTCACTTTTAACACCCGCAAGAAATGACAAAGAATGTTGGTGTAGTCGTCGAAATTTATACGAACCCAGATCAAACTTGAGATTAAGAAACGTATAAACACCCTCCACATGGTTAGAAGAATTTACATCTTGTTCGGACTGGAGTATTAAGGGTGCACAAGCGGAGTGTATCGACTGCCCACACTCTAAACAGTGATAGAACCACTTTTCAGGATTAAGACCCTCCTCACAAACTTCACAGAAATATTCACTCTTATGGTTCTCAATTGGGAAGTAACTTAGCTTCAGGGGATGCTTGTCGTACTTGTTCTTAATTGTCTCGGGCAAATACAAAGCGCACCTCGTATCCAGGTAGAAATCACAAGAACGACATTTGAAACAAATATTCTCATCAATTCTCTTATCACAAGCAAGGCATGTGGGGGTACTGCTGCTTGTCGTCGATTGGATTAATGAAAGTAAGTGGTTTGCATGTGCTTCATGAGTAATTTCTCTAGGTATAAAAGCACAATTCACATCAACATGATAATCAAAGCATATGTAACATCTGTATCCAAATCCATTGCAAGTTAATCTACAAATATGGCACTCAAATATTACTTCAGATGTAAGAAACCCTTCTGATGTAGGGAACAACGTGACAAACGTATACTTACATTTTCGGCTGTTTAATTATAAGCTAGTTACTATATCGTCATCTATCGATATGATTGGCCGGTGACAGGTCTAACAGCTCCTTTTGGATAGAATGTTAAGGCTGCATGTGGTCTTTGTTGTGTGATATTTTCCTCGGGTTTGATAATATTACTTCTCAAAGCTGATCTCAGTATTTCTAGAGGCGCAAAAGCTAGTGACACTGTCCACCGACGTGCGCAAATGACATGAACCGCATAGTACTTACATATCAAGCACTTGAAGATGAGATAGGATTGCAATTCGCCTTTACACAAGTCGCAACGTTCTTCACTTTTAACACCCGCAAGAAATGACAAAGAATGTTGGTGTAGTCGTCGAAATTTATACGAACCCAGATCAAACTTGAGATTAAGAAACGTATAAACACCCTCCACATGGTTAGAAGAATTTACATCTTGTTCGGACTGGAGTATTAAGGGTGCACAAGCGGAGTGTATCGACTGCCCACACTCTAAACAGTGATAGAACCACTTTTCAGGATTAAGACCCTCCTCACAAACTTCACAGAAATATTCACTCTTATGGTTCTCAATTGGGAAGTAACTTAGCTTCAGGGGATGCTTGTCGTACTTGTTCTTAATTGTCTCGGGCAAATACAAAGCGCACCTCGTATCCAGGTAGAAATCACAAGAACGACATTTGAAACAAATATTCTCATCAATTCTCTTATCACAAGCAAGGCATGTGGGGGTACTGCTGCTTGTCGTCGATTGGATTAATGAAAGTAAGTGGTTTGCATGTGCTTCATGAGTAATTTCTCTAGGTATAAAAGCACAATTCACATCAACATGATAATCAAAGCATATGTAACATCTGTATCCAAATCCATTGCAAGTTAATCTACAAATATGGCACTCAAATATTACTTCTGATGTAAGAAACCCTATTCGAGTCAATTGCTGGGAGTCATAGAGATGAAGTGTGTGATGTGAATGGAGTGGATGGTTTTGTAATTTCATGGGTAGCTTGGCGCACCACTCATGGAGATAAAAGTTGCAACCACCCTCGTCTACCCCCTTACAAACATAAAATGGCTGAGTTGTAATTGGTCTCACACACCCATTGCATATTACCTTAATCCTCTTCATTGGGTCATGAAGACATACATCGGGTTGAATTCCTAAAATACTTGTATCAGTTGTGTTGACAAAGAGTAACGGGTGTTCATGAGTTTTATGCGTGTAAAACCCCTTGTCATCAATGCTAATTTGATCAAAGTCTCGATGATCCTTTCCTCTACGAACCTGGTGTGGTAAAATGCTATAGGATTCATCAGGTAGTGGGTAGTGGAGAAGATCAGGATAATCAAGAGCTATAAAGTTTGTATCATTTTTTCCTGTTCCTGAAAAACACTAGTAATTAGACTCGTTAAAATATTAACATGACCCTCCCACTAAAAAGTTCTAGTTCGTTCACTGTATTTACCACGTGACAAGATGGACATGAAGGGTTCTCCCCTTGATGTTGCACAATCCAGGTGTGCATAATACCGGCACTTACTGCATTTATATAGCCAAACTCTATCGCTAATATTCATTCGACAAATCCTGCATTTGCTATTATCTGGTATAACCGAAAACGAACATGAAAGAGTGAGCATGTGAGTATGAAGGTTTTGGAGTAAAATCTTGAAGGGTATGGTAACACAATCGACATGGATTGAGAAGTTAAAACAAGTGTTACAATGATAGAAGACGCCTTCATGTTTCTTCCCACAAGCGTTACACATGCTCAAAATGGGGTCCACGGTAGGAGAGACTAGTGTGTGTGGGTGGCCAGGATGATGGATCGTTGTTTGCTCGACAAACGTAACACAACCTAGGTCGATTTCATAATCGCATGTAGAACAATGATAACAGATATCATGTTTATGTTTTGTGTGACAAGCATGGCAACTCCAAGAATTTGATCCTTTCTTTAGGAGTAGGGTATGGAGAGGGTGAGGATGAGCTGGGAATTGTAAGGTTGTGGGAATTTGTGCACAAAATTTATGGAGCGAGTAGTTACATAATGACTCGCTACACTTGTGGTAATAGCGATGATACCAATCGATTCCTAAACCACATATGTCACATGTGCGTTTAAAGTTTTGCCTTGCAATCATATCGTCATCGTCAATTTCATCATCATCTTCCACATAGTCTTGAAAGATCAACTGCAAATCTTCGAGCATGAGTAGATGTTCATGTTGAGATTCTTCAAGTTCATGTATTTCCTTAATCTCCATTATAGGCCGCTGACCTACAAGCTAGCATAATAATTAAAGGAAAATCATTAAAATTTTTAATTCGACCAACTTTTTTACACACAACCAGTAAAACAAGCATTGTAAACATTAAAAAAAATAAGACTAAGAAGACACCATTTAGCCATTGGCAAGCCCTAGCCTACAAACTAAAGGCGCCAACACTCTCATCACCAGCATAACAGAACAATGGACTCAGTCAATCTTAGACTCCACACTAAAGACGCTAACACTACGTGTTATTAGTTAATGGTTATTTTATAAAAAAGAACTTTGATTGACTTTAATAAAACACTTGAAAGCTTTGAGCAATCTATTACTATTCTATAAAATGAATAAAACATATGAATTATCTTATAAAAAGACTTGAAAACAAAGAGAAATGAATTGAAGATAGCATCTGTACCTCGGGGACTGATGGATATTATCAATAAGAATGAGTATGATACGGTTGTTTGTTTGTTGCATCCTTATATAGGGAGTGTATGACATCATATCTTTATTTGGTGGGTCTAGTTCATACGCAAAGCAAGGAATAATAATATATCTTACTTGGGTTCGTAATTAAAGAAAGAATAATGCCTTTCTTCTTTGGCTTATTATATTATTCTTCCTCAATATGTCATTCTTTTGTCAAGATGAAGATGTTGATGACTTCAAAAAATCTTCAACAAGAAAACTAAAATATAACCACACTTTCATGCACCTATGAATTATACCTATAGGCCACCTTGCACTGCTGCCTATAGGCTATGCGCCAGCACGCGTAGTTCTGTTTGGCCTGCGAATGTCAGTTCAAGTTCGGTGGTAACTCGTGTGGCTCAGTCTGGTCGGTCAGGTTAGGTGGTCGCACACGTAGGCCTAGGTGGTTCAGGTCGGGCAGCGACGCTCGTCAGTCCGGTCGTGTGAGATGGCGCACCGATGTAACAACTCGATCAACCCATATCCATTTTGACCCGAACTCCTTTTCTGTAACAATAAATGACAATTATTAAGCAACTGTGTTTCAAGTAATTGCTGCATGTATTGTAAGATTAAGCCTTTTATATCAGTAAGGTAAAAATGTGTGCATATATAATTTAATAATCTCAAACCGTTTTTGTAATATATATATATATATATATATATATATATATATATATATATATATATATATAGGGTTATGTTCAAATGAGAACTTTTTCTTTTTAGAACTTTTGAGAACCAATCTGGGCCACTAATTTTCAAGGGGGGAGCATTCAAATTCATGGGGGGGGGGGGGGGTTTCCATATATATAAACTAGTGGCTAAGATTAGTTCTTTTTAGTTCTCAAACCCAATTAGTTCTCAAATGATCTTCTTCCTATATATATATATATATATATATATATATATATATATATATATATATAGGGGATGGTTATGGTGAAAACCACTCCGAGTTGGGAAAACTTTGAAAACTCTTCAAAAACGGGGCTAGAAAGTTTTTTTTTTCCTTTAATTTTTTTATGGTGATTCTTTAAGTTATAGGCTATCCATAGATGGAAAAAAATTAAAAAACCGCCTCGGGGATTTTTTTTTAAAAATGTAACAAGTTTTGTTGTTACATATGTAACAAACATATGTATAGAGTGTTACATATGTAACAAGGCCGTTTTTTGAGATTTTTTTTAAAAATATCCCCGAGGCGTTTTTTTGATTTTTTTCCACCTAGGGGTAGCCTATAACCTAAAGAATCACCATAAAAAAAATAAAGGAAAAAAAAAACTTTTTGACCCCGTTTTTGAAGAGTTTTCAAAGTTTTCCCAACTCGGAGTGGTTTTCATTTTACCCTTCCTCTATATATATATATATATATATATATATATATATATATATATATATATATAACACCAGAGTTTTTTAAAACCCGTGCAAATATTCTCGAAATGTTTAAAGGTCATTTTTTTACATTTGGTTAAATGTTCGGTTTAAGGCGGTTTGCAACTATGTCGTTTAAAACCTATGTAATCAGTCACCGCGGTATAATACATGTTTTCTTTTAGTCTCACCCAAACCTATAATACATGTTTTCTTTTAGTCTCACCCAAACCTTAATATTTAGCAAATAAATAAATAAATAAATAAATAAATGATAATAATAGTTGTTATAAAAAAAAAAATTGCGGTAAAACAAAAACCCTATTTCTTTTCCTCTTGTTGCAGACGCCAAATTCCTATTCCTATATAAACATTTACATGTTAAACTTGCTTATTTTTATGCATGATGTACAAGTGATGAAGCATAGTTTGTGTACCCATTTTCTTGCATACTTTACAAGCACTTTGCTTTTCCTTTTTGTCTGCCTTTTCTATTTGAGTGGTGAGCACGCATGAGTGCCTCCATGTGCTATCTGACTCATTTGTCCCATCTTTTCATCTCTCTTTATGACCATCAGTTGAAACACCTAAAACCACCACCACCGTCGCAAGACAATCTCCGGCCAGGTACGACCACCATCGCAAGGCAACCTCCGGCCATCGACTACCTTATGAAAATCACGGGTTAGGGTTTCTTCATCTTTATCTACTCAGTTAGGGTTTCTCTACTACAAGATGAGGATGAAGATCTCAGTTAGGGTTTCATGTCAAAATCTGGGTATTGATTTTCTGAACTTGCAGGTGATGTTTATCTTTAATTTTCTGAATCATGCTTCTCAATTTCAAGGCTGTGTAGATCGGTCGGAATAGCAACCGAAGGACGGATTTTTAGTGGCAGCGGCTTCAAACCCATCAGGGTTCCGCATCGCAGATCTCTTGAACCCTAAAATTGATTTCTGAAGTTTAAAGGAAGACGAAAATTGATTTCCATTCATTGGATTCTCTGTCCTACAGCCGCCTCATACAGAAGCTATTTTTATGCTTCGAGTTTCACTAACGTCAAAAGGAGAAGATGCGACGCGATAATTAGAAGGAAGTTCGTATGATTGGAGCAAGCATTCTATAAATTATCTTCCCTCAATCTTCCATACTCTTTAGAAATCATGAGAGGGAAGTCAACTGCGATCAATTCCTCCATGAAAGGTAATTTCTGATATCTTTCAAAAGTAACAATTATTTTTGTTGAATAAGCTTTTTAAGATTGATTACTGATGATTGTAAGATTACATCGGTTGAGTTTTCTATATTAAATTCTTAGTTAAGCCTTTTATAATGTATCTTTGACTTTTTCTTTTTTTAAATCTTGGTTTGTATGGTTTTCTTTAAGAGATAACCATATGAAATGATGCTATACCAGACTTCAAAATCCTATGCATGAATTAATTTAGCTCCACCTGTATATAATCACATATGAAGTTGGATGTAAATACACATTGTTGTGTTTACAGCCCGACATTTTCAGTTGAGTGTTGTTCTATACCTTTGATTGTTGAATTTTGGGATGGGTTTGTAGTATCGTCTTAGATGACTGATGATCTGATATTAGTTTAATACTTATGTTTTCTTTTGCATGTTTTTTTGTTGGAGTTTGTTTGATACGCTATTGTTCGTTTGATAAGCCTATACTTTCTGTTTGCTACCTCGCTTATTTGTATACATGATTAGAAGGTTAGTAATGTTGCTAATATTCATAATACATAATTTATTTGCATATTTCATATATATTTTGATTTTTATTTGCATATTTCATATATATTTTGATTTTTATTTGCATATTTCATATATATTTTGATTTTTATTTGTATATTTCATATATATTTTTGATTTGTGCAGGATACATTTTTATTGCCTGCTCCCTCAATCTGTTTTGCAAACGAGGACATCAGCTTTAACGATTTTTGTATTCGTTATACTAGGCTCATATCGGTAGGCAAACGAACCTATTTTAGTGTGTGTTTATGTCACCAACAACTCGAACGGAAGCATTTCTATTTATTTGTTCATGACCAAATATGTATTTAGGTTTGACTGTGATTGCTGGAATTGGTGGACCGCCTTTTGGTTATGACACATGTATTCACAGTTCTTTTTTGCAATTCTTGGTCGTATATATCATATATACATTTATATGTATGAATTTGATTGTGCTGTTGTGAATAGGTTTTCTTATGGCTACTTTAAAAGGCCATGTGAATAGAAAGGCAGCATGAAGATATATCATATCATCCTCCATTACTTTTAACGAATCTGTATATATTCTCTTCGGATTTGAGCGGATCTGTACATTTGCTCTTCGGATCCGAGTATTTTTTGCTATGTTGGCTGGACGTCTGGGCTATGATGATGTTGGAATCCGACCTTTCAAACCTTTTTGGTATTTTTGTTGTGATGGTATTTTGGCAAAGATCTGTTTTGGTGTCTTTGTATTCGGCTGTTTAATACCTACCAAGTTTTTGTTAGAATGTTTGGGTTTGGTCTTATTTCTTAATTGATGTTATGATGTTCTTATTTTTCTAATTTGCAGGTTCTTACCTTTTGATTACTACCGATGGGCTTCATCTGCATATTTGTAAGCACATCTTATTATTCTCTTTTACAAATTGTTTGTTTGCTGTAGTTTGTGGTATTGCAAAGATTGGTTTGTCTGTGTTGCTTAGTTTTTTTGTCCTTTGGTTAATTTTAATGGGTAGTATGACAAGTATGTCACGGCCTACAAAGAGAAAGAGTTCAACTTTGGTGATGCTACCTCTTATCAGTTCGGTGTGATGGTTATATGTGTTAAATGTATGAAAATGCAGTTAGAAAAGGTGTTCATAAAGAGTCTTGAATCAAACTCAACTGGTCAGATTAACAACCAACTCGGTTGCACGTTAGAAATTCAACTGCTCAAACTTTTTTGGTCAAATTTTTATTTAATAGGAGATGTTGACTAATTCAAGCCAACAGTATCATGAAAATACTCCTTAAATACTCATCACTTCAACACTCTCAAATATCATTCTAAACAATAATGGTGTGGATCTGTTGCTACTGAGACTATTAATATTGTTCATGGATATTAGGGGAATGTAACTTTGTTAGTTGCAGAGTTAATACCCAACAACCGTTTGTAATAATGTGTGTTTTTTTTTTGTTTCCAATTATTTATTCTGTGCTTTAGATGTATCTTATGCTATGCAATAGTTTTGTTGAGAAATATATTTATCTTTTATCTTTTTTGTGTGTAGGCTTTCGTATAAATAAGCCATTGGAAGTAATAGCTGCAATTTTTTTTAACTGCAAATGATTTATTAAACAAGCAGCGAGAGGCTAGATAAAAGTACAAAAGGGAGTTCATGGCAAATAAAAGGCACTATCGCACCAACGCGACCAATCTAGAACATCATGCTTTGCTCTATGCTTGAGCCATAAGGAGTTGGGCTTGATTTCATTTAAGATTCTGCAAGGTACAAATTTCTACAAAGTGTAATATGAGGGTTATAGGTTGTTGAATAAAGTTCAAGGAATTAAATGGAAGTAGATAACACTTGGGGGGTTGCACGCCTAAATGCAGATTTTTATTTTGGTTATTTGTCATAATAAAATTATAAATATTAAGTATTCATTTAATTAGCCACCCCTTTTTCATGAGCTGTAACACCACGTTTGTCACAAAGAATTCAAAAAACTTTGAGTAAACTTCTATTTTAGTCCTTGACGTTTGATAGTTTAATCGATTTTGATCCAAACTTTTCAAAATCTCCAATTTGGTGTCTCACATTTCGTTTTATAATCAATTTTGGTCCACGTATCAATTTTCTATTAAAATAATTTATTAGTTGACTTTCTTTGACCCACCTTAAGGGGTATATTTGTCAATTTACCTTACCTATTAACCTAATATCTCTTTAAAATAACCCCCAAATAGACAACCGTTCGTAGTTCTCATCTTCTTCCCTCTTTCCTTCTTTAAGCTCCTAAAAAAAAACCCTAGAACACTCCACAATGTTCGACCTGCAGATCCAACAACGAAACGATCGATGGCGGTTTGTTATTGTGGACATCAAACGACGATTCGCACCTCTTGGACGGATGCAAACCCTGGTAGAAGATTCTATTCGTGTGCTCAAAAGGTATGATTTCTTCTTCATCCAAGAACGATTTTTTATCCAACAACGAATTTTTCCGAACCAAATAACGTTTTTTTTTCAAACCATTTACAGGAATCGTCGTGTAACTTCTTTCTTTGGGCAGATCCTCCTATGTGTCGAAGAGCAGTTGAGATCATATCGGGTCTTCTCTTTCCTTAACTTCTTGGATGCTCTATCCAAAGGATAGTCATCTTCATCACTTAGAGAATCAAAGTCATCCAAATCTATTGCATCATCAACCTCACCATCATCGTATTCATCACCATCAGTGTCTGTATCTACTACAGCCCTAAACTCAGCCATATCCACTTCCACATCCTCAATCATATTATCCTCATCCACTAAGAAATCAGAGTCCTCATCACTAATCATTTCTCCCTCAATCATATTATCAACATTTATCAATTGTTCATCACCATTCTCCCTAAACTCATCACCATTTATCAATTCAACATCAATCAATTGATCAAGGACGACAGTGCTGATATTACTACTACCACAAAGTTGGTGATTGCTTAGTTGTGTACTACCATGCTCAGTATAAACATCAATCAACTTATTAGTTTTAACATATTGCAATAAGTTTACCACATCTAAATCATGAACCAATGCGCTCAAACCAACATCTAGGTTTTGTCCAGGAATCAAGAAATGGTAATGCATCACATACTTACTTGTATAACCCATTTCGTTTATCATATCATTGACATCATGAAGTGAAAACTCATCAGAATCAACTAGGTCTACAAATGATACATGTCCCATCTTGTATTTTCTACCTGGGAGTGAAGAAAAGAACCCTCCATGGTTGAACTTAAGCGAAAATACTGTAGGGTTACCACCTGAAGAAAAAAAATCCGTTCCTGTTCAAACAAACTCAACAGAGAATCGACTAGGGTTGAGGAAAAAAAAACGTCGCTATCGAACCAAAGCTTATCGAACCAGGGGAAGAAGAAGTTTAATCTAAAAGCAACAGAAATCGACTAGGGTTGAGGAAACCACTTACCATACACTTTGATGGGATCGAACTCTTCTCCTTTTTTGCGAACACGCCATGATCGCAACTCCATGACAGAAAATCTTGAACCTTTTTTGATGGGATCGAACTCCTCCTGCGATGATAATCGATTAGAGTTCATTGGAACGTCGCTGTAGATGTGAGAAATTCGATTAGGGTTCTTTGATATTGGAACGTCGATATACAGAAGAATAGGAATAGGGATTTGTGTGGATATTTTTTTAAAAAGTTTTTTTTTGTCTTTGATATATAAATTGACAAATATACCCCTTAAAGTGGGTCAAAGAAAGTCAACTAATAAATTATTTTAATAGAAAATTAATACATGGACCAAAATTGATTATAAAACGAAATGTGAGGCACCAAATTGGAGATTTTGAAAAGTTTGGACCAAAATCGATTAAACTATCAAACGTCAAGGACTAAAATAGAAGTTTACTCAAAAACTTTAAATATGCATAATAAATTATTTTTGTTTTGAAGAAAAACATAAATAGTTGATCTTCAAACTACCAACATCTACTTTCATAGCATGCTTATGTATGTATGTGATCTTTAATTTGAAAGGCATCATAAGATTTTGCTGGGATATGTAAGCTAGACAACCAAATAAAGACAAAAGGGGTAGATGTAGGTTTAAAGTCTTAGATAACATTTTTTTTTCCTTTTTGAACAGCAAAGTCTACATAACTTAACCAATCACCCCAATGTTACTATACAACATGAGAGAGCTAGATTTACTTTTAAAATTAGTAGAAGGGATCATTATGTAATAATTTATCTTTACATTGATTGTATTTGTATCAGATTGTTCATGATCAAATTTAATCTGAAATTGGCTTTGCTTGGATGGTGTAGATGGAATGGTTTGGTACAAAAGTGCAGAAAAAAGAGCGAGGATGCTAAAGAAAATTGATTGAATACGTATTTGTAATTTAGTTATGTAAATGATGTTATTTGTTACATATGTTTGAGTTTATTAGTTGTTATTTTACTAATAGGCGCTCGCAACGCAAGGTAATAAGCACTGCCACATGAGCCGAGACCAACGTGTAATTCAAAAAAGCACATCGCGCGCAACGCGCGCTCATATGCACCATCATCAGGCATGGGTGATGAAATTGGGAAGCTGTAATAGCCAGGTAAGAAGCCGCCCCTTCAATGTTACTATAACGAGCACATGGCGCGCAACGCGCGCTCATGTGAACTTTGTACACACACAATTGTGTGTGGATTTTCGAGAGAAAGAATCCAGGAGCGAGGCTCCCCCTTTCCCTTCCGGCGATCTGAAATTTCGGCCACCCACGGTGGTCCGGAGGTGCTAGCACGGTGACCCTACGATCACCTCCCTTTTCCCCTCCTTCTGTTCCATTTGCGAGCAGTGGCAGGCCCCCTCCTCGGGCTCGCGATTTGGATGTAGATCGGAAGCTCGAGCGGCGGCCGTCTCCAGTTTCGTCAAGCTCCTTCGAGCAACCCTCACCATGCGGCTGTCTCTCTCCCTCTTTCCCGGTCGACGCAGCGGCTAGGGGTCGGTGTCCAGCTCTAGAGTCCAGCCGAACGCCGGCAACTCTCCGGTCGCAAACCCGTCGGTCAAGCATCAAGCTACTTTGGGTATCCGTTTTTGTTAAATTTCTCCCTGAATCCTCCTTCTAAATTCTTGTTTTATGCGGATTTGCAGAGCTGGGTGTGTTTAGAGGTTGTGGTAGTGATGTTGGTTGTTGATTTTCGCGATGGTGGTGACCTGTTCGGCGGCGGTCACGGCCTCCAGCCGCCGGTACAGTCTATTAGTTTGTTGTTTTGATGTATTTGATCATGTATTCTGGTTAGAATTGCTTGTGGGGCTGTTTGGCTTCAAGTTGGGGGCAAAACTGAGTTAACTCGGGGATGAATCAACCCAGTGGACTCAGTCACGAACCTGGTCAAACATAAAATTGGTCAAACGCAGTCAACTCAGAAAACTGACTCCGTATAATTGTTCGTGACAAAAATTTGATCGGGATAGACTACTCATTCGCCTAATTCGGACTTCGTGACGTTCTTTTACGATTAACCGGGTCTGGGTCCAATAACCAACTAGAAGGTATACCATGTTCATTTTCTCGTGATCTCTTTCATGACTTCGTTCTCTATTATAACCCGTTTGATAAAAATCTCCGTCATCATAATACTTAAAGAAATATATATATAAAATCTTTAAATATAAATGTATACTAAGTTGTTAATAATAAATTGGTAAATAAAAATACATACACTAATTGGTAATAATGAACATAATGCGAACATTAAATCTCGATGTACCGGTCGTTAAAATAAAAGATTTTAATTTTGAAAAGCTCAGGTGAAATCAAATATATACATTTTAAACTATTATTATGTGGACTTTTTGGACTACACACTTGGTGTGGATAAAACCAGATTTTAAAATGTTATGATTCAATAAATTATAACAATATATGTCTATCATAATACTTTTTAATAAATCATTAAATATATATTTTTATTGTTAATGATTCTAGTAATTCATAAAAGTATATATTTACTATAATTATTTATGGTTTGGTAGACAATTTCATAATGAACCAACGCCTTGTCATTGAACGTGCACAGTTCATCAAATTATATCTCCATCGAGTCGTCGAGTCGTGAAAATTCATTTATCTATTTATTTAATCAATCATTTATATATTCGTTTACTCATCCTTTTGGTTTAGCGGTCGATGCTCGGGTTTACTTGTCTCGAGTCAGGGTGTCATTATTTCATTTGTGTCTCCATATTAGGTGAGTATCATAGCCTCTTTTCCTTTTAAGTTTTTGGGTGCAACATGTATTGTATCAACTCATGTTCTTCAACTTTATATTCAAAAATCGCATGTGAGTTCTATGTTTGATCTATGTGCCTTGTATATGTGAACTTGTTTGGAACAATGTTGTGGACTATGGTTGTCTGTGTGTTGTACTTATGTGTGTTGCTCATGTTCATAGACGTATCTCCTTAACTCATTTGAGCCGGGGTTACAATAATGAATCCGTTGGTCTGGCAACCCACTTGGCCTGCCTCGCGTGTGACGCCTTGTGATTGAAATCCTAAATGCCGAGGGCTTGGGTTACATCGACCCCCATGTGCTTTAGTTCATTACTTGTTTGCTATACTCGTGTTTATTGATTTAACATTGGTTCGCATGTTCAAGCTATGATCGTATATCTATATAAACCTATGATTACTTACTAACTATTCGTAGTTGACATTGTTTTATACATGTTGCAGGCTTGCTGTTTGGTGTTGATGATCTCGTTGATGACACTATAGGATTGTATGCGGACTTAGTGTTGGGCTATACATTATGAGGCATGAACATTAGATTGGGCTAACATTGGTTTGGGCTACTTGTGTTTACGATTGTGGGCTTGATGGGCCGGTTCTACTAGTGGGTTTATGATTGGTTTATGGTTTTTGTAATGGGTAGTATATAAACCCAACTAGTTTATGATTAAAGTTAGTTGTTGTTTACGATTTCCAGCCTCTTTCTTGGTATTTACGATCGTAATCTTCACTCAAATAGAAGTTGATTGTTCTTTATTCAAGATTTGTTTGTGTTTGTGTGTTCTTCATCTCAAATCAAGTCTCTTTCATCATCTTCTAGCTCGAATCAGTCACAAACAAGGTTTCCGCACTTGTTTGTGTTTATGATATCGTGAACGATTGTTGTTTCGGGACCAACAATTGGTATCAGAGCTAAGAATCACCTGATTCGAGATTCCATGATATTGGATTCGAGTGTTTGGCTGAAAAAAGTGTTGGCTTGTTGCTGTTCTGGGTGTTTACGATCGTTTCTGGGCTGCTCTTGAAGATTACGATCGGTGTTTGTGACAACTCGTAAATTCCAGGTTAACATTAACACTATATATACGTGCATTTATTTGTTTAATTATGTGCGTTAGACTTAATTTGTTCAAATTAGGTAAACCTGCATTCGAACATAGTTAAACTAGACTTGACAACCCATACCCGCATTGGAAATCATCCGTAAAGTTCCACGTTTATTCAAACTGGAATTCTAATAAAAAGAAAATTTCATAAATCTATTTGTAAAATTTTAACAACAAGAAATATAAAATATTCATTTTATATTATTTTCAAACATCGTGGTTACGTTGTAACCCATTTCAAAACACATCGTTTATTCAAACGAGGAATTCATTCAAAGCAAACCAAAAGTTTACATTCGTTAAACTTAGTCATTTCAAAGTCCGTTCAAAACATTATTTCTTTATCATCAAAACAACCTAAATGTTTGTTTTAGATTTAAAACGTCAAAATTTAAACTGTTAACGTTCGTGTCGAACGAAACTTATTTAAAATAGTCAAAAACAATCAAAGAGTGAGCATGTGAGTATGAAGGTTTTGGAGTGAAAGCTTGAAGGGCAGGGTAACACAATCGACATGGATTGAGAAGTTAAAACAAGTGTTACAATGATAGAAGATGCCTTCATGTTTCTTCCCACAAGCACAACACGTGCCCAAAAAGGTGTCGACAGTAGGAGAGACTAATGTGTGTGGGTGGCCGGGATGATGGATCGTAGTTTGCTCGATAAACGTAACACAACCTAGATCGATTTCATAATCACATGTAGAACAATGATAACGGATACCATGTTGATGTTCTGTGTGACAAGCATGGCATCTCCAAGAATCTGACCCTTTTTTTAGGTGTAGAGTATGGAGAGGGTGAGGGTGAGCCGGGGATTGTAAGGTTCTAGGCATTTGTGCACAGAATATGTGGAGCGAGTAGTTACATAATGACTCGCTACACTTTTGGTAATAGCGATGATACCAATCGATTCCTAAACCGCATATATCACATGTGCGTTTAAAGTTTTGCATTGCAATCAAATTGGCATCGTCAATTTCATCATCATCTTCTAAATAGTCTTGATAGATCGACTGCAAATCTTCAAGCATGAGTGGATGTTCATGTTGAGTTTCTTCAAGTTCATGTATTTCTTTAATCTCCATTATAGGTCGCTGACCTACAAGTTAGCATAATAATTAAAGTGAAAATCATCAAAAATTTTAATTCAACCAACTTTTTTACACACAACCAATAAAACAAGCATTGTAAACCTTAAAAAAAAAGATTAAGAGCCGTTGGCAAGCGCTAGCCTACAAACTAAAGGCGCCAACACTCTCATCACCAGCATAACAGAACAATGGACTCAGTCAATCTTAGACTCCACACTAAAGACGCTAACACTACGTGTTATTAGTTAATGGTTATTTTATAAAAAAGAACTTTGATTGACTTTAATAAAACACTTGAAAGCTTTGAGCATTCTATTACTATTCTATAAAATGAATAAAACATATGAATTATCTTATAAAAAGACTTGAAAACAAAGAGAAATGAATTGAAGATAGCATCTGTACCTCGGGGACTGATGGATATTATCAATAAGAATGAGTATGATACGGTTGTTTGTTTGTTGCATCCTTATATAGGGAGTGTATGACATCATATCTTTATTTGGTGGGTCGAGTTCATACACAAAGTAAGGAATAATAATATATATCTTACTTGGGTTCGTAATAAAAAAAAAAGAATGATGCCTTTCTTCTTTGGCTTATTATATTATTCTTCCTCAAAATGTTGTGCTTTTATCAAGATGAAGATGTTGATGACTTCAAAAATCCTCAACAAGAAAACTAAAATACAACCACACTTTCATGCGCCTATGAACTAAATCTCTAGGCCAACGTGCACCGTCGCCTATAGGCTAGGCGCCAGCATGTGTTGTTATGTTTGGCTTGTGAAGGTCAATTCAAGTCTGGTGGTAATGCGTGTGGCTCGGTCTAGTCGGTCGGGTTAGGTGGCGGTAAACGTAGGCCTAGGCGGTTCAGGTCGGGCAGCAACGCTCATCAGTCCGGCCATTCGACAGGACTCACCGATTCTCTCCGGCATTAAGGGGTTGTAGAATCGGGCTACCGAGAGTGACTAGATAGACCAAAGTCTAGGACGAGTGACTCCGATAGGACGACTACAGGTGGAGTGAAACAGCTAGCCTTCGGCTTTTGGGGACTCGGCTCGGCTGTTATCTGCAAAACAAAGAAACACCGTTGTTCTTGGAGAGCAGGACAGGGTGTCCTGCGACCAAGCTCGGGCGTGAGAATAAGTATGCGTTTCGAGAGATTAAGTGTAATCAAGTCGAAGCTAAGCGCATTGAATGAATCTAACCTGGTGGTTGGGGTGTATTTATAACCCTCAACCTTTGTCTTGTATCGCCATTAATGCTAATTGCCCAAAGGAGGTTGGCTGCAGGTCTGCATCTTGGACTGTGCCAAGTTCCTGCAGTATACATTTTGGGTAATTGCATTAAATGTGTGGTCAGGTCGGGTGTCGGCACGCCGACCTGTTGCTGTGGGAGCGTTGGTCTGTGGTGTCCGTCTCGGACTTGTCGTGCCCGAGTGTCGGCTTCCGTATATGTTGTTTGGTCGACACTGGGCGGATGGTTGGTCGACTCCTTTGTGGTCGACTCTTGGTATTCGTTGTGTGTCGGCCCTAGGGATGAGCAGGGTACCGTACCCGTACCTGACCGGTACCGGTCCCGGTTAGTACCCGGTCCCGTTTTAAACCAAAACTGGATACCTGGTCCCGGTACCTGATATATGGGTACGGGTACCGGGCAGGTACGGGTACCGGGTACCGGGATTTGGGTAAAATACCTGTTTGGTACCTGGTTAACATATTCCAAAACTTTTACCTGTTTTTGTATGTTCCATATGTTACATCAAATCAAACTTGATACAAAATTAATAAACTAAACTCAATAAAAACACAAACACGACAAATCATATATTAAAAGTTGCAATGAAACACACACACCAAATAATATGTTGAACCATCCGAATAGTAACAGTGTTATGGACTGATCCAACTACCACATACACAAAATATTAAAAGTTGCAAGCAAAACACACACACCAAATAGTACGGTACTACCAATCAAAATATCTTAAATTGAAAATCTTCAATTTCATCTTCTCTAATTGTCATGCATCATTCCTTTTCCTTTTTCCTTTTGCTTGCTAATTGCATCCTCAATTTCTATAAAGCAAGCAAAAAAAAATAGTTAGTATATGTTATCGAACAACAAAATCAAGTACAAACTAGTATTATTATTACCAATGGCAATATCATCATCCTTTAGGATATCATCTATGTCATCCACAATTGGTTTTCTTGATTTTCTGACCCAATCTTGAGTGCAAACCAATGCTTCAACAATCTTAGGTGACAATCTTGTTCTATAAGCATCTAGTACACGACCGCTGGTACTAAATGCCGACTCAGAGGCGACGGTGGAAATTTGAATTGCCAAGATATCTAACAAATATACATAGTTAATGAACATAAATAATATAACACATATCTCGTAAAAACTTTAAAAATTTAAACATTTTACCTTTAGCCATCCGAGACACGATTGGAAATCTAATAGCATTTTGTTTCCACCACGTAAGTATGTCAAACCCCTTGCTAAAAGTAATGCGCGGCTCTTGAAGGTACCTCTTTAACTCGGTTTCCTTTGCAACCAAGTTACTTCCTTCAACACTTAGAAATTCCATGAAAAAATCATTTCCGTCATCACATTCGACCACCTCTTCACCTTGTACTTCTTGGGATGCCGAATTACATTCATTTTTATCAAATTTTTCTTTATATGTTCTGAACAACCCATGTAACCTATTCTCGATCAAAGACACCATATCCTCTGCCTTCTTTTTTATTTCTTCTTCTGACATAGGCTTTTCTTTAGTTATATCATATCTAATCAACCTTTTAAAACTATGTTCTATTAAAGACTTTTTCATTGTAGGATCTAACATCACGGCAAAATACATATAGTCATTAAGCTTATCAAATGCCCCCCAATATTTATCATATTTCTCACGCATTGCCCCTGCCATACGACAAAACTCTAAGTTTACCGACCACTCACGTAGATGTCGATCTACATCTAAGATTTCTCTAAAAAATATGTGAGCTAAGGGCTTTGAAGTTGCCGATACAATTTCCGTCTTAACTTTGAACTTCTCAAGGAATTGTACCAATAATTTGCACGTATCAAAATCTTGATCACTTGGTATTCTTTCTAAGTCACGAAAAAAACTTTTTTCTTCAATATCATATTCCGAAAATTCAGCCTTTAGATCCACAGCAACTTTCAACATCTCATATGTGGAATTCCACCTAGTAGGACAATCACCACATAAAAACTTCTTTGTGGAATCTTTCATGCATTTTTTGAACTTTGCTATTCTTTGCGATGAATTTCTTATATATCTAATTGCTTTTCGCAAACATTCAACATGATGGTTATATTCTGATAATCCATCTTTCACAATCAAATTTAAGATATGTGCCATGCACCTAACATGAAAATGTTTTCCTCTATCATACAAATTAGGCAACTTTGTAATCAAAAGTTCAATAGCCTTATCATTACTACTAGCATTATCAACAGTCATCGTGATAACATTTTTCAACATCCCCCAACCACGAATACAATCTAGCAATTCCTCAGCCATATCATCCCCCTTATGACTACCAACCGGCCTAAAGTTAATAATGCGCTTATGTATTACCCAATCATCATCTATGAAATGAGCGGTGACAACCATATAATTAATCCTTTGACATGATGATGTCCAAGTATCGGTTGTCAAGTGAATGCCAGTGGTTGGTTTACTTAAATACTCCATCAATTTTTCTCTTTCATCTATGAAGTATTTTCCAATGTCCCTAGATATTTTATGACGCGAGGGCAAACTAAACTTTCCATTTAATGAGTTAGTATACTCAACAAAAGCAGGGTTCTCTACAAGCTTAAACGGTAGTTCTGCAACAACAATAAGGTCTAGCAAAGCTTTTTTTATTCTAACCTCATCATGCTTCCAAACACTAAGGCTACCTTCCCCGTTAGGTTCTTTTTTAAAAGCTAAATTTTTTTGATTTTTCTTAGCTACTGATTCGGGATTCGAAATACAAGATAGTAAGTGTTTGTTAAGACCTTTCGTACCGTTTCTGTTTGTATCGGCTCGAATGTCCTTTTGACAATACTTGCACCGGCCGTACTTTCGTTTTTGCCCATCTTCTTCTTCTAAGAAGACCTTATGAAAGTGATCCCAAGCCTTTGCTCTCTCTTTGCCTACCTTTTGAAATTTCCTTTGAGTTTCTTCTTCATTTGTTTGTTTTCTCTTGCAACTTTGTTCCTCATTAATCGAATCCGAGTCGTTATCAAGCTGAACAAAAGGGGTCTCATCGATAAAAGTATCATCTCCCTACAAAAAAAAATAAAATAAACAACATAAGTATCATCTCATCGATAAATCAAAATTTTGTTTAGCGCATTAACCCATTAAACCATTAACCAAAATTTAATGGAGTATTGTATGAATACTTAAATCAAAATACAATACCAACGAACATAGTATTCTTAAATCAAAATACTTAAATCAAAATACATATTGTATTCTTTCTAAGTCACCAAAATTTAATGGAGTATTGTATTAACCAAAATACAAAGAAACAAAGTTGCTGTCAAAATACATATTGTATTCTTTCTAGTTGCTGATAAACAAATAAATACCAACGAACATAGTTGCTGTTCAAAACAAACGAACATACATAGTTGCTGTTAAAAAAAAACGCACATCACAAACATAATACAAAGAAACAAACTTGAAGAAGATGACTAGAAATTCTGAGATTTATCAAAACTCAATGAAACATGGAATTAATAATTGCTTTTTGTGTGAGACAAACCTCAACATCCATAGAGAATGAAGCCATGAATATGCCGGCGAAGGTGGTCCGGCGAAACGACGATGGTGATCCGGCGAATGGAGTAGATCGACGGACGCAAGTTGATGAAAAGATTGGACGTACGCAACTTGATGAATATGCCGTACGCAAGTTGATGATACTTGCTACTTGCTAGGGTTTTTGTGTGGGAGGTCAGGGAGGAGATCGACGCGATGATGATTGGATTATGTAATTCAAGATTTCACGGTGAGGTATTTTCTTTTTTTATTTTTTTTATATATTAAATTATAAAAAATATAATAAAAACTATACGTATTCTCGGGTACCAGGTACCCAATCGGGTATTTTTTGACTTTTACCTGGTCCCGGTCCCGGTTAGTACCGGTACCCGAAAAAGGGCAAAAGTGAGTCCCGGTACCGGTACCCAATGTCGCGGTACGGGTACGGGTACGGGTACGGGACGGGTACGGTACCGGGTACCGGTACGGGTACCGGGTACAGAATGCTCATCCCTAG
>JBCNJP010000007.1:96020283-96087911 GCA_039602395.1 Deinandra increscens subsp. villosa | reverse complement strand
TACTATAATTATTTATGGTTTGGTAGACAATTTCATAATGAACCAACGCCTTGTCATTGAACGTGCACAGTTCATCAAATTATATCTCCATCGAGTCGTCGAGTCGTGAAAATTCATTTATCTATTTATTTAATCAATCATTTATATATTCGTTTACTCATCCTTTTGGTTTAGCGGTCGATGCTCGGGTTTACTTGTCTCGAGTCAGGGTGTCATTATTTCATTTGTGTCTCCATATTAGGTGAGTATCATAGCCTCTTTTCCTTTTAAGTTTTTGGGTGCAACATGTATTGTATCAACTCATGTTCTTCAACTTTATATTCAAAAATCGCATGTGAGTTCTATGTTTGATCTATGTGCCTTGTATATGTGAACTTGTTTGGAACAATGTTGTGGACTATGGTTGTCTGTGTGTTGTACTTATGTGTGTTGCTCATGTTCATAGACGTATCTCCTTAACTCATTTGAGCCGGGGTTACAATAATGAATCCGTTGGTCTGGCAACCCACTTGGCCTGCCTCGCGTGTGACGCCTTGTGATTGAAATCCTAAATGCCGAGGGCTTGGGTTACATCGACCCCCATGTGCTTTAGTTCATTACTTGTTTGCTATACTCGTGTTTATTGATTTAACATTGGTTCGCATGTTCAAGCTATGATCGTATATCTATATAAACCTATGATTACTTACTAACTATTCGTAGTTGACATTGTTTTATACATGTTGCAGGCTTGCTGTTTGGTGTTGATGATCTCGTTGATGACACTATAGGATTGTATGCGGACTTAGTGTTGGGCTATACATTATGAGGCATGAACATTAGATTGGGCTAACATTGGTTTGGGCTACTTGTGTTTACGATTGTGGGCTTGATGGGCCGGTTCTACTAGTGGGTTTATGATTGGTTTATGGTTTTTGTAATGGGTAGTATATAAACCCAACTAGTTTATGATTAAAGTTAGTTGTTGTTTACGATTTCCAGCCTCTTTCTTGGTATTTACGATCGTAATCTTCACTCAAATAGAAGTTGATTGTTCTTTATTCAAGATTTGTTTGTGTTTGTGTGTTCTTCATCTCAAATCAAGTCTCTTTCATCATCTTCTAGCTCGAATCAGTCACAAACAAGGTTTCCGCACTTGTTTGTGTTTATGATATCGTGAACGATTGTTGTTTCGGGACCAACAATTGGTATCAGAGCTAAGAATCACCTGATTCGAGATTCCATGATATTGGATTCGAGTGTTTGGCTGAAAAAAGTGTTGGCTTGTTGCTGTTCTGGGTGTTTACGATCGTTTCTGGGCTGCTCTTGAAGATTACGATCGGTGTTTGTGACAACTCGTAAATTCCAGGTTAACATTAACACTATATATACGTGCATTTATTTGTTTAATTATGTGCGTTAGACTTAATTTGTTCAAATTAGGTAAACCTGCATTCGAACATAGTTAAACTAGACTTGACAACCCATACCCGCATTGGAAATCATCCGTAAAGTTCCACGTTTATTCAAACTGGAATTCTAATAAAAAGAAAATTTCATAAATCTATTTGTAAAATTTTAACAACAAGAAATATAAAATATTCATTTTATATTATTTTCAAACATCGTGGTTACGTTGTAACCCATTTCAAAACACATCGTTTATTCAAACGAGGAATTCATTCAAAGCAAACCAAAAGTTTACATTCGTTAAACTTAGTCATTTCAAAGTCCGTTCAAAACATTATTTCTTTATCATCAAAACAACCTAAATGTTTGTTTTAGATTTAAAACGTCAAAATTTAAACTGTTAACGTTCGTGTCGAACGAAACTTATTTAAAATAGTCAAAAACAATCAAAGAGTGAGCATGTGAGTATGAAGGTTTTGGAGTGAAAGCTTGAAGGGCAGGGTAACACAATCGACATGGATTGAGAAGTTAAAACAAGTGTTACAATGATAGAAGATGCCTTCATGTTTCTTCCCACAAGCACAACACGTGCCCAAAAAGGTGTCGACAGTAGGAGAGACTAATGTGTGTGGGTGGCCGGGATGATGGATCGTAGTTTGCTCGATAAACGTAACACAACCTAGATCGATTTCATAATCACATGTAGAACAATGATAACGGATACCATGTTGATGTTCTGTGTGACAAGCATGGCATCTCCAAGAATCTGACCCTTTTTTTAGGTGTAGAGTATGGAGAGGGTGAGGGTGAGCCGGGGATTGTAAGGTTCTAGGCATTTGTGCACAGAATATGTGGAGCGAGTAGTTACATAATGACTCGCTACACTTTTGGTAATAGCGATGATACCAATCGATTCCTAAACCGCATATATCACATGTGCGTTTAAAGTTTTGCATTGCAATCAAATTGGCATCGTCAATTTCATCATCATCTTCTAAATAGTCTTGATAGATCGACTGCAAATCTTCAAGCATGAGTGGATGTTCATGTTGAGTTTCTTCAAGTTCATGTATTTCTTTAATCTCCATTATAGGTCGCTGACCTACAAGTTAGCATAATAATTAAAGTGAAAATCATCAAAAATTTTAATTCAACCAACTTTTTTACACACAACCAATAAAACAAGCATTGTAAACCTTAAAAAAAAAGATTAAGAGCCGTTGGCAAGCGCTAGCCTACAAACTAAAGGCGCCAACACTCTCATCACCAGCATAACAGAACAATGGACTCAGTCAATCTTAGACTCCACACTAAAGACGCTAACACTACGTGTTATTAGTTAATGGTTATTTTATAAAAAAGAACTTTGATTGACTTTAATAAAACACTTGAAAGCTTTGAGCATTCTATTACTATTCTATAAAATGAATAAAACATATGAATTATCTTATAAAAAGACTTGAAAACAAAGAGAAATGAATTGAAGATAGCATCTGTACCTCGGGGACTGATGGATATTATCAATAAGAATGAGTATGATACGGTTGTTTGTTTGTTGCATCCTTATATAGGGAGTGTATGACATCATATCTTTATTTGGTGGGTCGAGTTCATACACAAAGTAAGGAATAATAATATATATCTTACTTGGGTTCGTAATAAAAAAAAAAGAATGATGCCTTTCTTCTTTGGCTTATTATATTATTCTTCCTCAAAATGTTGTGCTTTTATCAAGATGAAGATGTTGATGACTTCAAAAATCCTCAACAAGAAAACTAAAATACAACCACACTTTCATGCGCCTATGAACTAAATCTCTAGGCCAACGTGCACCGTCGCCTATAGGCTAGGCGCCAGCATGTGTTGTTATGTTTGGCTTGTGAAGGTCAATTCAAGTCTGGTGGTAATGCGTGTGGCTCGGTCTAGTCGGTCGGGTTAGGTGGCGGTAAACGTAGGCCTAGGCGGTTCAGGTCGGGCAGCAACGCTCATCAGTCCGGCCATTCGACAGGACTCACCGATTCTCTCCGGCATTAAGGGGTTGTAGAATCGGGCTACCGAGAGTGACTAGATAGACCAAAGTCTAGGACGAGTGACTCCGATAGGACGACTACAGGTGGAGTGAAACAGCTAGCCTTCGGCTTTTGGGGACTCGGCTCGGCTGTTATCTGCAAAACAAAGAAACACCGTTGTTCTTGGAGAGCAGGACAGGGTGTCCTGCGACCAAGCTCGGGCGTGAGAATAAGTATGCGTTTCGAGAGATTAAGTGTAATCAAGTCGAAGCTAAGCGCATTGAATGAATCTAACCTGGTGGTTGGGGTGTATTTATAACCCTCAACCTTTGTCTTGTATCGCCATTAATGCTAATTGCCCAAAGGAGGTTGGCTGCAGGTCTGCATCTTGGACTGTGCCAAGTTCCTGCAGTATACATTTTGGGTAATTGCATTAAATGTGTGGTCAGGTCGGGTGTCGGCACGCCGACCTGTTGCTGTGGGAGCGTTGGTCTGTGGTGTCCGTCTCGGACTTGTCGTGCCCGAGTGTCGGCTTCCGTATATGTTGTTTGGTCGACACTGGGCGGATGGTTGGTCGACTCCTTTGTGGTCGACTCTTGGTATTCGTTGTGTGTCGGCCCTAGGGATGAGCAGGGTACCGTACCCGTACCTGACCGGTACCGGTCCCGGTTAGTACCCGGTCCCGTTTTAAACCAAAACTGGATACCTGGTCCCGGTACCTGATATATGGGTACGGGTACCGGGCAGGTACGGGTACCGGGTACCGGGATTTGGGTAAAATACCTGTTTGGTACCTGGTTAACATATTCCAAAACTTTTACCTGTTTTTGTATGTTCCATATGTTACATCAAATCAAACTTGATACAAAATTAATAAACTAAACTCAATAAAAACACAAACACGACAAATCATATATTAAAAGTTGCAATGAAACACACACACCAAATAATATGTTGAACCATCCGAATAGTAACAGTGTTATGGACTGATCCAACTACCACATACACAAAATATTAAAAGTTGCAAGCAAAACACACACACCAAATAGTACGGTACTACCAATCAAAATATCTTAAATTGAAAATCTTCAATTTCATCTTCTCTAATTGTCATGCATCATTCCTTTTCCTTTTTCCTTTTGCTTGCTAATTGCATCCTCAATTTCTATAAAGCAAGCAAAAAAAAATAGTTAGTATATGTTATCGAACAACAAAATCAAGTACAAACTAGTATTATTATTACCAATGGCAATATCATCATCCTTTAGGATATCATCTATGTCATCCACAATTGGTTTTCTTGATTTTCTGACCCAATCTTGAGTGCAAACCAATGCTTCAACAATCTTAGGTGACAATCTTGTTCTATAAGCATCTAGTACACGACCGCTGGTACTAAATGCCGACTCAGAGGCGACGGTGGAAATTTGAATTGCCAAGATATCTAACAAATATACATAGTTAATGAACATAAATAATATAACACATATCTCGTAAAAACTTTAAAAATTTAAACATTTTACCTTTAGCCATCCGAGACACGATTGGAAATCTAATAGCATTTTGTTTCCACCACGTAAGTATGTCAAACCCCTTGCTAAAAGTAATGCGCGGCTCTTGAAGGTACCTCTTTAACTCGGTTTCCTTTGCAACCAAGTTACTTCCTTCAACACTTAGAAATTCCATGAAAAAATCATTTCCGTCATCACATTCGACCACCTCTTCACCTTGTACTTCTTGGGATGCCGAATTACATTCATTTTTATCAAATTTTTCTTTATATGTTCTGAACAACCCATGTAACCTATTCTCGATCAAAGACACCATATCCTCTGCCTTCTTTTTTATTTCTTCTTCTGACATAGGCTTTTCTTTAGTTATATCATATCTAATCAACCTTTTAAAACTATGTTCTATTAAAGACTTTTTCATTGTAGGATCTAACATCACGGCAAAATACATATAGTCATTAAGCTTATCAAATGCCCCCCAATATTTATCATATTTCTCACGCATTGCCCCTGCCATACGACAAAACTCTAAGTTTACCGACCACTCACGTAGATGTCGATCTACATCTAAGATTTCTCTAAAAAATATGTGAGCTAAGGGCTTTGAAGTTGCCGATACAATTTCCGTCTTAACTTTGAACTTCTCAAGGAATTGTACCAATAATTTGCACGTATCAAAATCTTGATCACTTGGTATTCTTTCTAAGTCACGAAAAAAACTTTTTTCTTCAATATCATATTCCGAAAATTCAGCCTTTAGATCCACAGCAACTTTCAACATCTCATATGTGGAATTCCACCTAGTAGGACAATCACCACATAAAAACTTCTTTGTGGAATCTTTCATGCATTTTTTGAACTTTGCTATTCTTTGCGATGAATTTCTTATATATCTAATTGCTTTTCGCAAACATTCAACATGATGGTTATATTCTGATAATCCATCTTTCACAATCAAATTTAAGATATGTGCCATGCACCTAACATGAAAATGTTTTCCTCTATCATACAAATTAGGCAACTTTGTAATCAAAAGTTCAATAGCCTTATCATTACTACTAGCATTATCAACAGTCATCGTGATAACATTTTTCAACATCCCCCAACCACGAATACAATCTAGCAATTCCTCAGCCATATCATCCCCCTTATGACTACCAACCGGCCTAAAGTTAATAATGCGCTTATGTATTACCCAATCATCATCTATGAAATGAGCGGTGACAACCATATAATTAATCCTTTGACATGATGATGTCCAAGTATCGGTTGTCAAGTGAATGCCAGTGGTTGGTTTACTTAAATACTCCATCAATTTTTCTCTTTCATCTATGAAGTATTTTCCAATGTCCCTAGATATTTTATGACGCGAGGGCAAACTAAACTTTCCATTTAATGAGTTAGTATACTCAACAAAAGCAGGGTTCTCTACAAGCTTAAACGGTAGTTCTGCAACAACAATAAGGTCTAGCAAAGCTTTTTTTATTCTAACCTCATCATGCTTCCAAACACTAAGGCTACCTTCCCCGTTAGGTTCTTTTTTAAAAGCTAAATTTTTTTGATTTTTCTTAGCTACTGATTCGGGATTCGAAATACAAGATAGTAAGTGTTTGTTAAGACCTTTCGTACCGTTTCTGTTTGTATCGGCTCGAATGTCCTTTTGACAATACTTGCACCGGCCGTACTTTCGTTTTTGCCCATCTTCTTCTTCTAAGAAGACCTTATGAAAGTGATCCCAAGCCTTTGCTCTCTCTTTGCCTACCTTTTGAAATTTCCTTTGAGTTTCTTCTTCATTTGTTTGTTTTCTCTTGCAACTTTGTTCCTCATTAATCGAATCCGAGTCGTTATCAAGCTGAACAAAAGGGGTCTCATCGATAAAAGTATCATCTCCCTACAAAAAAAAATAAAATAAACAACATAAGTATCATCTCATCGATAAATCAAAATTTTGTTTAGCGCATTAACCCATTAAACCATTAACCAAAATTTAATGGAGTATTGTATGAATACTTAAATCAAAATACAATACCAACGAACATAGTATTCTTAAATCAAAATACTTAAATCAAAATACATATTGTATTCTTTCTAAGTCACCAAAATTTAATGGAGTATTGTATTAACCAAAATACAAAGAAACAAAGTTGCTGTCAAAATACATATTGTATTCTTTCTAGTTGCTGATAAACAAATAAATACCAACGAACATAGTTGCTGTTCAAAACAAACGAACATACATAGTTGCTGTTAAAAAAAAACGCACATCACAAACATAATACAAAGAAACAAACTTGAAGAAGATGACTAGAAATTCTGAGATTTATCAAAACTCAATGAAACATGGAATTAATAATTGCTTTTTGTGTGAGACAAACCTCAACATCCATAGAGAATGAAGCCATGAATATGCCGGCGAAGGTGGTCCGGCGAAACGACGATGGTGATCCGGCGAATGGAGTAGATCGACGGACGCAAGTTGATGAAAAGATTGGACGTACGCAACTTGATGAATATGCCGTACGCAAGTTGATGATACTTGCTACTTGCTAGGGTTTTTGTGTGGGAGGTCAGGGAGGAGATCGACCGTATATTTTGTAATTCAAGATTTCACGGTGAGGTATTTTCTTTTTTTATTTTTTTTATATATTAAATTATAAAAAATATAATAAAACTATACGTATTCTCGGGTACCAGGTACCCAATCGGGTATTTTTTGACTTTTACCTGGTCCCGGTCCCGGTTAGTACCGGTACCCGAAAAAGGGCAAAAGTGAGTCCCGGTACCGGTACCCAATGTCGCGGTACGGGTACGGGTACGGGTACGGGACGGGTACGGTACCGGGTACCGGTACGGGTACCGGGTACAGAATGCTCATCCCTAGTCGGCCCTGCATAGGGTCGACACTCTCTCCTGTGTTGTCTGTCGGCCAGCAGGCTGCGAGGCCGACACTCGTGACTTGTGTCGTTTTGGGTCGGGTGTGCGTGCCTACTTCCTTGTGACGTCATCCGACACGGACATACGTCATCAGCCCCCCAGTCCGGTATGTGGTGGTCTGGACATCACTATCGGACTAAGAGGACAGTTGTCTTTATTTTGGCTTCTAAACGTCTGGTGTCGGTCGTGTGCCCTTGCCGACACCTGTCGAGTGCTAATGTATGACAGCTAGTGGACACGTGTTGGGCCTTTTGTGGGCTCTGGTAACGGCCTGTGATGGGACGGGCGGTAACTCAACCGTCGATTAGGGTTTTTGCCTATAAATACCTCATTTACCTTTCATTTTTACCACCGCTCCTCTCCTTTTTACCCTAAATTCGTCCGACTGACTCTCCTGCTTTGCCTTTCCGTTTCGCTTTTAGCGCATCTGTTCGTCGTCATCTTGCTTTCTTTAGCCGGTACGTTTCTTCTTCTGATCTCGCTCCTTATAGTTTCCTTTCTTTCTTCATGGCTCCCTTAGGGATTAGGGATTTTACGTCTTCGCTTACCCAAGCGGAGTTAGATAAGCACTGTGAGCGTTTCGGTATATCTGACAAACTGAAACCCTTACTTCCGACGCCGACCCAATCCATCAGGACCCCTCCTGATGACATGGTCGGGCTTTATACTAAAGCTTTTAGCGTTGGTCAATTGAGGATTCCTTTGACTAGATTCTTCATAAGCATCTTGAAGCATAATATGGTCCATATCAGCCAGTTGCATCCGAACGCCATTCTTAGGGTAACCCATTTTGAGGCAACTTGCTGGGCCATGGGTAGGGTGCCGACATCCGGTGTCTTCCACCGGTTCTATAGGATAAACCATCAGGGGGATTGGTTTTGTTTTGAACAGCGTCGGGAGAGGTATGACGATGATTCTGTTAGCCCGTGTTACCTGTGTTGGGTGCCGACCAACTTGAAGGACTTTAAGGATAAATTCTTCTTTATTTCTGATAAGATTATGGGTGTCGACCTCCCCTGGAAGTCGACTAAGGTTAAGAAGGGGAAGCGCCCGGAGTTAGAGTTTAATGCGGAGACGGCGAAGCGTCTGTCGGCGCTTAGCCTCCCCTTGAGGAGATATCCGGAGAGAGTGCTGATATTGACCGACTTGAGTCGTAACTGGTTGTCGACAACGGAGAAACCGTGTTTTACACTCGAGGGTCGGGGTAATACCCTGTCGGCCTTTGCTCTTTTTTTTTTTTTGTGTGTGTGTGTGTGTGGCCGGTTATTTATGTTAACCTTGCTAAACTTGTTTCTCTTCATGTGCAGATATGGATATCCTGGACTTTATCACTATGGACGACCCGTCCGATGTCATGCAGGGAAGCAAGCCGCTGGCTGAAGGTGAGAGGGGGCCTGTTGATGAGACTGCCGGGCGTCGGTATGAAGATTTCGTCATTACCGATGGTAATAAGACTTTGATTGGGTCTGCCATTGGTGGCGAGACTGACGTCCTTGTTGAGGAGGAGACTGGTAGGACGAAGAAGGATTCTTCGTCTCACAAGAGGAAGGCTTTTTTTATGGATTCGACCCAGGGTCGGCAGAAGCGTGTGGTGAAGCGGAAGAGTGGTCCGTCTGGCCTTCGACCGACCAAGCTTCGTGATGAGGCTTCTGACGCTGAGGTGGATATTATGTCGTCCGGTGATGGAGACAAGGAGGGGCCGGAGGAGGGGGAGATTTCCCCTACTGATAAGGGGAAAAAGAAAATGAATGACGCTGCGGCTAGTGTAAGTATTTCTCCCTCTCCTCTGCACGGCTCTCGGTTGTCTTATGATTATGACAGCTTTGTCCTTGATTTGCAGGCTAAGGGTTCCCAGTTTACCAAAGCCGGTCGAAAGGTAGTTGGTGAACGCCTGAAGAAGACTGCTCGCACTCCGGAGCCGGAGGCCGATCATATTGTGGACGACAGTGATTTTGCCTCGTCGCCTGTTCACGAGGTCGACCCTGGTATTGCCGATCAAGTGTTTGCGCCTGAATGGCAAGTAACCAATGGTACCCGTCTGAATACCACCTTCTTGTGTCGAGAGTTTGCTCGTTTGAGCCTTCCGGAGGGTACACGTGCCGAGCTGGATAGAGAGACGCCTGATGAGGCTCGTCGCCGGGCGACGTTTAAGTTTACGCGCGCCTTTGCCGCTGGCGTTGGCATGATTCGGCGTAACGCTCGGTTGGAGAAGAGCGTCGCTCACTTGAAATCTCGTGTTGCAGCCAAGAGGGCTGAGGTTGGGAAATTGAAGAAGGAGATCGGGGACCTGAGGATAACATATGCTAATGTTGATCCTGGTAAGGCTTCGGCCTTAGAGAAAGAGGTCGCCGATCTCAAAGCTGGTAGGCAGGCTGATGCCGAAACCATTGCTGCTCTTCAAGAATCAGCGAAGGAGCATGAGGTTGCCCTTGGTGATCTTCGGAAGCGCTGTGACGACGATGCCGCTCGTCATTCGGCCGAAGTGAAGGGGTTAACTGCTGATCTCGAGAAGCTGAGGATTGAGAAGGATCGGGTGTCGGACCTGTACCGGGGTGTCCAGGCTCAGGCGAAGGAGCTGGGTGACGACCGGAAATCGTTTGTTGAAGAGGGGGCCACCTTCGTTGTTGGTCGGCTGCTTGGCAGTCGGCCTTTCAAGACAAGACTCGGCAATCTTTAGAGTGCTGTCATGAGGCGGGGGGCCCACTTAGGCTTTGTCGCTGGCTTCGAGCATGCCGCCTCTGGGAAGCCTGTGGCTGAGGGCAAATATTATAGGCCCGACACCGAGGCGCAGCTGAGGAGGGCGGCCGCTGAGTATGGCAAGCTCAAATATAAGTATCTTGACAGCCTGTCGGAGTGTTTGAATAAGACTCGGGCAGAGTATCAGGCTGTCGACCCCGACGTGGATTATCCAGTTGAGGAGCCTTTTGGTACTGTTACAGCTCCTGGTGGGCCGAATGCTTCGTCTAGTACTGATCCTGTATAGATAGGGCCTTTTATGTTGTTTTTCTTCACCCGATTGGGTTGTGATGTAATGCCTTTCGGCTTGTAATGTAATGCCTGTCGGCTTGTAATTAATGAAATATATTCATCTTTTGTACATTGTGTTTGCCGTGTTTGTTTCAAAGTACTTATGATAAATGTAATGATTGTTTTGTGATGACTGAGTGTATTCAGCGTCGGTAATCGACCTCAATGTTTTGAGTTTATTAAATAAAAAGGTGAGGGAGTGGGTGAACATTCGTCAATGTTTTCCTATCGACCTCAATTGTGTGCGATACGAGCGTGTCGGTACCGAGTGTATGTAGTCCTGTGTTTCCACTAGACTTATTATGGATGTGTTAAAATATGTTTTCTTTTGCGCTTTTATACCTAGGTTCGACCGAAGTCTTTCGGTCTATGTGGTCCGATCTTTGCCCGATCTTCCATGTGTCGGTTGTTAACGTGCCGACTGGAATGATTGGGAGCGTGTCGGTCACCCACTAATGAGAGCTGTGAGAGATGAACGACGAGGCGTTTCCCTGTATAGCCCGGTACAGATAACCATCTTACGAGGGCTGTTGCTTATGGGATGGGTGTCGGGTCGGTCGATTATTGATTTGTGATCGACCGGCACAGTCGTCTACCCCTAAAGTGACAGCTACAAGGACCTTTTGGCCTTGCTATGAAGTTAGATAAATCGTGTGTCGGGGTTGTATAACCGATATGACCGATGTGAGTCTAAATCATGTAGTGTTTGATCTGTATTATAATCTTGCCGACATTAGCCAGTCGGTTC
The DNA here is from genome assembly GCA_039602395.1 of Deinandra increscens subsp. villosa. Lineage (NCBI taxonomy): Eukaryota > Viridiplantae > Streptophyta > Magnoliopsida > Asterales > Asteraceae > Deinandra > Deinandra increscens. The sequence goes on along the minus strand of JBCNJP010000007.1, from coordinate 96,076,293 downwards.
GAGCAATTATAGTTAGATGCAATCATATGCTTAAAAGAGACAAAAATTTGAAAAATTCAGTGCCGACTTTCATTAGATATAAAGAGAATTGCGTCGAACAAAGTGTGTTTCGGTTTACAAATAACATTTTTTGAGCTGCATTGCGTTCCAGTGTCGGGGAACGGCTTTGCCTTCCATAGTTACGAGTTTGTAAGAACCTTTTGCATGTGCTTCACTGATCTGGTAGGGACCCTCCCAGTTTGGCCCTAGTTTGCCTTGATTTTCTTGTCTGCTCGCCTCATTGTGTCGGAATACGTAATCTCCAGGCCGAAATGTGACTTCTCGGACCTTTTGATTGTAGTATTTTTCCATCTGCTTTTTGTATCGTGCTTCATTGATTGCGGCCATGTCTCGGCGTTCTTGTGTTAACGCCAAGTTGATCAGCAGCTCTGAGTCATTGGTGAGTTCCGAGACGTTCTCTGTTCGATATGTCGGCATGCCGATCTCAGCCGGTATTACAGCTTCAGAGCCGAAGGTCAAACTGTAGGGAGTGTGCCCGTGGCTGGTTCGTTCGGTGGTGCGTATGGCCCACAAGACATTTGGTAACTCGTTCAACCAATTCTTTCCCTGTTCACCGAGTCGAGCCTTGATGCCAGAGACAATCGACCTGTTTGTTCGTTCGACTTGGCCATTTGATTGTGGGTGTGAAACCGAGGTGAACACTTGTGTAACCTGCAACTCTTGGCACCATGTTTTGAACGGGTTATCGGCGAACTGCTTTCCGTTGTCCGACACTATCTTCCCTGGTAGGCCGTATCGGCAGACTATCTGTTCCCAGACGAAGTTGATCACTTGCTTGCCGGTGATGGTAGCCACGGCTTTTACCTCTGGCCACTTAGTGAAGTAGTCAACTGCAACGATGAGGAACTTGATTCGGCCCGGCGCCTCTGGGAAAGGTCCGACAATGTCGATGCCCCACTTGTAGAAAGGCCATGGAGAGGTTACCGGTATTAGATTATGCTTCGGTATGCGTTGCACACTTGCGTGCATCTGGCAGCCTCGACATTTTTGTATTTCTTTTTCGGTGTCGGTGTACATTGTAGGCCAATAATAACCCATTGTCATCATTCGGGTGACTATCGACCGAGGGCCGGAGTGGGTGCCGCAGATTCCTTCATGGATCTCTCTTATGACGTAACGTCCTTCTTCGGGAGTTAGGCACGCTAGCAGTGGCTGTAAGTATGACTTCTTGTAGAGTTTGTCATTGTGAATTGTATATTGTTGAGCCTGGGCTTTCAGCTTTGCTGCTTCTAGCGATGATTCAGGGAGTACGCCTTGTGATAAGTAGTTCCGAATTGGTGTTATCCAACTGGTCGAGACTACCGTGTCGGTTTCTAGCACCTCCTTGAGTTCATCAGTCCGACTGTGTATGATTTCAACCGGCACCTGTTTGGTTAAGTGGGCGAAGGCAAGGGATGCCAACTTGCTCAGTGTGTCGGCTTTTTTATTTTGACTCCTCGGGATTTGGGTGATCTCAAATCCTTCAAACTGGGAAGTGAGTTCTCTGACTTTGTTGGCGTACCGCTGCAATGCTTCGCCCCGAATTTCGAACTCTCCATTTACTTGGTTTGTGACCAGTAGTGAGTCGACTCGCGCAGCGAGTTTTTTCACCTTCATCTTTTTTGCCAATCGCAACCCTGCTAGCAATGCCTCGTACTCGGCCTCATTGTTTGTGCTCGGGAAGTCGAGTCGAATGGCGTACGTTACTTCGACTCCGTGTGGATCGATCAGGACCAGGCCGGCACCGGAACCGTCGCTGTTTTTGGCTCCGTCTGTGTATAGTGTCCAGACATCGTTGCCAACAATTGGTGGTGGGGGTTTGTACTCTTCGACTGTCTGCTTTTCGGTGCTGGAGTCGACTTGTAATTCTGTTATAAAGTCGGCTAACACCTGCCCTTTAATCGCCGTTCGGGGTTTGAAGTGCAGCTCGTGCTCGCCGAGTTCGATGGCCCATTTTGCGAATCGGCCCGATGTTTCCGGTCTTTGGATTACCTCCCGGAGGGGGTAGTTTGTGAGTATCGTAATCCTGTAAGCCTGAAAGTATCGGCGCAGGCGCCGGGCAGTGTGGATTAGAGCTAATAATAATTTTTCAATTTTGGTGTACCTGGTTTCAGGGTCTTTCATTGCTCTGCTCACAAAGTAGACCGGAACTTGTTGATCATCTCGTTCAGTGCACAGGACCGAGCTTATGGCCTCGGTGCCGACAGAGAGGTAGAGGATTACCTCTTCCCCTGTTGCTGGAGCAGTGACTGGTGTGAGAGTGGAGAGACTCTGTTTTAGCTCTAGGAATGCTTTATCGGCTTCCTCGGTCCAGAGGAATTGCTTTTTGTCGGTTGCTTGTTTCAAGGTTCGGAAGAAAGGCATCGACCTTTCTGCCAACTTGGAGATGAAACGGTGGAGGGCGGCTAGTCGACCATTTAAACATTGGAGCTCCTTGAGACTCTGTGGTGCCTTCATTTGCATTATGGCCTTTATTTTTTCGGGGTTGGCCATGATGTTCTGGTCGGTGACTATGTGGCCCAGGAATTTGCCTTGCCTCATTCCGAAAGAGCACTTGGCTTGATTGAGTTTCATGTTCACGGCTCTGAGTCGACCGAATGTTTCCTCAATGTCGCCAATCATTGCTTCCTCTGTCGCACTTTTAATGACTAAGTCATCGACGTATGCCTCCATGTTTCGGCCGATCTGTGGATCGAAGACTTGGTCGATCAGCCTTTGGTAAGTGGCTCCGGCATTTTTCAAGCCGAAGGGCATATTTCGGTAGCAGAAGATGCCTTTGTCTGTATGGAAAGCTGTTTTTTCTTCATCCTGTCGGGCCATTTTGATCTGATGGTAGCCTTTGTAAGCGTCGAGGAAACACTTGTATGTGTAGCCCGATAGGGCATCCACTTTGGCATCTATGGCCGGCAGGGGGTAGCAGTCTTTTGGGCATGCGTTGTTGAGGTTGGTGAAGTCGACGCACATTCTCCATGAGCCGTCGGATTTAGCTACCATGACCGGATTGGCGATCCAGGTGTGCCACTTGACCTCTTTCAAGATCCCTGCTTTAACCAGTTTTGTTACCTCCTCGCATACCGCCTTGCTTCGGTCTCGAGCCATGCTTCTTTTTGCTTGTGCCACCGGTCGTTGCTTTGGGTCGACCTTTAAGAGATGTTCAGTGATCTCTCTTGGTACACCTGTCATGTCGGCCGGTGCCCATGCGAACACGTCTGTGCTATTGCGTATCAAGTTGTACAGCTTTTCTCGCGTCGGATTAGATAGCTCGGGGCCGATGGTGACCAGTTGGTCGGGGTATTCTTCATTGACTTTCCACTTGTTCTGGGCTGCTTCTTCTGTGACGTCGGCTGTGAGGTTGGAGTCCAGCCGGGTGGATCGGATAGTTGCTATGCCACTTCTAGTTGGGAACTTCATTAATCCATGTGCTGTGGAGACAACGCAGCCAAACTGATAGATCGCTGGCCGACCGAAGAGGATGTTGTACCGTGAGGGTCGGTCGACCACGAGGAAAGTTAATTCCTCGGTTCTTGTGTACGATCCGCCAGACAGGGTTACCGACAGTGTAATCTCTCCCTCGGGGAAAACCATGTCTCCACTGAAGCCGACCAAAGATGTTTTTGATGGTTGGAGGTGCTGCTGTATGCGAGTCGGTAGTTTGGAGAAACATGTCGTGTACATGATGTCCGAGGCACTCCCTCCATCGATGTATATTCTATGGATGTCATGGTCTGCCACATTGGCGATGATGACCATGGGGCTGAGTGTCGGCTCGGCCATGTCTAGTGCTGGGAAAGAGATTGGCTTGTTAGCCCAGCTCTCTTTTCTGAGCTTCGGTTTTTTGCTGCGAGAGGCATGTGTCATGAGGATTTGTGCATTGTCACTTTTCTTTTCTTTCTTGTTCTTTTGCTCCTTGATTTCTTTCAACAGGTATGCCAACTGCCCTGTTTTTACTGCGTGGCTGATCTCTTTCTTTAGTTGATGGCATTCATCCGTATCGTGGCCTCTGTCTAGGTGGAAATCACTGTATTTGGCCATGTTTCGGTTGGCTGTGTTAGAGCCCATTGTACGTGGTTTGCCAAATTGCCGGCTGGCATCTTCTGTTTGCAAGATCTCTCTAGGGGTTTTTGTCAGGCTGGGGTAATCTCTTTTATCTTGCCTCTGCTTGGAGGGAGACGGTCGCTCGTAAGGCGTGAAGCCCGAGTGTCGACGATCGTCTCGGCTTCCTCTGTCGCTCCCCGACTGCCAAGGTCGGCGAGAGTCTCTATTGTGTTGTGATCGACCTTGTGACCTTTGCTGTCCGCCAGACGACTTGTCTCTGAGCTGTGCTGCCTCCTCGCCTCTGATGAAGGCTTCGGCTCTATCGAAAGCCTCTTGTATCGTTGCGGGGACTCTGGCACTCATCTCCTTAATTAATTGCCTCGTCCTCAGCCCATGGATGAAGGCGGATATTTTTTGTCTTTCATCGGCATGACCGATGGTCAGGGATTCGGTTTTGTACCTTTTTAGGAAGGTTCGGAGGGACTCTTGGTCTCCCTGTCGGATATTGTGTAGCTCGATTGGGTCTTTTGTGCATTTCCTCTGTTGGCCAAAGTGCTTGGAGAAAAGTTGTTTCAGCTGTGCATAGCTGTCGATCGAGCCGTCGGGGAGGGAATTGAACCAGAGTCTAGCTGGACCTGAGAGTGTCTGCACGAACATTTTGCACCACACGGGGATGGACCATTTTTCTATGCTGGCGGCCGATTTAAAGGCATGCAGGTGGTCTTCTGGGTCGGTACTGCCGTCGTATGTTTTTACTGCACTTGGTAGCTTTGTCTTTGGTGGGCATTCAAAACTCTCTATTCGCTCGGTGAATTTGTTTTCTTCCTCTGGGATGTAGGGTAGGGAGAAGTCATCGGTGCTGGCATCCTTTGGTTCGTCTACCCGTGTTGCCGGAGTTTCGACTCTGGCATTTAGCTGTGGCCGAGGGCCTGTGCTTGCGTTTATCCCGTGTGGCGGAGGTGGTGGTTGCAGCGGCATACCGTATGGGTACATCGGCATCTGGTAAGCTGGCGTCCCGTATGGGTTCATGAATGGTGGATATGGGTAAAACTGTTGGGCCGGGAACTGCATCGAATGTTGCTGGTTGAACGGGAACTGTACTGGGCCCGAGGTTCCGTGTGTCGGCATGGAACCTGGTCTGATGACTGGTGTCGATGTTAACACCGTTGGCCCCGACGTCTGAGTCGACACCGTAGCGCTGTTGGTCATAACGGCCGTCGGCCTTGGTTGGTTGGCATTACCCCCCGGTGGTGGTGGTGGCATCTCATCGTTGATGATGACGTTCTCTTCGTCAAAGGACAGCTGTACACGTATGCCTTTTGCTCTTTCGGCCGCTACGTGTTCGTTCATCATCTGCCGAAGCTGTAGGAAGTTTTGGCTTACCAGTTCCGGTGTGAGTGTCAAGGTTTGAGGATCGGTGACTCCGGATGATCCGATAGTGTTTCTCCCATCTGGGGTGACGAAGCTGTCTTCAGTGTTCTGATCTTGATTATCAGGCATTCTGGAAGTTGAAGGACCGTGCGGATGGCGCCAATGTAGAATCGGGCTACCGAGAGTGACTAGATAGACCAAAGTCTAGGACGAGTGACTCCGATAGGACGACTACAGGTGGAGTGAAACAGCTAGCCTTCGGCTTTTGGGGACTCGGCTCGGCTGTTATCTGCAAAACAAAGAAACACCGTTGTTCTTGGAGAGCAGGACATGGTGTCCTGCGACCAAGCTCGGGCGTGAGAATAAGTATGCGTTTCGAGAGATTAAGTGTAATCAAGTCGAAGCTAAGCGCATTGAATGAATCTAACCTGGTGGTTGGGGTGTATTTATAACCCTCAACCTTTGTCTTGTATCGCCATTAATGCTAATTGCCCAAAGGAGGTAGGCTGCAGGTCTGCATCTTGGACTATGCCAAGTTCCTGCAGTATACATTTTGGGTAATTGCATTAAATGTGTGGTCAGGTCGGGTGTCGGCACGCCGACCTGTTGCTGTGGGAGCGTTGGTCTGTGGTGTCCGTCTCGGACTTGTCGTGCCCGAGTGTCGACTTCCGTATATGTTGTTTGGTCGACACTGGGCGGATGGTTGGTCGACTCCTTTGTGGTCGACTCTTGGTATTCGTTGTGTGTCGGCCCTGCATAGGGTCGACACTCTCTCCTGTGTTGTCTGTCGGCCAGCAGGCTGCGAGGCCGACACTCGTGACTTGTGTCGTTTTGGGTCGGGTGTGCGTGCCTACTTCCTTGTGACGTCATCCGACACGGACATACGTCATCAGGGGTCACAGCAGCATAGTCGACGTGTTTTGGTCCAATTGCAATTCTTTTTATTGAGTCGCTTGAAATAGAATTTACATTCTAATTCCATTAAAATCCTATGAAATCCATCGCCAAAGGTCTCATTAGTATATGACACATTCACAATCTATAAGTACAACATTCATACTTACTACGACTATTTTGTTATCTATACATAATACTCCACAAGTGATAAACTACTATAAAAGATTAAACATTATTGACTTAAAGATGAGACACCAACTCATAGCAAAAAAAAAAAAAAAAAAAAAACACAGAACAATTATCAAAGAAGAATTGAGGGTGATATAATACCTCTCTAAGATGCTGATGGTTGGGGTAGGTGTTACTGTGTTAGGCATAATGTTTTGACCCAAGTTTTCAAGTTAGTAAAGTATAGAGTTAAGAGTGTATTTATTACAAATTGTGTGTGTATAGTGTAAATATGTAAATGTGTGTATCGATTAGCAAAGGGCTCGTCGGCCTCCTATGAATTGATGCATCCCTCGATCTTGTATTTATGTAAAACTAAAACACCCAAATGGTGCCGAGCACGTTCTAGTTTTTCCACATCCAAGTTTCTATTGATCGATTGATTCGTGATTCTGGGCGATGACCAAGAGTCTAAGAATGCTTCACGGATCGATCTTGCTGAAATATACATATATAACTATTGAAATGACTCAAGTTTATAACTACCAACTGAAATACAGATTTTCATCATGTAGGCTATTTGTAAACCAATTGTTGAGGAGCATTTTTGTCATTTCAGATAAAAAAAAAACCGTTCTAAACCGCAACCTGTTTTTGTCTTACGTTCCTGATGTTTCAAAGCATGTTTTCACAGAAAATGAATTCCGAAACACATGAAGCTGAATCAAAACTGAAAGTGACATAACACAAAATGGAAAGAGAAGCGTAAAAGCCAAACAACATAATCTTTTAAGTTTCTAACCCTTAATATCTGAGTTCTCAAATACAGACACATCACCATTTACAATCTTTCAACGATAAATATCACAAACTCACTTAAAACCAGGTACATCCCATACAATTTGATTGAAAAGAAACATTCACCAGCAAAAGAGAGGCAAAAAAATCACTCTTTACTAGGGGCATTAATCGACCCACACTAACTTGTGTAATAATCAAAACACGAACACGATGAAAAACTAAGAAATGAAAGAATAAATCTTATCTTGGCCAACATTTCAATTCCTAGAACAGATCAACTTTCTTCTTCATCATGTCTTGCTTCCACTTTGGTATTTTGTAGAATGCCTCTTTTTTCATCCCCAATACTGCCTCGAACTCTTCAGCTGATAGATAAGCCTACAGAACCGACAAAAACGACATTACTATGCCAACAAACAACTGGAAATATTCGGCTAAGGGGATGATTAAAAAAAGAAAGAAATTAAACCTCTCTTCTCTTAAAGTCGATTCCTTTAACCGGGTTCTCTGATTTAGCCCTGAGTTGTTCATAACTGAAAGTGCTTTGATTGTCTACACTCTCACATTCATTTTCTTCTGATGTTGAATTTGGTGCTGAACCTTCTCCATTCGCCTCTGGAACTGGGTCAGATGTCTCGGTGGTAACTTCTGAACCTTCATTGTTGTCCAAACTATTCGGAGAAGGTTCTTCGCTTTTGGCTATGGCTGCAAATTGGATACTTTAGTTTCGGTTCTTTTAAGTTTTAACCACACTAATATATGCACAATCTTAAGAAACGATGAGTACCAGGTGAGACACTTTCAGATGGTGGACTTCTAATGGGCCGGGCTGGAGAAGCATCAGATGGTCCCTTTTTTTCAGCAGTGAGAACTGAAGATAAAGCAGCAACAGCAGCCGCTCTCTGTGAACCCCGACTAGGGACTTTTGGAGAAGCTGAAGATTTAGCAGTCGGGGATGATTTGAAAGCAGAGTTCAAGGCCGCCAAGGCTGAAGCTCTTTGAGTGGGCCCACCCTGGTTTCCGTTTGACTTATCTTGACTCTGTTAAGAAGTCAAATATCTCGATAAGAAAGGGAAAAAAAACAGCCAAGAAATTCTCAGCATGTTTAAGCCTGAATTTGGGATTCATTTACCTCTGCAGAATTGCCGCCTCCCCCAAACCCGAATAGTAGCAAAATCTTCTTTTGGAATGAGTTCCCTTGAACCTGGTCACATTTAAAAGGAAAGAGAAATCCCATTCAATATTCAAATATCAATAAATATAAGGTCTATAGATGGAAATATCAAATATAAACATCAGAAACATGATAATAGAAAGGTTAAAAAATTAATAACTTTTTAGCTTTATTTACAATAGAAAGCGTTGAAGGAGATACTTTAATGTTCCTAATTAAAAAGTAGATGTACTGATATCGATTCTCAACTCATTTACTTATCGATGACTCGATTAGGATCTTGTTTTATTTTATCCCAAAGAGGTCAAATCAAAAAAGTTACATAAAATTAAAAAAGGTCAAGAGCCACCTGTCAAGTGCATTTTTTAATGCAACACTTCAACCAAAAATCAACATAACTTAACTAATTATATGGTTTTTGACTTTTTGTAAACATGTTCAGTACATTAACTATTTATTAGAAACAAAAAAGGAAATGTTGTTTGCACGTAAATCCGATCCCCGCACCCCCCCCCCCCGCGCATTAAAAAATGTCCATTTCGAACAGTAACTAACTAGACCCACCTAGGCCTCCCGTTTTGCAACCTCTAAATTCAAGAGCATACATACTTGCAAATTAATCAGATCAACCCTTATTAGAAGAAAACAACATTAAAAAGATAAGAGCAAAACATACAATGGCTTTTGCAGGATCCCATGAGAAAAATGTGGTGAAGAAGTTAGGTTCGTTTCCTTCTGTAGTTCTGTATAAAGGCACACATGGGGATAGCCCGTCTAGAGATGCAGCCAACTCTATGTATTTCTGATATAAAATTTCATTAAAACATATCAAACAATGAAAACAAGCTTACAACACAAACGTATAGAAACTATGTTGAACGAGCACCTGTCCAATTTCAAAGGCACTTTGCTTTTCCTTGGAGTCTACAGACTGACCAACCCAAACAAACACCTCAGCGTGTGTATCTAATATTAAAATGTCCTCGGTCAACAGGTCATCTTGTGAAAAATTGTATATTTCCTCAATCTGTCATAGAAAAAAAGACATAATTTAAAATCTTTCACCCGACAATTAAGTATTTAAGTTAACTGTGTATATATAACATAAAGCACCAACCTCAAATTTTCCTATGAATCCACAACATAGCAGCAGAAATAAAAATTAGTCGGGTTATAATAGAGAAATAACAATCATCTATTTTGGCATATACTTTAACGAAAATATGAAAATAAATAAATAATAATTTGAAACCTCTATTGAATGAGAATGCAAACAAGTGAGGATCTCTGCTGGTTTCTTGTGCTGCCTTTCTACTGGTGTAACCTTGTTTCCCTCCAAGAGCAAACCAGAAAGTTGAGTTCTCTGTTCCTTCTTTGGCAAACTTCACATTGGCACCAGGCTGAAAGATAATGTTTATTTGTTTATTTATTTATTTTTAAATTGACCATAAATAATGATTAAATTATCATTCTAATTGGCCATAAGAAATTAGAAGATTCTTGTTCGTAGTCAAATCAAACCTTCAAGAATTCAGCAATTTTAGCAGCAATGTTGTGCTGCTCAACAGTACTCTGATTCCCATGCCAGGTGAATAATGATGAACCAGATTGAAGAAGAAAGCAGTCATAAGAATTTAACGAGGTTGCAACCTGAAAGAGATTATAATTACACGTGTTATAAGCCTTCATCAAATTAAAACTTAAAAAAAAATATCATCATCCAGCAAGTTTAAAAGTAGCCTACAAATATTCATTATTATTAAAAATACACTACCATAATTTAATTATAAAAAGTGAGAATGAGCAAATAAAAGTCACATGTAATATCATTGCTACAAATAGTTTGAATATTAACTAGAAAGTGGAGCATACCGGTTCTACTTGAACGGCTTTGTTATTATGCACTGAAGTACCCGATATCTGAATGAGTGCTACACTATCTGAACTATAGGTTTCATCATTCAATCCTTTGTCTGCAATGTAGTTCTTGTAACCAGAGCTCAATCCACCCTAATATCCAAATATTGTCATTTTCATAACATTTGAATTTAATATAACAAAGTACAATTCAGAAACTCAACTACAGGTATGAGGGAAGTACCTTCAACACAACCATTGGCTGAAAAATGGCGACAAACTGTGGTGGTTCTTTCCCTTGATATACACGGCCCTGAAGAAGAAAGATTTAAGGTTTTCTATATACATATTTCTTTATCATCAATTCAACAATAAAATTAAAACTAATGAAAAAACAAGAATAACATGATAAATACACCACCTGAACCGCTCTTCCTTTCAGTGAGTTGAACATTGTTGTAGCCAGCCGAGCAGCTATGTTTTGGTCCTCCTGATGTTGCAAAATGTATCATGTTATCTCAAAGATAGATCTCATACATCGATTCAAATTGGAACAGAAAAACAAATGAAAAAGAAATTAATCAAAGGTAGTGTGATGTACCGTGATGCTATCTTTGCCGATCCAACAGCATAGGTAGTAATCTTCTTTCTTTTCATTAGAATGGTAGGTGTAAAGAACAATGTAGCAATCTCCACTGTAAAATTTACCAATGTCCTCCTTCGGTACTGGTGTTTTAGCACTGCCATTAATCCGCCACACCTAGAACACACACAGAAAAAAGTTAGATAAATCATGCATACCAAAAAGAAATGAGCAACATAAATGTCAGCGATCAAACCTCAGTTTTTCCATTTTCTTCAAGCAAAGGTGGGACTTCCTCAGTGGCAGTAGAACTTTTTGCGAGCCCTTTGAGGCCAACACCTTGCTGCTTCAATAGAGCTAATAACATAAAACAAGCAAGATAATTCATACACTGCTTGAAAATCTTTTATTAGCACTTAATATAAAAAATGAAAAGAAATTACCTGCTACTTTTCCTCTACTCTCCTCAGGAGCAGAAGGTGCTGAACCAGATGGCCATGACTCAAAGTTTGACTTGAATGAATGTGTTTCATAGCCTTGAATAAGCCGAGTTACGCGAGTTGATTTGGGCCGATTTTGGCTGGTAATGAACTCCTAAAATGTTTAGAGATGAGAATAACAAAGTGATATCAAAGGTGGCGGTCTCACCCCCATTTACTTATAAATTGGTTGCTTTGTGTTGTGTTTTGTGGCAAAAAGATCAAATCATAGCTAAAAGGGGATTGGGTTAAAAGTCACCAAATTCTATTTTGAGTGCACACAACCTACCTTATCATTTGTTCGAAGATTTATATATATATATTTTTTCTTTTTTATTAACGTCTCCAAAAGATTTAGATTATCATCGTGATAATGATGTTTTTAAATCATAACCAAGGAATAAACTACTGAAAATATGAAAAGAAATACTGTGTAATGTTGACCCAACCTAGCCAGTTTTGACTCATTACCAAACTAGCTTGACTAGCTCATGGCCTACCTCAGCAGTCTGCATGGCAGCTTTTCTTTCCTCCACTTGTGTTACTCGACCAACCCAAACAAACACCTCTGAACCACAGTCCAACAGATAGCATTTGTTGTTTTCGAGTAAAGATTTTGAAAGTTCACCATCTACATCCTTAACCTGGCCTTCAGCAATGCTGCAAAAAATACAATTGCAGGTTAGCATCATAAACATTCTACACGTGTTTTTATGAGGTACATCCGCAGTTCCGCACTAATAAACATAAAAGAGAAAACATGAGTAGAATTATACCTGTAAAGTTTTGGTGGAGTCTTCTCTGGAGTTATATCATCTTCACTTGCAACTTTTTTGCCAATAGGAGCAAAACCACCAAAGATCACCCAAAATTCACCAGAATCCCCCTCCGCTTGCAGTTTCCCATCATCTAGTATTTTTATAGAAAATGATAAATGCAACGAACTAGAAACAATAAATTGAATGATTAAACTAAATATATACGACACATGTGATTACCAACAATTGCAACATCACATGTCCCGTCATGATATTTGTCCTTTAAAAACTGAATAACTTCCAATGCTTTAGCCCTTTCTTGTATATTCGAGTTTGCCCCATTGAATTGAAAGATCTTATCTTTAGTATCCAAGATAAAGACATCATCATGATTCAATGTGGATCGAGAAAAAGGGACCTGAATAAAGAACACAACTTTACTTCCACATATATGTATAAATATACACTAACAGCTACACACACATATGTTATAGGTGGGTTCACGTACTTGCTTCAACTTGACAGCTCGTTTTCCTTTGCATGTGAACAACCGTGTTTGAAATTCTTCTTCTTCGATTTCCTTAAACCCAGAAGCAACACCTCCCTCAAGCGGTATAATACAAGGTTTGAAATAAGACAAAAACTTATCAGATTCATAACCCTGGGGTTCCCTATATTGAACTGCGCGCCCACCAAGAATTGCATCAAGTTCAACTGTTTTTATTGCTGCTGTTCCAGCTTCATCCTGATTTATGCCATGAAACAAAACCACTTAAATATAACACATGAAATTCACAAGAAAATAGTAAACATCAGTTTACCTGGCTAGTATCTTTTCCCAACCAAAAATGTATGTCATAAAAGTACGCACCTCCCTTACCAGAAGTAGTCTACAAATACATTAAAAAAGTTGTAAATTAAAACTAATTCATTATGATGAACATATAGGGCAACTAAGAGCATTGTTATATATATCATTAGCACCTGCAATACAATGTACGAATCACCAGAGTAGAATCGACCATAATCAGATTTGGGCAACGGGACAGGCTGAAAGTTTTCGATTCTCCATATTTCAGTTCCTCTACAAGGTGTTAAGTGAAAGGCCAATACACCAAATGCACATGTAATAAACTAACAATATTAACGTATGAACAGATTTTTTATATTCTACAAGTAAGAAATTCAGCAAGGATACACTCTCTGACCGACTCCTTGAAATGCCGGTTCCAGAGCTTTTGCAGAGCCAGACATGCTGTAATGTTCTAAACTTGTATTGTCTTTAAACAAGTATAGTGTTCTGTGATGCAATTGTTACTGTAAGTCACTGCAAACAATGTATATTTATGTAATTAAACGAATATTCTAACAATCTTCCACGAAACAGCATTAACATACAAGAATTCAAAATAATCTCTCTCCATGAGCATATCTAAGGCATATAACAGCAGGGATTCTCATCTGAAATCGCTAGCAACTTTAGTAAAATAGTTATAAAGGGACAAAGAAAGCATGCATGGCATTCAAATGGACATAATACTTCTAGATTACATGAACACATGAGATTAAAACAAACATACTCGCAAAAGTCCCACTCGGACACTTCTAGATCAGTAAAAAACCTCATTTTTTTAAGGACAATACATAAACATAAAAGGAAACAAACAAGATCAACCAAAATTCATAAAAATCTTGATACTATGTTACAATGAAACAATAAGGTTTTCAAATGAGAGGTTTTATTGTTCAATTGACACAAACAGATGTGATCATGGGTCAAGAACCAGACCGACCCGGGACCGAAATCGAATTTGACAAAAACATGGACCAGAACAATTTTGTATGTTTAGGGTGTGTCTTAGACCTGTACCGGTTGGTTCAACGCGAGATGCCGACCCCTAGGTTGTTCATGAGTCAAGGACCAGACCGGACTGATCCAGGACCAGAAAATGTGAAAAACAAGGACCGAGGACTGGACCGGTCTTGTTTGTTTCGGGTCGGTCTCGAGCCGGTCCTGGTTGGAACATCAGTTTTGCTCGTTCAGCCCGTGAGATGTCACCCCTAGACACAATCCCATAAGGAAGAGAAAAAAAAAAATCCTCAAGTTATACACATTGCTTTTGAGCAGGAGGTGCTCTTCCTCATTCCTCTGATCAAAACTAGACCTCATAAAATGCCAATAACTATTTAAGAAGCTATATCTATTATTAAATAAAATGCAGCAGTTTGTTACAATACAGCTTCAACAAGTGAGCACATAATCCAGCATTTCAAACCATTGATGCAGCTTCTTCCATTTATATAACGGTATGACTGATTAATTCATGTCTCACTCTTGATATCTGGAACTTACAGCCAACAATTTTGGCTGATTCCATGAAGTTTCTAATCAAAACTTATCCTCCAAGATCAATACAATGATCCTTCTATTAATCAATAGATCCAACCAATTATACTAATCAGAAAGCGTGGATATCAATAAGATGAAAACAACTAGGAAATCATTCCTCCATTTCGAATCATAATTCAAGTATACGAAGTGTCAATTCAAGTCCAACATCATCTAATTGAGATCCAAAGTAACTAAAACAAATAAAGTTCACGGCAGAAAGAAAGAAATTAAGTGAGAGAAAACGAGAGATACAGACCTGAGTTCAGATCTCGATTGTTTCTGGCTGGCTCCAAAAAGAAGTTTATGATGAGATGAAACGGCAAGACGAAAGCGAAGCTGGCTGGCAAAGTAAAGTGTCTTAAAGATGGATGGAAGAGTAGTAGTGTAGTACTCAAAAAAGAAAGTTAATAATTGGGTTTTGTGGGTTTTTCTTTTCTCTCAGCAACTTTTTGAGGAATTGAGATTTGAAGCGATGAAAAGGTTGAGTATGGATACAGAAAATGGCGTATATACGTGGAATAGTTATGGAAAGAAAGAGAGGTTGAAATTGAATTTGAGGCGAATATCCATCGATAATGGCACCGCCCTTGCCGCCCCTTTTCGTTTTATTTTCTTCTTTTATGGGTTTTTTTTTTTTTAACTTTCTGCACTGAGCGTTTTAAGAACATTGAAGTCGTTATATGAATCCAAAATAAGGATAATGTATTTTCATATTGTTAGCAACCCGTTCAAACAATTCTCTACGCACCCAAATCCGTGTTCTGTATGTTGAAATTATAACAGCGTTTTGAAAAATAGTCTTCAACACAATAGTATACCCACACATAATCTTCTCATTTTTCATTCTTCTTACCTTAAAATAAATGGGTAAGGGTTGAACCATAACCGACATGACATTATTCATAACCGCGAAAGAAATATTACCATCATCGCTTAAAGATGACAATGGCTAATCTAGTCAATGTAAAAAATGAGTTTAAATAAGTTGATAGTGATGCATCGATAGTGATGCATCGAGAAACACAAAACACTAATATAGACACTAGTAAACGGTTGAATGATTAACTGGGAATACATTATATAACAATTAGTATGGTCCTTATATTCAGATAAACGGTTAAACAATTAATTGAGATTACGTTTTAGTCATAAGGTTCCTATTAACAAAATATTTATAACTTTTTTTAATAATAATATTTTTGAAACTTTATTAATAGATTTATTACTTCCATTTAGGGATGGTAATAGACCGGGTTAGTAATCCCAGTTACATATCCGGAAGGAAAAAAAATGAGTCTCATACCTGAACCCATTACTCGTTGGGTATCTATCAGGTAATTAACTATCAGGTATCGGACACACCCACGGATATTAAGTATACCTGGTATACAATAGTTTGTAAAAATAATTTATATATATAACGTGTTTGGCATAATGTAGACTTTTTCACGGAAAATGGGAACTCTAGGTTCACGTGATAAATTAATGGGTCATTTACAATTCTGCATATTTAATGCGATTATGTGCATACATTTATATGTTACTAGCTTAATCACCAATATAGATTATTGTTAAAAGAATATTACAAACCTCTATCAAATTCTAATGACTAACAAATATATTTATAAAATACCATATCATTGTTAGAAAACGCATAAAAGAAATCTTTATAATGTATTTTATTTTGATTATATCGGGTGACATATACAAAGTGAAGATGATAGGAATATTGAAGCATTTGAGTTAGTGGCTTCTCCAATCGATTGTGAAACTAGTGATCAATCTGTCCAAGTTCAAGAGGTGAATGCTACAATTCAAATTGGGGATTTCATAGGTGTGAGTTTGAAGAACTTCGTTCCTTAGGTCGAACAGGTGGTCACAGGGGATACTGCTCAAATCATATCTTAATGGATTTTCAATCTCTAAATATTAACGAGGTGGGTGAGGCTCGAAAAGTCTCATGGATTCAAAGGCTAAAAAAGTCTGATCGGTTTAGCTTTAGTAGGATTTTGAAAACAAAATCATCCGATAGTACTACTATTCTGATGTGTTCGTTTTGGGGAAACAACTACAACATGGAATTTGTAAATGCAACGGGCAAGTATGGTCGATTGTTATCGGGTTGGGATCCGGAACGGTTCTCAACTAGTTCTCTGTTATAAAAAATTATTATTTTATCATCTCAAGGACTCTATCTGGGTATTCTGGAACTCTCTACATAGCTCTACATAGCCAATATGTATTCTCCTCAGGGTAACGACAACAAAATACATTTGTGGGTTGACCTCCTCGAGGCTAGAACGTCAAGGGCTCGGGCTTGAATTATGCTTTGTGATTTTAATGAAGTGAGGTGTGGGTAGGAACGTAGGAACTCTGATTTTAAACATCTCTATCACACGATATATATGTCACACGATCCGTATAACATGAGTAAAAACCACTTTCATACGACCTACATAATGTTAAGAGACATTTCATTCGGTATTCTATAGTCATACAATTCATATAGCATGTTATAAGAAAAGCGTGCTAGAAGCATGGTCGATAAACGGTCATTCGCTTTTTCTCTAATACGGTTTGTATAACCTTATAAATTACAACTGCCACGTGATCCGTATACCATGAGTAAAAACCACTTCCGTACGACCTATATAATGTTAGAGACGTTTCATTTGGTAAAGTCATACAATTCATATAACACGTTATATATTACGCTTATGTTGGTGGTAATCTTATTAGCTCGAGTTCTAAGAATAATCATGACATTACTCGTTGAGGTACAGTAGCATGGCTTGCCACACACCCCAACTGTTACTGAGCTATATCGGTTCACACATCTTTGTGAGTTCCATTTACCCACTTTACAGTGCAACCATTTAGAGGCCACCTATCTTGCTGGCAATCTTGTGTCAGCAGATTGGCCTAATTTTAATAGGTAACATGGTTCTGGTCCGATCACTAGATGTTCATATTATAACAATTTTGACAACTCAATAAATAAATCATGCAAAAAGGCGGTTCATAAGCTTAATTCTGCTTCTCGTCAAACATGAGACTGCTGCCAGACGTTAATATCATATCAACTCTCTTTACTAGCAAGTGGCAACTCTTAGTTGCTGCAACTTTCCTACCATTTACATCCAATAATCTGCAGCAGACAATTTAAATTACCAGATTGTGCGCTCGGGATAACCTTTTGGGCGTAGGTAGTTATGATGGGCGACTCACTCAGGCTTCATCTTCACCATCTGAAAGCAGGAAATCTTGTATCTTCTCCCTGTAAAAGATCGTTGATATATTGTGATTAAAACAAACTTGTACGAAGAAATCAGCATTATTTCTAAACGGATCTCACCTTATCCATTTTTGGTTACCATTTTTTGCTCGTGCAATGATAGATTCTGGTAAAAGTGAATAAAACTGGTCCATAGATGACGGTTCATCTGGAAGTATCTGATATTGGCAACTAGGACAGCATGCAGCCCGAAAAAGTTGGGGTCTTGGTTCTGGGTTACTGTAACAGTTCATTGGGCTGTTGCAAAGTGGACAAAATGACTCCGGTGGAAGAGATTCAATAGGCTTTAAGTTAAACTTCTTTTGACGGCGTTGAGATACCAGATCAGCATCATCTACATTTCCTTCTGGAATCCTATTAAATGGGAATGGTGTAAGCTTCCCCGCAGTCCTTACAATTGTACACTCTCGAGAAGGATTTTCTTCCTGAAATGCAAAAAAATAAGGAACACGAAAAGTTTGTGAATTAACTTAAGACTTAAATATTAATTTTTATTAATAGAATACATGGTAAATTGCTTATTTACCTGCAAGACTTTCACAAATGATGAGACCAGACCATTGATGCCACCACAAGGTTCATTGAAAATCTCAACTATCTTTAAACTGCTATGCTAATACATAATTAGTCCAACTTTATAAAAAAAACTTAATACTTCTATAAATGGTTGAAGGATGAAAAAATGTACCAACCTATCAAGACTGCAAAGTACGTTGAGTTCTTGCAATTGACAATCACGTAGAGGAAGGACTACCGGGACTTCCCACCTTGCATCGGCATATTGTATATCTGCTGCTAATGAGTACCCTTGTCCCTGGAACATATATATATATATATAAATAATACAGTTAAACTAGAATTAAAATATGCAATTATTAAGTTTCAAAAGTAAGATGTGCCCCCAACTCACCCTCCGCAGACTCTACTACTGAGTAAGATTTTGCTGGGTATTTTTGTTTGTTTGTTTAAGTTTTGATAAATATTAAACAGGAGACAACCTTAACCGTTGCAGCAAGTACATGGCAAGCTATTCTTGATGTGCATGAGCCTAACACAAGTTTGGTGTAACCATTTTCAGTAGCAATCTGCATAGTATATTCAAAGATACAATAACATATAGATAGTTAAATGCTATAGATTCGTTATAGAGTTGGTTAATAAAAAGACATTTTCAAAAAAATAAAATAAAAATCAAACCTTTTGCAAGGACAACATACGTAGATGTGCCAAAAGATCTTCTTTTCCAGTGGCATCACCAACCGAGTTCATTAAATTCTTTAACATCTGTTCTCCATCATTAGTTTTTGTTGCATAGTTGTGATTGATAGGAGCCACATGCAACTCTTTTGTTGGTTGTGGTAAATTAAACACAATCTGTTTAATGTCTTCAACTGCTTTGTCAAGAACAGCAGAAGTGACCGGATGAATTTCACTCTCATCAATGAAAGCAACCCCAACACCAAAAACTGGTAAAGATCTATCTCTGTTTGCAGTTGCATCATAATTTTTCTGGGCTTTGAGTTGCATCTCAGAAACAAACTGAAGAGCCACCCTGCAAAGCAATTGTTTTATCTGAGAAAACAGAATGTCGTACACGGAGTATTTTGGAAAGTTAAATGGATGTCAATGACATTTTCATAAGTTCAGTCTTTAAAGTATGCATAGTTGCATACCTCTTCACCCATTTTAATGATTTTCTTTAGCATGTAGCAAGACGTTTGCCTCGCATAGACCTCCAGGGAACTTCACTCAGAGGCTTACTTATATGTGTATTAAGCTCAAGCTCATGACTAAAAACGAACCGATATGTTAAAAAGGAGGGGTGGAATCAGATAGATCATACTAATCCTTAACTCCGGGTATTTAAGTGACACGTGTTTAATAGACTCTTTTCATTATGGTTCCTTATCATCAAGGTATGCAGGTTGTAGTTTGATAAGATACGGGTCAACCGTTCTCCAAAGGACCCTAAAAGTTTTTCAATAGGATGTAACAACAATAAATCATATAAATATAGCATAACGCTACCTCCTTAACCATTACCTGTCGTATACAATTATAGCAGTTAATTTAAAAAAATAAGAAAAACTCATGATATACCAATCATTTTCTTGGGTGTGTTATACATTTATGCCTATATATCCATGTCAGAAACAAATCACTCATTTAGTAATTAGATATTTGACTAAGAATCGTGCATCAACTTTTACTCTCATATCAGACTTTTTCCCATCCGTAACGACTTAAACTAACATGATATAGAACAAGATACCACATATAGATTTGCCTATGTATTTTGATTCACGTATGCATTATTAGTCGCATATAAAATGACAATACTAACGATTTAGGTGAGTAAAAGTATGTAAACGAGTAAACACAGGTACATTAACACACGCAAAGATTTGTATATTTCAGCATGGCTATACGCGTGAAGTTTTTCTGACAGAACCATAAAGGTTTAACCCGTTCAGAAAAAAATGGCTACTTTCATGATTCTCATGATTAGACATTTAGACCTGTCTAACTTATTAGTCCTAGCATTCCCACCGTCCTGTCCTATCCTAACTGTGCAAATTATTTAATATCCGTTAATGTTATGACCAAGTAGTAAGTCTCATCTTAACCGTAGGAAAGAAGTGTCCCCAAATTCAACTTTTCTAACACTCTAATTGCATGATATCAGTGTCATCTAAAGATCAAATTCAAGTGGGCAGGGGAAAATGTCTATTTCCCTTTCATAACACATCAAAAACAGCATAAACTTTGTCATAATCACATCATATATAATAATACTCATAACAGAAATTCATTTCAAAACAGAGAAAATATCACACAAGCGGATCAAATATTCAAATACAACTTTAGTAATAATATATAATGATGTGAACAAGTTTAACAGACTGTTTTTTCGATAGGAGAAATAACCTGGATGAAGGGCCACCGGAGAAGGCGACGAGAACTTTATCAGTCGGCGAAATCATTGCATTGGAAGTGACAGCGAGTTTAAACTTTCCATAAAGGTTACTGCGGAAGCAATCAGCACAGAATCTTCCACCACCGTCTCCGCCGGTGAAAACTGTGGCTTCGATTGCTTTACACTTGAGGCACATCATCCGGTGGCGGCGGTGATTATCATCGCCGTTAGCATCAGCAGGTAACTTCTTCTCCGTTGATAATTGTTCCTCTTGATCCCCCGAGTCTGTCTTTGTAGCAACCCGAACCCGAATGACATCCCGTGCCATTGCAAGCCATTGACTAGTCGGTTCTATTTCACTGTGAGCGTTTAGGGGTTTAGGGCTTTGATAGGGAAGACAAGAAGAGCAAGACTCCAGTCAGAGGAATGTAGTTTAGATTTTAAAAAATGTTTATATAATATTACATTTATGATCCACATGGTATGACTAAAATGCAAGTTTAGTCCTTCGCTTTTATATATTACAAGTGTGGTCATATAGTTTGCAAGATGTAACATCATTGTCACTACATGGTTGTTCATTTAAATCGCACATTGAGACCGTTTACGTGCCCCTCACGTGAGGGCCTTTTTGTCTCTTCTAATGGATATCATTGATTTACCAGGCGTATATTTCGTTTCTTTAATAAAAAACACAAGGTCTGATAATCAAATCGATATGTTTTTTTAACCATCAAATGTTGTCAATGACACATTGTAAATGTGGGGATTTTTAGTTGTTTGCATATCTTGGACAGAGCACGGCCTAGGGGAAGGTTCTATGCATGCTTGTTGTAATTTGTAAAAAACGATGATGATTTAGGCTTTCCTTTCCTCGCGCGTTGCTAGCTAGGGTTGAATTTGTATAGACTAAATGTCGCTTATTAAGTTAATTAATCATTAGTATAGCCTCATTCAATGGTAATAAAACATAAATCAGTTTTTTTTTTTTTTTTTTTTTGAACGGTAAGTCTCGATGGCTGAGAAGTATAAAACTATAGAAATATAGCATAAAAGCAAAAGTTGAAACTTAAAAGTGTAATGAAGTGTTTGTGACGCCAAAATTAGAAGACAAAAACAAGTTAATTATGTTCTTGTGTATAGCATTAACGTTTAATACAAGTCTAAAGGTCTTGTAGTGAGAAGTATTATTCTAGTATCTGATAAAAATGGTTTATGACTACAACACACGTAAAGTCTTATGTAATGACAGTTATACATGTTTTGTAGCGACAATGGTATATGACAGAAGACCATATCAGGTGCATACACTTAATCAACTAACATAAAAACTATGTAAAAGTATAAGACGATACCAACCAACGTCAAGAGTATGAACACAAAAGTACTATTGGCACAAAACCATGACAGCAGCCAATAGTAACAAGTATTAATATTTGATAATTAAACAACAACATTCGTCACCATAACGTTTCCAGAGCGTAGTAACATGCGTAACCATTACATGTTATCAAACGTCATATGACCCAAAATATTGTCTAAAACAGTTTAGTTAACACAGGAGGGACCAAAAAAAGTGTACTATTACATCTATCAAATTTATTATATTAGTTAATAAATGATATTGATTTAGGTTTTTTTTTATCCTTGAGTTTTTATAGCTGGGGTTGTTTTATAGAGTAATACAAATGTTGCTTATTAAGTATCGGTTGACCTCATCAATCGTAGCCTCATTTAATGGTAATTTTATTGAGGTTAAGAACTACGTCTTTATTACAAAGAATACAATCCCATGTTTCTTCCTCAACAAAATCAGGTTCACTGAGGTTAACACAATCATACCATTCCAAATAAAAGGGCTTGGAACCTCTTTTAGTTGTAAGACTACTTTCACTTTGAAAAAATTCATGGATCCTACATCCTCTAATTTCTCAATCATCACTTTAGAAGTTGTAAAATGATAATAAGTTCACAATTGTGTCTCCCCATGTTCAATGTGAACATTTATAAGCTTATAAGTTATAAGCTTTTACATACTCTCTCAAATGAAGATGAAGGTGAAAGAAAGATGAAAGTAGACCACCTTCTATGATCTTTGATCTATCACATCACTCAGAGGCATAAACAAACATCATTGTCACTTTAACCTATGGTGTCTGTAACTCTATCACCAACAGCTTTTAGAACTTGAT
Source organism: Deinandra increscens subsp. villosa (assembly GCA_039602395.1). Lineage (NCBI taxonomy): Eukaryota > Viridiplantae > Streptophyta > Magnoliopsida > Asterales > Asteraceae > Deinandra > Deinandra increscens. The sequence continues at coordinate 96,053,335 of JBCNJP010000007.1, read as the reverse complement.
GTTTTTAGGGTGTTTGAAAGAAGATCCTGAAAAACAGTAATGTTATACGTCTTTATTCACCTTAATTGGTAGTTCCAATTTGAGCCCCGATACCTCATGCACAAGAAGGAAATCATAATAACTAAGAAAATAAACATGCCAAAATGCAGCCCAATCTATAAAGACTATTATAGTTTAACATCAACAAATCTGACCATATTACTAAGGTTTCCTAACTGGATCTACTTGTGAGAATATTATTTAGGTGCAACACAATATGGCACATGCATAAGAGTTGGATGTAAAAAAAACACCTACAAAATTTACCATTTGCCATTGCAGCAGCAGCTGGTATTAAGATATGATAGCAGCTTCTAATATCTTGTCTTGCATATACTTCTAAAACAATCAAATGGTCAAGCAACTGACTTTATACTTCCCACGAATACAAAGCTGTCTGAAATTGCTCTTCTTTACAATCAGAGTCCACGGTCCAAAAAACAAAATAATCTTGATGTAAAGCTGTTACTACAATCGTCAAAAACCATCAAACTATAAAACCTTTTTTCTTTTCTTTTTCAGTTTTTTCCGTCTTCACAGAAAGCTATGCACCTTAAGGGGTTTCTAGCACCCACGAAAGTATGAGACTTGTAACACAAGTCTGAAGCATGAACTAATTGACCAACTTCTTTAGGTTTCATGCATTCTACTCACCAGTAATCTTTGCAAGTACAATAACCATCCTTAAAATGATGAAACCGGCTTCGATCTCTCACCACAATTTCTCGTTTATAAACCTTCGAAATAAGTTTTATTGCAAGGTGACAATCTGCACATACCCTCAAGTTCTTCACAACCGTTATAGGGGCTCCAGAAGGCGCGTTAATGAGCATAAACGCAATTGCAATCTTCTCACTGTGAAATGATAAAGCAGTCTCCTTTTCCTCTTCTTCTATATCTGCAAGCACGTTGGCAACATGAGGCACATAACCTTCCAACCTCAATAACTTTGTGATCTCTACCAGTTTCAAATATATATATTCACTTTGTGGATGTGATGTGTCTCCCATGGTGAACTGGTAGACCTGATTTCCCAACTCAACTAGGCTATGTCCCGGAGATTTTTGTATCCCTTGTTGTAGCATTGTATTTCTCACTTTTGATACATCCAACCAACGTCTTTCAGATGCATAGAGGTTTGATAGCAATACGTAGTCTCCACTGTGTTTAGGTTCTAATTGTATGAGTTGGGCTCTCGCAACCTCTGCTAAATCTGAACACTTATGCATTGTGCACGCTCCCAATAACGTTCTCCATATCACTGCATTTGGTTGCAATGGCATGTTCATAATGTATTCATAAGCTTGTTGTACGAGGCCTGATCTCCCCAACAAATCAACCATGCATCCATGATGTTCTATTCTAGGCACAATACCGAATTCTTCTTTCATTCGCCTCAAATAAGTAAACCCTTCATCTACCATTCCACAGTGACTACAAGCATAAAGCACCCCTACAAAAGTGATTTCACTTGGTGTTAGTTTTTTCCTCTCCAGTTCTTTAAAAAGATTAATCGCTTCGACTCCAAATCCATTCATCGCCAAACCAACAATGAGTGTCGTCCATGACACAACACTATTCTCCTTCATCTCATTGAAAACCTTTTGTGCTTCAATTATGTTCCCAGTCTTTGCATAAAGATCCAAAAGGGCATTAGCAGCATGCAAATTCTCAGCAAATCCAACTTTAAACATGTACGAATGAACCCTCTTACCTAACGCGGATGCACCAAGCTCGGCACAAGCAGTGAGCAAGCTAACTAAAGTAAAACCATCCGGCTCCATCCCCTCCTCAACCATCTCCCTATAAAGCGTCAAAGTCTCATTAGGCCTCCCATTCAACACAAATCCATTAATCACCGAGTTCCAGGTAACCAGGTTTCTGTCAGACATTTCATCAAACAGCTTGTGTGCACTCTCAGCACGCCCACAGGCAGCGTACATATGAACCAAACCATTTTGCACAAAAACCAACGACCCAAACCCGTTTTTAACAGTCACCGAATGCACCTCCTCACCCTCCCTAACAGCAATTAACTTCGCAATTGCTTTCAAAAGAAACGGGTATGTATGCGTGTCGGGTTCAACAGCAAACAAGCGCATGCTGCGGTGTATATCCGTCGCTGGTTTCGGGTTTTCGCTCTCAGCATAGCCTCTAATCATGGTATTCCAGGTAAAGATATTTGGGTTGTTGATTTGGTGAAAGATATTGTGGGCGTAGGACATGGGTGCAGAGAGGGAGACGAGGGTGAACAGAAGATGTTTGCCCATGTCTGGATTGTTGAGGAGAACGCCATGCCTGATTGAAAACGCGTGAATTTGTTTGAGTTTGTGGATTGAAGTGGCGCATGAGTGCAAGAGAGCAACGCATTTTCTGAGAATGGAAGAGGCATGGTGGTCTGCGTGCATATCATCAGGGTCAGGGTGGTTCTCATGAGACGGTGTTGGTTTTTATCCGTCCCAAATGGAAGCCTAGACCCGGTTCAACAATTAGTAGTCCTACATTAAAATGATACTAACTCAATTAAGAAATTTTTACTTTTTGATGACTAGGCATCCTAGTAGCGTCTTATATGACGTGTTCTTTATTGATGATAAAAATATATTTTCATTTGGTTTGGTTTTGAGTGAATATGATAAAAATATATTACTCTTTTCTGATTTGGCGGCAAAGGTGCTCCTATGGACACTTTTTCCTTTTTCAATTGTAGAGTGTATATAGTCCGGTTTAGTCAATTTGAATGAAAATTCTAGGTCAAACAACAAATAACGCTTTAGATAAAGATAAACTAGATTGACGAGTAGGCTTAGGGGTGAGCATAAGTCGGGTAAACCCGGCCCACCCGTGAGAACCGGCCCACCAGAACCGGAAACCGGACCCGGTTATTCATTTGCAGTCGGTTCGCGGTTCCCAAATCAGTACTAAACGGTTTCGGTCCGAGTCTCGGGCCTGACCCGTCGGAACCAATTAAACCCGTAGAACCGGTTGTCAAGGTAAAAACCTGGAATTTATAGGAGACCCATTAATTCATTAAATGTTTTTATATTTCTAAAATTTCAAACTGGGCTGCTGGTCGTTTAATCCTTATACGAGTATACCGTATACGTCGCTTAGTAACTTCAAGTCTTCATCTCAGAAACTTCAACTCTTCAAGTAAGTAACCGATTTTGTAATCATCCATGTAACATGTAAGTTGTAACCAGATTGCCATTCGAAATTTCGAATTCTATGTTAGTTTGCCATGATTCGATTCGATTAAATAGTTTGTTTAGGATTGTGCTGTGCAAACGAATTCTAAATCAGATTGCCATTTCATTCGATTAATACTAGGGGTATAAGATAATAGATTAAACTTTGGTCCATTCGACGTAATTCATTCTCTGGCATTCGATTTCTATATTACAACTTTACAAGCAATTCGAATTTTTTTAAACAGAATGGATGAGAAAAAGAACAGAAAAACTGGTCAAGAAAAGAACCGTGGGAACCGATTACTTACCCTACATATAACCAGACCGACCCGTTATAATGGGTCCGGTTCCGGTTCTTTCAATTATGCTACTTGGTTCTCGGTCCCGGGTCGGTTTTAAACGGGTCTGGCGGGTTTGACCCGGTTGCTCACCCCTAAGTAGGCTTGCATTTGTGTCAAGTTTTAGAAATTTTGTTAAGAAATAAGGGTATACTATACGAAAAGAGTCACAGAAGATGATGTAGCTTACCACTCTCCTATTTTGTGAGCACTTGATGGTGGAAGTTATTTTAGGATTTAAACAAGTCAAGTCGAGTCCGAGCTCGTTGAGGCTTCAGCTCGGCTGTTTTAGACTTAACAGAGCTCGAGCATAGCTCGATTCAAGCTTTATTTCAAAAGCTCGAGCTCGGCTCGTGAAAATTTATTTAAGCCAGAGTTCAGCTCTGACTCAACTCGTTTATTATTAATTTTTATTTATCTATATATTATTATAATTAAATTATATATTTTTTAAGTTATACTTCTAATATAGAAAATAATACATATTATTTACTTATTGTATCATAATTTTTATATATAATAATAATTAACTTTCTAAAATATATTTAACAAATTAAATAAAAATTATATAAATAAAATGCTCGTTTAGAGATGGCTCGAGCTCGATATGTAAAGCTCGGGCTCGAGCTCGTTTATTAAATGAACCATATTTAAAATTTAAACTCGGCTCGTTTCAAGTTTTTATTCGATTCAATCTTGAGTAACTAATGAATAACTCGGCTCGTTTTCACCGCTTCGATATGTAAAGCTCGGGCTCGGACGGCTCGGCTCGTTTTCACCTATCTACTAATCTACTAATCTACTAATGTATTCACTCGTGAGCGGTTAACGAGAAGTGTGACACATCTTGTGTCTAGTGTGAGGGTCTTCCGTCACCATTTATGTAACCATGTTTGCTTGATTAAACGGAGGGTGTTCAAAGGCGCTTGTAACAGAAAAACAGATCAAATCTTCCGGATCTTCCATAAATTCAAATTATTTCTACTCCCGCCTGTTGTTGATCGTAAAACCTCGCAAGTAAGATAATATGGAATCACTATATCCAAATTCGACCGAACACATAGCTGCTTCAGCTCTTCTCCTGCTTTCCTCGTCTCCAAGGTAACTCGATTGAATTTATCATCTTCACGTTAGATTGATTTACGCTGATTTGTAGCTGGATTGAGAATTGATTTTCTGTTTTGCTGTTTCTGAATTCGTTTAGCATCGAGAAAATCAAAGGAAAGTGCAATGTTGATCGCTATGAGAGTTTTCCGTTGAATAAATCGTTTTCGAGGTCGTCTGCTTCGTCTACTGTGAGTAGCGATGAGATTTCATCTGGTGAAGCTCATGGACGTCGTCTCCGTATGGTTGCTACCGCTATCGCTCATTCTGAACGTGAGATCAAGCATAAGGTAATCGTTTATAGTTTGTGAAATTGATTCGATCAACTTGAGGCTCTGTTCGATAGAAAAACGGAGTTTAGTTCAAATTAGAGTTCTGCTTTAAATTTCATGTTCAAATTCGATCCGTTATTGAGGAATTTCGTTATAAGATCATCTTCTATTTGATATATGAAACCTTATGTTCTTAATTTTGGCTTATTTGCAAATCTACGTTATACGTGTTTTGCAAAATCAGATTCGCTTGAATGTGCCTAATTACATCTCTCATACAGCACCGTTTCACTTCGTTTTGAAGCATTTTCACATCTGTACTGGATTTTGATAGTTACACAGCTTGATCGATGTTCATCCTTATTTTACAGAATTTTTGATCCTCCTGTTGAATTGTTTTACACTTCTATCAGCAATCAGTTAGTACAAAAATTCAGAGCAAATAACCAGCTCTATTGATCGATAACATTTCCTATTGTTCGATGTGATATCAGAGTTTCAATTTTCAGTCGAACTATTTTTGAATTTGTTTGTAGGTGGTGAGAAAGAGCAGATCGAAGACGTTTAGGATTTCCGATTGCCGTAGAACGTCTAGTGCTGAACAGAAGTTTGTTGCTCAGTCCTGTAGCTCATCGTTAATGACGGAAGTCTCGTCGTGCTTGTCTGGTGGCTCCAGCAGCTTGGTTTCCAGCTCTGAAAGCTGTAAGTCAAAGATGACGAGAGAGAAGTCGTTATCTCAAGATGCGAAGAAGAAGCCCTCTTCTGTGGTTAGCTCGGCTCATCTGCTCCGCCGGTCTGAAGCCATTTTGAAAGTGCTGGCTCATAACGGATGCGCTTCCGAAGTCAGGATACGTCAGTTGCTCGGAGACAGCCCCGACACCAGCAAAGCCTTGAGAATGTAAAGCACATAATCTCCCTCTTCAGTCAGTCTTCAGTCAGTCTTTCACATACGGCAAAAAACAAAAGGGAAAATCACGGAAAAATACTAGTTTGATTCATAATTTTACCAAAATGGTCTCATTTTTATGTATTCTCCAAATGACTATTAACCTATTCAACCGATAAGAATATGACACGTAATTGCCGATGACTAAGTTCATACGCCACCTGTCAGCCAATAACTTATCGCCACGTAGGTGAGATGGCAAACGACGGCAAACGAAGACACAAAAAAAGACAAACTAGGTTATTTTCGTGATTTTTCCAAAACAAAATACCACGTGGCATTTAGTCTTAACAAAGCGGGGTGCCACGTGTCTTTTTGTGATTCGTGATGGGTTGTTATGTTAAGTCACTCTTGATTGTCTTTATATCTTAATTCTTAACCATCAGTTTTATATCCTCCGTTTCTGACCGTTAGATTACTTGACTTCTGTTCTAACACATCTTTTTTGCTTTTTCGATTAAAATGATACTGGTTTTCTTAGAAATTACTATTGGTGCTTCAATGTCAGGTTGCTTAAGAAAGCGGAAGTAAGAAGGTCAGGAGCTGGAGGGAGATCCGATCCATTCATCTATCAGGTACTTAATCTTAACAGATTATTTTCCAAACAAATTAGTTTATAAAAGTAATTAATTCACATAAACAATCTGATCTAAAGCCATTGAAGTTGTCTAAATCAATGATTTTTTCCCCTGCAGATATCTGCAAAGTAGCTGTTTACTTGGACATTTTGGTTATATCAGACTATCAGTATATATACAGCAAGATCCCACTAAATATATTGGGAAATTTGTTTTTGCAAAAAATGATAAAAATATATATAGATTTAATGCCTAACAATAAAAAGTTATATAAACATTTTGCTTATTGGAGGTTTTGATTTTTGGAGAGGGTTATATAGAGTATTGTTTAGCAAGTTGCAGGAGACAAATAGCCAATGTAAGCATAAATCTATGAATGCATACTTCATATATATAGCATGCCTTTACTGTCTTGTTTGTTATTACGTCTATTGAATAACAGTTGACATAAACACAAGTTATGAAAATTGAGAGAGAGAGAGAGATGATGAACTGCGTTGTGAGTCAACGCCTTTTAGATATACACTTTGCGTCTCCTCTTATCTATCAGAATTATTAATCCCAGCAGCAACAGCATTAAACCCAAAAGCAGCAACATCTTTAGCCCAACAAACATTCACTTATCTTAAAACCGGAAGCCCATCTTGAACTCAGCCCAACATCATTTTAAATCCAACCCATTTAAAAAACTAAAGATTATTATCCTTGATTGTTTCTCGTAAACAAGTATGTAAATATACTACATCTTACATGTACCTTACAAGAAAAAAAAAACACAAAGTTGTAAAAAATATATATATACAAGTTTTCAAGACACAACTACAAGATGTCAAAATACAAGCTGTACAAAAACAAAACAAAAAAGTTCAGCTGCTAAGAAAATAAAATACCTGGTTACTATTTTCCTTTAGTCTAAAAATCCCCCTGTCAAATTTTCTATAATTTTGCAAGCCTATGACGAGAATTGGGATTTAGCCTAACATTTTCAAATAATAGGGTTTTTAACGGGTATATCAAATAATCGGGTCCTTACACGACCCGATTAACATAATTTTAAAACACATGGTGAAAGTTTTAAAAATTCATTACATTTTTTTAAACCATTCTAAAATTAAAACTCTAATGAAAAAGATTTTTTCTAGCATTTTATCTAATTAATAAATGTTTAGTCTTAAACATTTAAGTTGATTGACTTATGATCTAAACCTTTGAAAAACTAATCCAATGGTCAAAAATTCTTCTTACAGTTTCTATAAAAAATCAGTTTTTACTATGACCCTACCCATATTGGATATTAGTTAAAAGAATAGGTTATATTTGACATTAGTTAAAAAGAATATTGGGTATGGTTATAATTGCTATTAGTGAGATTTTACTAGGTATGATGGTTGTTATTGTAAAAGAATATATGTTAATCAGACATATATTATCTTTTTCTTTTTTAACGACAAATTTGGATCACTGACTGTCCACTGGCACCACCCGATCATCTCCATTCTAATTAGGAGAAACTCATTATAGATGAGAAAACCTCATGGTCCAACTTGCAACTTTTTTTATTGTTATAGATAAGACTTGAACTCAAGACCTCCCATTTTTAATGTCTTTAGTTACCTCACCTTAACCACTAGGTCTAGCTAGGAATCATTAATAAATATTATCTAATAGTATCAGTTTTAAATGTATAAAACATTTAAAATTAATAATTGAATACAAATTGTGAATGTTTAAGATGTTCTTTTATACAAGTCATATATAGAAAAAGTTGAAATTTCCCAAGATATATAGTGTTATTTATACAAATTATGAAACTAAGAAGTATAGAAGTTAATTTCAATGTCTAATCAAATTATTTATACATGAATAATTATAACTCGATCATAAAAATAAATTATTTAGCTATATACAAAGTTAAAAGGGAAAATCATCAAAATAACCTTCTTTAACCATAAAAAATCAGAAAATGACCCATTAAATTTATCCTTACTCAAATGACCCAAAGTGTATCAACCAATAGACTCGTGCCCTCCATCTGATAGGGCGGCTAAGGATGGACCCCACTCACATCTAGTAAGAGTTCGACATCTGAAAAAAACGTCAAATACTTAGGAGTGTTACTCGTACCTATCCGAGCCTGCCACCTGTCCATTTGAAGCCGATGACATTTTATCCAACTGAGGATTACTATTGTCGGCTTGAATTTTAATTACAGCGTTAAGTAGCCGTTGTCCAACCCCCCACCCCCCACCTCTCCCCTCCCTCTTTGAAATTAATATTACTTAAAGTAAATTTTAATTAGTATACTCCTCAATTTTCTTCCCAATTCTACTGAATCTTTTGAATTTCCTCTTACAGAATTTGTGTGTTTGTTTTTCAACAATGCCCTCTTTTGATGTTGCTGTTTATGTCGGAGGGAGATGAAAAATTACCAACGGTGTGATTGATTACCTTCAATACGACTGTATTAAAAGAATCTTAAGTTTGAATTCCAAAATGAGTTTACTAGATATCAAAACTTTGATTTCTGAATTTTTTGGCATAAGTAACATAACCAGACTCTCCTATAAAATGTCAAACTTTACTGATCCAATAGACATAGTTGATGATGGTGATGTTGTTTATTTTTATAAAACGATTGAGAAAAGTCCCGATGAGCTATTTAAAGTTTACGTTGTTCAAGTAGCTGTTGTTGGTTCCTCGAGCCAAAATAATAGTTTTAAACCTGCACGTCGAGATATTCCTGATTTAAAATTTTCAATCTATATTGACTCTCCCGATACTGATTCTATTAATATTTTCGACCCCAAAAAAGTTTTTATACCCACCCCAATGCAGTCGGGTTTTACCTAAGAACGTGGGGACCCCTAAGAAACAGATTTTGTCCAATGCCCGTGTTTATGAAGGAGCCATTTTTACGGATAAGGATGAGTTGATTTTGCAGATTGGTTTAATGTGTGTTGAATAGACTTTCCAAATGAAAGTTGTAAAGTCATCTACCAAAAGATACCAAACGGTTTGTCTTTCCTCAGGTTGTGAATGGGTTATCCAGGCTTACAAGTATAGGGATTCATATATGTTTTATGTGAAACACTTTAACAACAATCACACATGCTCTAGGACACAGACATATCCACATATACGACAGGCTAATAAAAAAGTGGTAGGTCACCTGATAAAAGATGGTTTGAAAATTGGTGGTCGAACGTATCGTGGTAACGAGATTAGGCACGATATACTCGAAAAGTATAAGATACATCTAAGCTACCCTCAAGCTTGGCGCGGTAAATCTTATGCTCTTGAAATGCTTCAAGGAACTAGCTCCGATTCATTTACACAGTTACCTTACTATTTCTACAACCTTGAAAAGTCAAACCCCGGTACAATTACCGATATATTGGTTGATGAAGAAAACCGATTTGACATGTGTTTTATGGCTATTGGTGTGGCCGTAAGTACAATATTTTAATGAATTAATTTTGTCAACGAGTTAGTTTATTGTCTTTACTAATTTTTTAATTATTTTTTTGGTTGTCTCAGGTCCAGAGTTACATCACTTGTTTAAGGCCCGTTATTATTATTGATGGGGCACATTTAAAAGGTAAATAGGGGACAAACAACCAAATTTTGCCACTTGAGGAAGAGTAAGTAAATTTTTAAAAATGTTATTTAAGTTATTTTTTTAGTTCTTTTTAAATTGTTTTTCAAAGTATTTTCAAGGTTTTTATTTTAGTTTCACATCGTTGTCTTTACGTATCTAATTTCCATTTTTTAAGTGCTTCATTTAACTATTGCGACATAGATTAATATATATTAGGTCATACATAACATTTATATCCTATGTTCGATACTTGTAGTGTTTAGCCTCTAATTTTAACGTTGTTTACGTTTCGTTTTACAAATACAACTGTTTTGTGTACTCGTTTTATTCTCACAGCAACACCCGAATAAAATAATCTAGTAAAGAACACTATCGAACCATCATTCCATCAACTAGTTTAGTTTATAACTCGGTTATTATGTCTTTTTATGCTTGTAAAATCTAGCTCCACAGCCGGTGAAAACGTATATATAGGAAATATAGAAAATTAAAATACAAGATCACTCGCTATCTATGGGTTGTTGATAACAAGGAAAAAAATTTCTTGAACATTTCAAGCACATCAGAACTTCAATATGTTGTAATCGGAACTTCAATATGTTACCAATATGTTGTAATCGGAACTTCAATATGTTACCAACATCAGAACTACAAAAGATATGCGTATTTTTCCAATATTCGATGTTGTAATTGGAACTTCAATATGTTACCAGACCTCTACTCCATATTGGCAGTTAGAAGATTTATCTTCCTAACATTCGGGATGGTAATTGGGCCTTCATCAGCTGATTTTGATGTATAAAAGATGTTACTTGAGTGCATACTTCTTCATGCTAATTGGTAACCCTACTACATAGCTTACCATCTAGCCATCCTTGTAGTTTACCTTTTTGACCCTCTGATCCTGCCTCTGCAACATTAAAGTAAAGCTCTTAATAATTTAAAAGTTTGTATTCTACTAACATTAAAAGTAAAGCTTTTAATAATTTGCAACCGATAAGTATTCTACTAACCTAAAACTTGATAAATTAAGTAGCAAAAGCACTTGAAAACTTGCATAAAGCTTTAAACCAACTCTTGTTAAACAAAAGGTAACATACTTAAATTTTAAAACCTAACATTTAAGCCGTTCAAGCAAACACTGTATGCAACTTCTACAGCATCAACAAAACACACAGGAACCCTAGAGCAATATGTCAACGGATTAATGATATTAATTACCAAGTATTGATGATACATTTAACAAAAATTTCAAATAAACAAATTGTATAATCTCAAAACGGGTCATATGGGTCGGCCGGGTTGTATGTTGCCTAAAGTGCATTTTTAGTGCTTATAAATTTACTTGTTTATTAGGTAGGAGACTAAAATTATTCAAAGAATGAATATAAATATATTTGATGAGAAATGTTGTATAAATTTTTAGTTTAGTAATATCACATGGAGTTATATACAGTTGAATTGAAACAGCTTTAATGAATATGCTAAAATGATAGTATATGAGACTAACCATCATACTCTTGGATGTGTAAGAATGAGTTTCATTATTGGAAGTGAATATGATAAATTTATTCGTAATGTACTAATATAATATATTGGGTGTACATACCTGTCTCTACGTGATGTTACAAACTCGATCTATATCCGGGTTTAGGTATATGAACGTTGCTGTTGTGGACGAAGTTGGATTTTTTGCAAATAAATTATTGTTGCAAACCTATGAACAAAATATCAATTATCCATTTATATATTTTAAATATAAATATTAGAACAAACCATTTAATGTTTAATTGTTAGTACTAAATAAAACAACTGACCTGCAATTGAATTACTCATTGTTTGATATATGCTGATTTATGGAAGACAATCTCTAGTTGGTGAAATCAGTCAAATGGCTCCTCTTTAGCTTCAAAACTAAAGTGAAACAGATTGATATACAAAGGGATGATTCAAAGGGTTAAATTAGAATATTAAACATGCTATTTTATAACATAACACTCCAAAATCGAAACGTTATACACATGGATGAATCAGATATCTAATAGTTTATTCAAGACCGAATCAAATTGCAAACCAACATTATATTATTATAGATAGGGATGAATCAAAATACTAAACTTGTGATTCTACATATAATCGAATCAGAATAGAACATATCAGTTAGAAACCAAATTGTCTCGTCAGATTTAAGCTCAGTCTTAACAGAACATTTCAGAGTTAAAGGAAAAAATTATAGAATATTAAAAACTAAGTAATTAATCCCTCATGGTATTGCTTATAAAGAAACCAGATATAAGCTTATAAAAACCGCATACCAAATAATTTGTTTTATAGATAAACATCTTTAAACATATAGCATTAGTAAGAAAAACAAAAAACAAATATACCTGAACTTCATAACTCTTCATTAGAAATCTGAAAGTAACCAACATGAAAATATTAGAAAAATTCAAATTTCTCATAACATAGTCCACAAAATAGAAGACTAAACATGGTACTAAATTCATAACCTCCTAATCAAGTTAAATAACATTATCTAAAGTTCGGTTACGTGAATTTAAAAAGATAGAAACAAAGTGAACCTCCTACCAAATTCAGTTTACAATGTTTAAGAATACAAATCACCAAAAAAACATCACACAATTTAAATAGAAATTGAAATGAAAAGTAAATACCACTGATCAACTAATAGAACATATATTAAGTAGCATAGAATTCCCTAATAATTAATAGAACATATCTTTCTTGAAGATGTTCTTTGAATTTAGACATGACTTTTTAAAAATAAGACAAATGCTAATAGTAAAAAATAGCATGAGGGTTAAAAACATGAAGGGTTCGAACTACCATCAGCAATATTTTCTTGACTAAGTCGGCTTGCTAACTCCCAACCAGCCAATGTATATGTTGGATCCACTAAAACAGTTATCTTTTAAGAAATTTGTTGGCATGATTCTATTTCACCTTTGTTCACATCCCCAAATATGGTCAAGAAATCCCACTACACTTCAATCCAAAAGTAATAAAATTAATATCATAGATTTACCAATTCACATCAACAAATGAAAGCAAAGACATTCATATAACAGTAATTGAACATTATCTTCCTCAGTTGAATACTGTCATAGTCAAATAACCAAAGTGATGTCTTACCATGAATTCATTGGCATGTAGTTATGTAATAATCTGCCAGGAAAGAAGGCTTCATTTCCAAGAGGAATCGACAAACAAATCACAAATAGTCTCTTGTTATAACGAACATGATTATGCATTGAAAATGTGTTAAGAATTACCAATCGAATGTCTATGAAGACATTTAAAATATGTTTTCTAAATGAAAATGATCCCGATTATTGTTACTAATACCTGGTTATCAATGATCAGCAACAGAAACAGATTTGGTGAGATCGATGAGAACTGATTTCGATTTCTCATGAGAACCGTATTAGAGAGAAAGTGGCGAGATTATTCAAAGAACTTAAGAAGAAAAACAGATGGCGATGAAAGTACTCACTTGATCGACGACGACGATGAGAGCGGATATTGAAACGACGGGATTCTGATTCACAGCTACTATTCTAATTAAGATTATGATTCCGATTCACCATGGATTCGCATCTTGATTTCTCTGTGTTCTTGATTCTTTGAATGAGTGAGGAGGCGATAGTGAGAAGAGGATTAGGGTTTAAAGAGAGGAGGTAGATCCGGCGGGGAGGGCGGTCAAGCGGTGGCCGGAGAGAGGTTGTATCTCTCTCATCTTCTTAATCATCGAGCGATAGTGAGAAGAAGATTAGGGTTTAAAGAGAGGAGGTAGAGCCGGATCCGGATCCGAATCCGAATGGCACGGAACCATAAGTTCCACTTCTCCTTTGTATATATATACAATATCCAATACCACGGGACGACTCTCTTTCTTCCCCCTTGTTTCACCTAGTTGCCGTTTGTTTTGTTTTTAATGACGTTTACTTCAACCATAAAAAGGGCATGCCTATCACCATCTATAGGTACACTTGTTTATATGAACTAATTAACTACCTCGTAACGACTAAACATCATGATTAATTAACAAAACTTATAAAATAGAAATTACACTTCAATCTTTTGACTTATGGATGTTACATATTTACCCCTTGGACTTATCTTGGATTAGATGGTTATCTAGATACCACCTCAGCACATCTACTTATTAACCATAAGGTTAGGCACGAGGGGTACTAAACATGGACCGATTAACTAATCGTGTCATTTTCTTCAAACACAAACACATACATGTTTATAAATGTGTTGCAAGACACGACCTGTTTAACATAATAATTATTGCATGTTAAGTAACATGTCACTACAGTCTACACAACTCTTTTAACAAGATGAATAACCAACTTTAATTTATGTCACCAAATAATAAAACCTTATATCTATCTTTCTTTCGATATCGATTTTGTTCATTAACTAGACGTGGAATGTGCGTGTTATTGCGGGGAAAATATGGACACACGAAACAATTAAAGTGATCTAAAGAAAACAAAAAATATAAAGTGATCACGTAATGACATTAAAGTTAGAAGTCAGATGCTCAAAGTATCAAGTGTATGACCTAAAGATTAAAATCCGTAGCGAAAAGGTCAAATACTTAAACGGATGAACCTAAGCCCTAAACTTGTGTTACATTGCGTTTGGATAAAAAATAAAAAAAAAGATACAAAACAAGTAAAACCAATTTTGTTTTATGATGTCACGTGATATCACCATAAACGGTTGTTACATGGTATCACATAGACCGCCACAAGAACACAACGGTTTTTACTATTCATCATCAAAGTAAATTTAATAGGAAAGCTAAAAGAAAAATGATTAAGATTTTCATTTCATTTTATTTTTCATTTCATTTTATTTAGAATAAATTACTGTTTGCGTTCCTGTGGTTTAGGCTGAATTGCGACATGCGTCCAAAAAAGAATTTTTTCCCCTGTGTAACCTGTGGTTTCCATTTTGTTGCGATATGTACCCCTTTCACTAACGGAGGTTAGATTTTTCAGTTAAATGTAAGAGTATTTTAGTCAATTTAATATGAGGGGCTATTTATATAAAATGATAAGGAGCAGGGGCTGTTGTGTAAATTATAAAAAAAAAAATACTTTCTAAATCTACAGGAACTAAGCGAATTCAGATCAAAACTGTATGACATCAACTTACTGCAGCTATCAAACTTCGCAGATTTGGATCTCCCGTAATGCGCGATCCTCATCTTCCTCTGAACCTGCATCACCACCACCTGTTCTCTCCTCGCCGCCGCTATACTCCCGGGTGAGTCCACAATCGACGCCGACGAGTACTTCACCGCCAACGAATTAGGGCTCGTACTGGCGGCGGAATCCACCGAATTACTACGGAAATGATGATGATCGTGATCGATTGTGAGAGTAGATTTTTTGGATTTCTTCACCGGGATTACGGATTTGGGGGTTGTGGATCTGGTAGGGAGTGGTAGTTGGAGCCTGTCGGAGCTGGAGGTCATGTCGTTGTTGTTGCCGCCGCGTTTGACCGCCGGCTGCCGGGGGGATTTGAGCTTGGGGGAGATGGGAGGAGGGTTTGATTTGGCGAGAGATGGATTTGGGGAGGGAGAGGGTTTTCGTGAGTGAGCGTCGTTCGAAGAGTGGGGAGTTGCGGTTGGCGGTGGCGGGCTGGAGGACCGGCCGGCCGTGGATGTCGGAGACGGTGGTGGTGGGCTGAGTGGTGACATCATTTGATTGCAGCAATTTGGAATTTGAAGAACACATGATTGATGAATGGAGAAGAAGATGTGAAGAAGAAAGGTAATCTGTAAGGGTTTGCCATGGTTGAGATACTTTTTTTTTATTTAAAGGAAAATGATTTTTTTATAATTTACACAACAGCCCCTGCTCCTTATCATTTTATATAAATAGCCTCTTATAATAAATTGACTAAAATACTCTTATATTTAACTGAAAAATCTAACCTCCGTTAGTGAAAGAGGTACATATCGCAACAAAATGGAAACCACAGGTTACACAGGGGAAATTTTTTTTTTTGAACGCATATCGCAATTCGGCCTAAACCACAGGACGCAAACAATAATTTATTCTTTGTGCATTATTGAAATATCCACCATGATATCTATCAATATCATGAATGCCGACGTTTATAGGAAACCGGTCATTTTTTATATTTTAAACACCCACAACTTTGAGGAAAACAACAAACCCATTTTCAGTCACCTCCTCCCCAATCACAAACAAAGCCCACAGAAACAGAAATCCCCCCTCCACTTTTACCACAAATATATATAAACACTCTTCGCATTTCACCCATCATTCATTCACAATATCTATCTATCTATCACATGGATTCTATTTCTAACTCTAAAACAAGCCCTCACTTCATCATCTCCTCGCCGGAAACCCCTCCCGGAGCTGTAGCTCCGGTAACCACTAAACTCCAGCTGGCTCACCATCAATCCGCTGCAGCTCTCGACAAGGAGGCGGTCCTCTGGCGACTCCGTTACCATAAATGCGTTCGTAAAGTCAAAGGCACTTTTGACTCCCTGGCGAATCGGAGCGCCGGTGAGAGGTGGTCGGAGCCGATCGATGTTTTCACTTCTCCTTGAACAGTTGAACGGCGTTAAAGGCGAAAAGAGAAACGGAAGGGATATGGTGGATATTGTACGATGAACTGAATGTACGGCAGTTACTGCGGGGATTCAGACGTTTGAACTGAAGGTTTTGATGCTACTAGCTTGAGGTTATTGAGTGGCAAAATTTGGACTGTTTCGACCCTGGCAAAAGTGTAATTTAGTAAAAGCTGAGACCTGTTCTCTTTCTTCTTATCCGTTCTCCTTTCTTTTATTTGTTTTATTTTGCCATGGTCATGTGAGTGTATGACCATAGGTAAAATAACTGTATTGTTAAAATGTAATATAAAAAATAAAAAAAAGGTAATAAACAAAATCTTGTAAAACTGATAAAATTATACTTAATATTGACGCCGTAAGATTTAAAGGAAGTTATTTGACGGTTTTTCTTATATTTTTTTGATCTCAGTCGTTGATAGGAGCCAACTTTTAATTTTAGCCGTTGAAAATAAGTGATTTTAAAAGCATAATATGGTTATTTTGACCAATTTTCGTCAGCAACGACGTCATTTATCAACTTTATTGCATTTCACCTTCAATACTCCCCAACGTCGCCGATAACTCCTCCCCCATGAAATCCACCCACGTCGCCGATAACTCCCCCGCAAGAAATCCAGTTGGATAAGTCTCTCTCTATCGGAGTCATTACGTCTCCTACTCTCTCTCCTCTCTCTCGTCTCTCTCTAGATCGGAGGTCGCCCTTAATCTATTGTCACAACCATCCAATCGGCCAGCCGTCGCTGTTAAATTAGCCATTGCTGCAATTGTGCATTTGTACTCCCATTTGACGAAACCCTAATATCTATCTGATAAACGATCATCGGCCATCTGCAAGGTAAGCTTCGTAGAAACCCTAACTGGACACCAAAAAACTGAAATCGATTTTTGTTGATTCGTTCCTTCTACTTCCGTGTCTCCGGTGACGTCGACCATGGTGGTGGGCCGATATCAACTTTATGCATACATGTCGTCTAAAAAGTATGCATCCTTAATCTAAATGATAAATGAATATGATGAATCATATGGTATGATCACATTCTACAACTCTGTCGCTTTATTTACTCATGTTTAATGTTTTGATTTAGCCATTTTTTTAGTTATGCATTCAACTGTCACAGGAAATCATAAGCTGGAAGGGACGACAATATCTACCCTGTAAACACCATTTCATTTCACCATGTTTAACTTAATTTTATGGTTACTCAATTCATATAGTTATAGTGAACTCACAGGTAATCCAACTCATTACTTGCAGGTACGGGACATTTTCAATAGGCGGTCGTGACACTTTATCAATGTTTGCTATGGAAATTAAAAAAAAGAGCTGTATATATTTTACCACACAACTATAAGATAGGTGTGAATTATATGGGAATGGAAATAAGACTCATTATCATCTTTTCTTTTAGTCATTCATATAGGTGGCAGTTTTAACAAGTTATGTGAAATGGGTCGATAGGGGCTGTAATTTGTTGATACGGGTCAAACGACTAAAAATGGCGAATAAGTTATCATGGAATGGGTTAACCTAATTCGTTTTGACAAGAACATGAATATGACCTGTTTACTCTGAACCTTTTTTTACCCTTTACCCCGTTCTGCCATTTCTTGTCAAAAGTTTCTACTCTACAAGGTGTTGGGAAATTATGTAAATAGAGGTCAACATAACCATTGTGCATTTTTAGGTGAAAAGAAGATAAAAGATGGCAAAGCTTCGAGAGGAAATAGCTGCACAAAAGGATGTGAGATTTGCAAATTTTAATGTTTAGTGGTTGTTTTTAAGGTGTTATGAAGCTTGAAGCTACAAAGCTTAGACTGCGAGAGGTGATCAAGCATATACTCCAAACCACTGCAGCCAATGGCACAGCTTCTAAGGGGCGGGAGGGGGCGCCCGACCCCCCGATTTTTTTTTTTTGCGATGTAGGGGGTATATAGTTTTCGTGTAGAAAATTTCGATATACTCCGGTTTCGACCCCCCATTATAGTTGTGAAAAAAAATTTTAGATCCCGACACCCCACTTAATATTCTCAAGCTTCGCCACTGGCTGCAGCATCATTGAAAAGATGTTAATCAACAAGTTTGAGAAGATTTATGACAAATATAGAGTTAGCATTGTAAGTCACTTTACACCCCAATTTTGATTTTGAGATTTTGTAAAAGAATATTAGTATCTGATTGTTTAGGGTTGCATATTCAGCTACAAACTAGCTGATTATATTAAAGTAAAACCAATATACTTTTTCAACCATCATTGTAACCTAATATATCATAATTTTATTCTTATTTCACACGATGTCTCATTTTTTTCATAGAAATATCATTTTTGGTTATCTTATTTATTGTCAGGATACTGGACAATCTTCCGTTGGTTGTTCCCATGGATCAGTTAAATACACGGTGCTCCAGAACCAGTTGTTTCATTAGCAGTTTCACCAGCTTTAAAATATTTGGAAAGCAAGTATGCATTCCCATCAAAGTAACACTTGAAGTGTGCTTAATTTAGGATTATGTAAGTTCTTAATATTATTTATTTACAATATCAGTTCTCAAAAGCTTTCAATCGGTTTCAAAGAGAGGATCCTCCATTCTGTCTTACATTAGACCCTAAGAGTGGTTAAGTAATTTATCATTATTATTATTTTTTGAAAGTATTTGTTGTTTCATGAGTCATATAGATGCTTTCTTGCACAGACAATCATATCTGGAATGGGAGAGTTACAACTCGAAGTTTATGTGGAGCGTATTAAGAGAGACTATAAGGTACCTCTTTTAATCATAGTTGAAAAAATCACTAATTTAATCAAGTAGCACCGTCGTTAATATCACTAATTTTATATGCGCAGATAGCACAGGTTCACCAATCAACTCTACGTGATGGGCAAGAGAGGTAGCTTCAATTTGTTTCGGAATAACATGGGTTCGTTCTATCAATTTCTTGATTTTCTAAGGATCTATGTTATTTGATCTTTTTGCTGTTTTTCTTTCTTATGAATAGTAGCTCTCATAGGCCCGCCTCTTTAGAAACCTACTACGTAAGCATCGCTTCCATATTGAGTGCTTGTCATACTAATTCTTTTTTATTTTGTCTAATCAGTGATGGCTGCTTCTAAACATGGTTTATTGAGTGTTGTGGACATGATTTGTGAATTATATGTTTAAATTGTTGATGTGGTATTATATGCAAGTTGATATGGTTTTTTGGGTTTTTTTTACAGCAACTAAAAAGTGCCACCTCCTTCTCCCTTGTCACCTCCCGGTACCGCAAGCCTATAGCAGCCCTTTATTCATGTTTTATTTAAGGCGGTCTAGAATGGTAATGATTGAAGCCTGTGTAGATGATATATAATATTATCTAAATTGACTCACTTTTATGTAAATGGGTCAAGATTGCCAAACTGGTTTAATCAAGTTGACACATTTCTAATTGGTACGTTAGTGGTGTTTTTTAGATTGTTCAGACCGAGTGGCAGATTTTGAATCATCATCGCTTTTTGACAGAAGCTTTAACCAAGCCTTTTGGAAATCGTTGGTTAGTGCTTTTTGATTCTTATGTTGAATTTTCAAACTATTTAATGTAATGTAAAAAGACCACTTCCTTCTATGCCACCATGGAGGTAGCCTCAAAGATATCTTAAATTTGGAAAACAGCCTCTGATTTGAAAGGGCAACATACCTCACCTATTAGGCTCTCAGTACTTAAATGATTTTGAGGAGCTTCAACCTATTGTTGAGTCATGAGTGTTCATTATGTCATTAATGTAATTTGTTGTAATACGTATTTTGCTTACAGATTTGCGAGACTACAACCATATGGACGTATTACTCTCTTTTGATGCCTTTTGTTGTAACACATATTAGGCCATGGTGCATTTGGCCATGCTGTGCTATGCAAGAATAAGCCGGACGGAAGACAGTATGTTGTTAAGAAGATTCGACTAAATGACAAAAGTCAACCTTTAGATGACAGAACACATCTGGTAAATTTTGATCATGCCTCTAGCTTTTTAAGGTAACTCATATTTATTTGATAAAATATTTCATTTACTGGAAACTACTTTGTTATACCTGGATTTTCATCTAAGGCTTGCAAATTAGATAACACGATGATTGATTTTGAAGAAAATCTTCATGGGAATGTAGAGGTTAGAATGTAGTAGATTTTATAATTAAAAAAATTCTAACTTTCTCTACTGACCTTTCATCCCTTCTAATTTCTTATATTAAAAATAAACCGGGTAGGATAAGCCAAGGATTGCAGTTTTGGTGTAATGAACATTACTTTCATATTTAAGCTACTTTGCCTTAACATTTACAAATTAGTGACCCACTGGTTTTGCCTTCAATGATTATGATAAGCCAAGGATTGTAGTTTTCGTGTCAAAGGCTACATTTCAATTTATACAAGGGAAGTTCCTCATTTTGCCACAATCAAATTTTATTTTATTATTCCGCTTCGTAGACCTATTTATGAAATTTCTGATATCAATGTGTTGTGTGAATAAAGATTATAGCTTAACTTGGTGTTGGAGAAGTCCACTCTGTAGGCTTAGCAGTAGGTCTTTCTGCAGGTGATATGGTTATGTCGTCTCCACCATCACCTGGTAAACTCTTGCTATCACGAGTGTTGATGTAAATGTTTTGATAGTTATATTGCTTATAGTCTCACCTCTAACGGAATTCCAATCTTAAATCTGTGTTGCAATTTGCGATTATAACTTGTGCCTAGAAATGTCATAATTTTTTGTACCATCTGAACTGAATTGCTGAAATTATACATTTGACATCAAAGTTAACAAAATGGCCCATTACACTTTATGACCGCTGATAATATTTCAAGTTCTGTCCCTTTTTTTTTTAACAATATAAATGATTGCTTAGATTTTAGTTTGTATATAAGGAAAATTTTAGAAAGTCTACGGGCATTCATTATTTGTGCCGATATGCTCATAAACTGTATTTGATGTGTGTGATGACTGAACTTCGGGGAAGTGTGGTCATTTTGGTTTTATTTTGGGGCTTTGCTAATTAGGTATGATGATTATTTTTTGTTACTGAATTGTGTTTACAATATAAGAATTTGTTTTATTGTAGATGGAGTGTGTTTGAATTGTGAAATGTGAATATGACTGAATTTATTATTTTTAGACTATAAAGTTAATATTCTTGTGGATATAAATTCAGTTTGAGACGAGAAGTGGAAAATGTGGATTGTGGACCAGGTTGTGGAATAAGTGTTTCAAGCACGTGAGGCCGTGCAAAGATAATTCGAGGGCTTGTGTTTTGTATACTACAGTGTTCAGTACTAAGATTAATGAGACAATCCTGGAGTAAGAATAAAGACATGGCAAGTAAAATAAGTTGTCAGTTTTTGGTATAAGCATAGTGGTGCTGCTAGAACCCACGTTTGGTAATCTTCATCTTCTAATTGGGGTACTTTTTATAAATATACTGTAAGGGGGATGTTGTAGGGTACTGTGTTCTTATGTGGGCTGTCAATAAGAATGCTCTGGTCTTCTGTAAATGCTCCAACTGTTATGTTGGCAAATTTTGTTGCCACTCCATTAGAGCTGAGGTGAGGGCAGCACCTTTTCTTTAAAAATCATTAGTATCAACAGTTTACTAAATCTATCTTATGTTGATATCATCATTTGTTTCATTAATACCTAAAGTTTAGTTCACTTGAATGATAAATTTCTTTGCTGTAGGTTGGAAACAAAGGATTTGTATAAATTTGCTATAGCCTTATAGCAAGATATATGTATATGTTTATACATTAAATTAGAAGATATATGATTGTAGATATCGGTGGATGTTTGAAGATTTGTCTATATTGGAATGTAAGTGGCATGTCTTTTGCTTACTGGGTGGGGAGAAGTAATCGGGTCCAACCATGACACGAGTATATACTTTTATCTTGATTGTAATCATTGTTTTTACCAGGTCTTGCAATCTTTTGGATTATTGATTCTGTTTCTGGATGACATTTTGACGTCTATTGTAATATTTTTCTTGATAGCATATGTGTTGGTAATAGCTTTTGAGACGTCAATGATTAAGTGAAAGTAAAAGTAAGGGGGACAACAAAAGAGGATGATAGATAGAGCACTCATGACATTATTTGTCCATTGGTATGGAGGCCAATGATAGGAGATCCGGGAGACCCAGATTCATCCTTGAGGCAACCCCGTTTTACCGTTAATTCGCCGTCGTGCCTACGGGCGGGCGGGTTAGCGGGTTTTCCCCGGAACTGGAGTCACATGGACGCTTAAGGGCTCCGTACGGCTGGGTTGGGCCAGCTGGCGGTGGCCTTTAGCCATTGGGTCACCCGTACGAAGTACTGGTTTATTCTATTTGTTGGCCGTTAAAAAAAAATTAGATAGAGCACTCAACCTTTCTTTTCAAATTAATTTTCAAAGATCCCTATATTCTCAAAGAAATCGACAACATTTAGGTGCTTCCTGTACATGAGTTTTCTTATAAATTCTGCAAATGAGTTTTCTCATAAATTCAGAATGATCTCTCGAAGATGGTAAATCTAAACAAATCTCATCACTAAAATTCATCATTTTTCCTTAAGCCTTTGTTGGGTTTATGGATTGATTGGGAGGATCGGATTTTTTGGAAGATATCATACCCTTGGTTGGTTTGTTAGGATGATTATTCACTCAGAAAAGTAAGGTTTTGGGTTTAGCATTTGAATTTTGATTATGTGTTTTTGTTCAAGCTACCGTTGAACATGAGTTGAATTCCCTAATTTTAGCTCAACGATTATGGCATCTTCCTGTACAATGTTTATATGAAATTCTTCCTAATCAATTAGTAATTTCACTGAACCTTAGATATTGGCATCTAACTTAGCTAAGAACTTGGGACAATCATTCGGTATCTATACTATTTGAAAGGACCCATTTGCGCATTGATTTTTGGTGACATTTTGATGACTTCGTTCATTATTTTATAATTTAAGGAGGTTTGTCACATGAAAATTCAATGTTCTTGTGACAACCTATGAATTTATTATGTATGATCGTTCAAAACTTTCAAGATTTGATTGGAAATATATTGCTATTGATGAAGCACAAAGAATGGAAGTTCAAATAAATTGTAACAACCAACAATATTAAAGTTAAACTATAGAATGGAAGTTCAAATAAATTGTAACAACCAACAATATTAAAGTTAAACTATAACTGTAATTGACCAATTTAATGATTAGTTGTTATAAATAACATTTGTAATCAGTAGTAGCAACAACAATCTTCAGTGATAATATAATTTCTCCAGTTGTGAGCCAAAACGCAAACTGCACCAAAAACCACACAATTATTATTACGTCATCTAACAAATGATGACAGGTATTAAGAATGCCTCATCACATGTTCTTCCAGATATCGTTTTAGATTCAGGCCAAATAAACATACACAAACCAAAACTCAGCTTTGTAAGATAACTACATATCACACCACATAAATTTTAAATACGTTACCCGGACTGGAACGGGTATAACACTAGTTAACATAAGCGATCTATATAGCGATCAATCACTAAGCGATCTATATAGCTGTTTACGTAACACCAGTTTTCATATGTATCAACGTCACCTATCCAAATCACTATAGATTAACTTGCTCATATTAAAATACCGGTGAAAATTGTTTGTACCGATAGTCATGCTTTGTTTATTGTGGCAATAAATTAATTAACCGTCCAAAAAATAAAATAAACATTTAAACTCCACCCTATCGATCCGTTGACCAACGCGTGATATAATACTTCTTTCTTTAACGACTAGAATAAACATATATATATATATGAAAAATTGGCCTATATTAATCCTAGTTATCACCTATTGGCCGATAATAATCCCAGTTATTGTTTTTCCCCATAATAATCCCAGTTATTAACATATTGGCCTGTATTGATCCGCCGTTAAGTTGTGACTAACGGTGTTAACTTTTTGCTGACAAGGCGTCCTAGTAGGATCCTACGTGGTATTTTATTTAGAAAAAAACTTTTAATAATTCAGTTTTGTTAATAATATGATTCCTTTTGGGCTAAATAAAATCGAAAAAAAAAATAAAGAAAACAGAACCAATTTAGATGACATCGACGTAGAAAAATGTATCAAAAAAATCAACATCCATGGAATTCCCCACTTTCTTTTATTTAGTCTAGGAATTCATTTTATTTAGCCTACGGATTTTTATTTAGTCTACGAATTCCCCCTTTCTTTTATCGAATTCCCTACTTTCTTTTATTTATTCTACGAGTTGTTTACTTTACTTTTTTTTTCAATTTTGCTTAGCCCAACAGGAATCATATCATTAATAAAACTGAATTATTAAAAACTTTTTATTTAAAAAAAATGCCAAGTAAGATCCTACTAGGACGTCTAGTCAGCAAAAAGTTAACACCGTTAGTCAAAACTTAACGGCGGATCAATACAGTCCAATATGTTAATAACTGGGATTATTGTGGGGAAAAACAATAATTGGGATTATTATCGGCCAATAGGTGATAACTGGGATTAATACAAACCAATTTTTCTATATATATTTATTATATATATATATATATATATAGAGGAACGATAAAATGAAAACCTCTCCGAGTTTGGAAAACCGTGAAAACCAAGCTAAAAAATTCGATTTTTGTTCCGATTTTTTTATGGTGATTCTCTAAGTTAAAAAGACCCCTTTATGCAAAAAAATAAAAAAAACGCCTAGTAAAATTTTTTAAAAAAAATATTTTATAAACGAGGTTACATATGTAACAGGGTATGAAACCTCGGTTATAAAATATTTTTTTAAAAATTTTTTACTAGGCGTTTTTTTATTTTATTTTTTTGCATAAAGGGGTCTTTTTAACTTAGAGAAT
This sequence comes from Deinandra increscens subsp. villosa, assembly GCA_039602395.1. Lineage (NCBI taxonomy): Eukaryota > Viridiplantae > Streptophyta > Magnoliopsida > Asterales > Asteraceae > Deinandra > Deinandra increscens. The sequence continues at coordinate 96,027,742 of JBCNJP010000007.1, read as the reverse complement.
CACCATAAAAAAAATCTGAACATAAATCGAATTTTTTAGCTTGGTTTTCACGGTTTTCCAAACTCGGAGAGGTTTTCATTATATCCCTCCCCTATATATATATATATATATATATATATATATATATATATATATATATATATATATATATATATATATATATATATATAGTGAAAAGTTCATTGTAGACACCCTCATAAGTGTAGACATGTAGACACCCTATTTCACCATTAGATCTCTTGATCTAGTGGTTGTGATAATTTCATTTTTTCCTTTTTTTCCTTTTTCTAATTGTTCAGAGCATTTCACATGTGAAAAAGAGCTATTTCACATGTGAAAGTGTCTACAATGAACCTCACCCTATATATATATATATATATATATATATATATATATATATATATCTATAATACTATATAATACATATTGGAGAGAGAGTGTTGAGTGTCTTAATTTTAAGACGTGTACAATTCTATAAACACAATGTACAACAACTTGATGCTTACAATTTTAAACCTGTGAAAATTAGAGGGTTTTAGCGGTCATTTATCACATACTCCAATCTGATTTGAATTTCAATATTCAAATATTCAAATAGACATTTACTTTATCCGACACACATGTGCTTTATCGGAGATTGCTTTTAACAGAAGCAGAAGCAGGCGCACATACTTTATTGGGAGCATGCGTACAAGAAGAAAAACGAGGATACCATAAATCATACCTCAATCGACATTTGTTACCCATGGTCGTGTAGGTAAGCGCCGTCGATATCTCTCGCTTTCTACACCCATCTGTGATCTCCGGTAACTCTCTGTCATCTTCAATACGATTACAATGGATTTCACCGTCAATCTCTCTCGCTTTGTCTCATTGATCATTTCTGATTCGATGTAAGGAAACCTAAGAAACATATGTGTTGTTCGTGATTCATGATCTCCTCCTTCAAAGGTATGACCATTTTTTAACGTGTGTGGGTTTCGATTGTTTTAACGTCTAGAATCTACTGTCTGTGCATTTTGAATTTGGGTAGAACATCTGTTATCATTGTTGTCAACAACGAGAGGAAATTAAGGCATCGTGGTTGTTACGGTGGAAAGGTAAAGGTATGATCTAATATGATTACCTGAATTACAATGATTATGTATATTGTCATTTTGATACACTTGATTGTTTTTATGATAAAGTGTTTTTGTATACTTGGCCAGCAAGCACTAACCATGTCACCTGCTGGAAAATCCATACCTGCAGGAAGTAGAACAATAATTATTGAAGGTATCACATATAATAGTTTTAAATTTAAATTTCAACTTTACGTATTCTTTTTGCTTGATTTATGGGCATTATTGATTTTTTTTTTGATGAATCTACAAAGAACTCCATATGATGGAAACATTCAAATGAAGAAACAAGAGTACACCTGTAATCTAATTGGGAATTTGATTGGAAGCATTCAAAGGAATCTCTCTCTTCATCAAAATTTCACTATATTAAGATAAAATCAGTCAAATTGGAAGTCTTCAAAGGTATCTCTGTAATTCATGTTAGTGAGGGGATATTATTGTTTGTCGTGTTTCTATTAGGGTTTATGTTTCTCTTGCTTACAAATATGAAATATGTGTAGGTGTGTTATAATAGGGCAATAGTAGAGTGAGAAAGCAACCCAGAAATGGAAGGAGAAGTAATCAGGAGAAAGGAGAGTGGCGAAAGTGGTGGATCTCGATGTCTCCAAGCTTGGTTATAATATGGTTGTCATAGTTTAATGTTTCTTGGTCCTTTGCTTCTTTCTACTTATGTGACTGCAGTTCTCTATTAATCAATTTGGTTAATCTGTGATTTTGTTGCCCCTTCTTTGACATTTGCTTTTTTATTGGATTTTGTGTAGGTGCTTTGGATGCTAGAATTTCAAGTGATGTTTTGTCGAAATCATTGTGCACCTAAATCGTAAGATAAACAGGTAACAATTCACTGTTTTTTTTCTTTAGAGTTCAAACTAATTTTTTATTTTTATTTATTATTATTTTTTTTTTGCAGCAGGGTAATCTTAAACCATAATATAATTGTTTGCACGGTTCACATGAGTTTGAAATCCTTAATTGTATGACTTTTTATTTCCTAATGTGTTTGCTTTGTTTAGGGTTGGTGTATGTTATAGGGTTTTGCGCTGGTTGTGGTAACTTTTCACGTGCAATTGGCCATCAATTGCAAGTTTTCTTTTCATTGATCCTTTGGAGCATAATGTGTTTGTGTTTATTATATTTTTGTATCATATGCTAATGTTTAATTTTCTGTTATTGTATTGTTTGTGTAAGAATGAGGAAAATATGTTATTGTAAATCCGGGTCAACCTGACCCGGACATGGTCCGCAAAAACTGGTTTGAAAGGATGTTCGATAATGTCATTTTTTAAGATACATTTGTAAAGAAAAGCTTCAGTAGCTGAAAAGTCTATTTAAGACTATAGGGTGTAAAAATCTCAATCTTTATAGGATAGTGGTACACCAAGTTTATCATGTTGCGAACGATGTAACAAGAAACTTCCTTCTACAAATATCAATATTCAGTTATTCTTCATTTTTAATATAATATTATGTATAAATATTGCTTGTAGGCCATATTTATTAAAACAAAAACCATACACTTGTTTCATTATGTCAGGCTTTGTTTTTCAAAAACTTTTAGAAGGGGGAAATATGTAAATATTAATAAGGTATAATAGTCATTTAATAAGTTATTTAAAATGAATTGGGTAAATATGTTTTATAAGAATATATGTAACTAAAGTTTTGGCTTGCGTAAATATGTAATAAAATTACTTAGTAAGGGGTATATGTAGATGCCCCTAAATAATACAATGTATGACAATGTATCAAAGAGGATCGATTAACTAATAGAAAACAACTACTGTGTTACTTGATTGTCGTCGTCAACGCGGCATCACGCGAGTTTTCTACTAGATTTGATGTTGTATGCTATAGATTTGTGTTTGTTGGATCCATCTACATGATTATTGGTGTTATGCGTACTCGAATATGTTGGAAATCTGAGATTTGGGATGCAGAAGTCGCTAACAGCCGTCAAGAATAACTTTGGTTCGTTTGTTGAGTTTTTGTTACATTTTCGGATGAATGAAAAAACTAACAAACATACAATGTAAAATATCACAAAAGGATTGATAAACTAACAAAAAACAAGTACCGCGTTGGTTAATTGTTTCCGTATAAAGAGTATTTAAAGTTTTAGGTATCTTTGTTAAATTGTTGTTAAGATGATACCCATTATGATTAAACTATAAAAATTGAAGTCTAAAACATATTTTGATGGAGTCTAAAGGTTAAATTTTTATGCTAATCTTTGTAAAGTAATTGAAGATCATATTATAATACTTGTAATTTATATGGGTTTAAACAAATAAGCCAAACACGAATATTGTTTGTTTGCACCACCTAATTTGATAATATATAATTTATAAGTTTATTTTGCATTCTGACATTTTTAAATTCTTATTGACTAAAACATGAAACTTATTCCGTATTAAAAAAGGATCTTTTTAAAATGCTTTCGTTTGTTTTCATTAGTTTTACCCAACAAAACTCGTATTCCTCAAAAAACCATTATTTTGTTTCTAAAACACTTTCGTTTGTTTCATTCGCTTGTCATCGGGCCGCGTCGTGCTAACATAAACGAATATTGCGTTGTAAATTGTTATCGCCATTGAACGCGCAAATAGAAGACAAATAACACGCTATAAACTGTCGCTGCCGCAACGCGCAGGCACACGACTAGTATATATATATATATATAGGGAAAGAGTATTTTTGGAACCCACGTGTCGAGTCGAGCCGAAACTTTGTAACCTCGTCAAAAACGGGGTTAAAAAAACGTTTTTTTTCTAAATTTTTTTATGGTGATTCTTTAGGTTATAAACTACTCGTATATGAAAAAAAATCAAAAAACCGCCTAGTAGATTTTTTTAAAAAAAATCTCAAAAAATATTGGTTACATATGTAACTTTCATGTGTAAACGCATATATATACAGTTTACACATGAAAATTACATATGTAACAACTTTTTTTTGAGATTTTTTTTAAAAAAATCTACTAGGCGGTTTTTTGATTTTTTTGCATATACGAGTAGTTTATAACCTAAAGAACCACCATAAAAAAATTTAGAAAAAAAAAACGTTTTTTTAACCTCGTTTTTTACGAGGTTCCCAAGTTTCCTCAACTTAACGTGGGTTCCAAATTACCCCAACCCTATATATATATATATATATATATATATATATATAGGGTAAGAATCATGCGAAAACACTTTTTATTGCGAAAACGCGTAAACACGTATTAAAACCTACATAACTTCTTCATAGGTTAATGTTTTTTCATAAAATTTGTACCAAAAGTCTTAGAAATATGTCATCTTTAATTCTGGAAAAAAGTATAAAAGAATTAACGTTTCGTGTTTTTCTCGTGTGCTGCACATGTGCATCATTATTATTAGTACTACACAAAGACGAACTATCATGCGAAAAACACTCTTTATGTTAAAACCTTATAAAAAACAATAAAACATTTATTGTACTAATGACAATAGTACATAGTGCACATGTGCAACATAGAATAAAAAAATTATAAAATGTTATTTTTTTTTCTTTAAATCTAAATATAACACAACTATAAGATTTAGGGTGCAATTTTTTATTAAAAATATTAATGTATACCACACGTATAAGGTTTCTTTTGCGTGATGCACATGTGCATAATTCAAAAAAATACAAAAAAAATACAAAAAAATAACAGAAATATAAGATATATGGTGCCGACTTAGGAAAAAATATATTAACTTATGCTAAAAGTATGAGTTTTTTTTTTGCTGCACATGTGTATCACACGAAAAAAAACGAAACATTATATTTTTTTAAAAAAAATCCAGAATTAAAGATAACATAATTTTAAGACTTTTGATGAATTTCTATATATATATAGAAATCACCCGTTGCTAATTATAGCCGATAGCTACGAATATTTACAAAATTGTAACGTGCAATTGTCATGTTTTGAGCCGTACGTGGATAATTTAGAAATATTGCACGCGTTGAAAAGGACACCACGATTTAAAGATTCAAGCCATTTTCGTAAAAGTTAACCAATTCTTACTATTTCTAAGATCCATAAAAAGTAAAACTTATTTTGGAAAAGAATAAATATTTAAATTTCATACAAAATAAAGTTCGTTTTGAGGATCAACAACACTCGTTTAACTTATTTAGAGCATTCACAGCAGCTTCTTAATCTTTATCTTTATAATTTACTCATAAAACACATTTAATAATAAAATTTTAAGACTTACCACTCGCAATAGCATCTTTATAATATCGTATCCTTAAAATTTATAGAAAATATAAGAAATATCTATTTCTTGTCCAACATTATCATCTTTATAATAAAGTCTTATCCTCAAATTTTAAGAGATAATTATAAAGGATTGGTATAAAGAATGTGATGTGGAGTGTGTTTTAAAAGTCTTAAAATTTTATGGTTAAATGCGTTTTATTGGTAAATTATAAAGATAAAGATAAAGAAACTGCTATGAATGCTCTTAAAACACACTTCACATCACATTCTTCATCCTTAAAAATACTATATTTATGTAATAGATTAGTATATTTACCAATCCCTTATAATTATCCTTTAAAATTTGATGATAGAGTTTTATTATAAAGATGTTAATGTAGGTACAAAGAATAGATATTTCTTATATTTTTCATAAATTTTAAGGATAAGATGTATTATATAGATACTATTGTGAATCCTCTTAGTCATTTATAAAGCCATGTGTGGAAATAACCTTTTTTAAGGCTAACAGTAGTGATAAAGCCTTATAAAGTCCATCTTTTGAGAGTCACATCATCAAAGGGTTATGATTAAAAGTTGTAACCCTATTTCGTTATTACTAAATTATTGTTTTTTTCTAAATCTTCTAAATTAATTGGATCGATCATGGGTAAATGGAGGTGGATGACCAATCAAGTATAAGTATCGGGGGGACCTAATATATACATCACGCCCAAGTTTAGTCTTTCCCATAAACCCTCTTGGGGTAGTATTTGGGGCTTTATAACGCCCCATAATCCTCAATAAACATAATCTAACTATAATTAGTTTAACCTATTTATATTTATTGCAACTTACCAACTTGTATCTTTACATTTTAATTATTTTAAAGGTGAATTTTTTTCATCAAATTAATACTATCAACCTTACAATTACAAATATTTAAACCCTCATCATTTTTGTATAGAAACAATCACCTCATCATTAAAATACAACACACATTTTGCGCTAAATATACCCCCAATTACACATTACCCAGCTATAACTAGTTGAATCTCTGGTTTATTGCAATTTACCAATACGTTCAGTGGTGAAATTTGACTTAGAATTTTACGAGGCGATAAGTCACAGGCCAATAAACCAAGGGGGCGATTCTCTCTATATATAATTTTTTTTTAAGTTATAAAATTTAGTACTACCGGGCAAAAAACTAGAGGGGCAGTCACCAACCCACCCCTCCACTAAGGTTCGCCAGTTAATGCGTCTACATGTTAATAGAAAATGTTATTTACAAATGTTTAACCCACTTATTACAATCAATTAACTTGATTCTTTACGTTTTAACTTTTTTTAGCAGTAAATTTTTTTATTGGATATATATCACTAATCATCGAATATCACTAACCTTACATTTACAAAGATTTAAACCCTTATTATTTTTACAGAGAGCTATCAGTCACCATACAATTAAGCTACAAGACCTATTTTCACCTAAATATTGTCCTATTTTTGTAGGTTCTTTTCATTTAACTATTTTAAGAGAATCTTTCTAAATACAAACTTTTTTTTACTGATGAGATGCAAACAAATTTATAAAAACTATTATTTTGATAAATATTTTTTAACACCATTTGCGTAAATAAATGTTATAGCAACTCCCGTTTAGAAAAAAGCCCTACAAAAGTATAAAAGTGGTGGTGGAGATGGTATGTAGAAGTATAGAACATAAGTTCGGGTTGTTGATCCCAAATACCTCGAACTTTTCCGCTAATCATAGCATCCTCTCTAATCTTCTCTGATATAGAATCCAACTTTGATTCTAGAATCCAAAAAAATGATGTGTATCAAAATGTAGTGTATCAAAAAAAATGATGTTTAAATCTTAGGCTATTCGTAATGGGGTGTTACTGGGCCCTTTAACACCCTATAACGCCCCTTATAACACCTCGCCCCACTACGCTTAGGCGTTATGGGGCGTTATGGACGAAAAAAAATTCTTGGGCGTGAGCCAGGTAACGCCGAGAGAGGGGAGAAGTCAAATGATGGTGGGGCGTTATGAGGGCTTTATCCACTACACCATAAAGCCCCATAAAACCCATTGTCCAGTCACCGTCCACATGGCGGA